>JANAVB010028398.1:6961950-7494450 GCA_029216955.1 Iris pallida
ACTCAATACTTCCAAAGGGGAGCCGCAGTAAATACGAAAACATATCACCCAACCCAATTCTAGAGTTTGGTTTGGTGAATGGCTTTTAAGAAGGTATCAGCAACGTAACTTCTACTTATGTTATGGCAGAGCACTATAAGAACATTAAAGGAAATACCAATGTCAGTATCCAACTCTACAACAACAACAACAAAGCCTTTATCCCAAAAAATTTGGGGATAGTTGTTTAAATCCTTTTCTTTCATTCAGCTCCATTAAGGGGCATGTCCTCTAAACGCTCACAAAAATCATATCCTTGTTTAAAACTTCAATCCATGTTCGTTTAGGCCTCTATATCTAGTCTACCGGCTCCTTTAACTACTACCTTATCGCTCCTCCTTAACGGAGCACTACGTTACGCAAGTCCAAACCACCTATGATTTTCTCGCATCTTATCCTTTAACTACTACCTCTAGTCCTAGTGGTATGGCTTTAAAAAAAGGTCTCAAGCTAGGACGCATGGACACTCCAAAAATCTAGGTCGTGTCATGGCGGGCACGTATTAGACATAACCCGGTCACTCCAGAATACACTAGGACACACCAAAATAGATTCCGTGCCCACCGTGTCGTATCCATGTCCGTGACACATAGGTATGTATTGACGCAACCTAAATTCAACTCACGGCAGCACATTAAAAGAAAATCCACAATTTGAATCCAACTCTACAACAAAAAAATTCCGAATTCCAATTTTTTAGGGTCGATGTTTGAAATCTTTTCTTTACTTAAATTGTCATTCGTTTAGGCCTACCTCTAGTCCTAACAGCTCCTTTAACTACCTATTTTATCGCTCCTCCTTACCAAAGAGTCTCTAATTATATTGGTCGATGTTGCACGTGTCCAAAGCACCTAAGGCGACTTTCTTCCATCTTATCTTATCCTCGATTTGCGCCACCTCCAATTCCCAAAAATACAACCAATTTTATAAATAAAAAAAAAAAAAAGATGTTCACAATTCTAGAGTTTTGGTGCAGTGTCACAGACTTAAACATGGTACCGACTGGATGTTCACGACTCTAGAGTTTTGGTACAGTGCCACGGGCTTAAACATAGGTACAGACTATGTCAAGCTTAAGCCTATTGAACGAACACACACACAAAAAAACTACACCGTTGCCTGAACCGAACTCTCAGTCTCATCCAAATAAATTTAGGGAGCCAATCTAACTAATTCCTACAGCAACTCACTATCAAACTAATTCAGTCCTCCATTAAAACCAACCATTGAACAAAAATTAGGCTGATTGAACAGAGATTTTGAGCACGACCAACTCTCACCTGCGAGCAGGAAGGCCTGAAGCAGCACCCCCAATCCATGAAACCCAAACAAATATTTCCACAAACACTCCCGCTGCACTAAACCAACAGCACCATCTGCTGCTATTTCCCACTTCCCAGCACCAAGATTGGATTTTGAGAACGACCCACCTCCCAAGATCCGATCTTTCCTCCAGGAAAACCCACGCCCGCCCAAGGGGCTTCAGACTACAATAATCATCGAATCGCTGAAACCGAAGCCCGCCGCCATGGGAAGCTCCACGAGAGAGACGGAGAGTTTGAGGAAGAGAGAGAGAGAGAGAAGAAAGAGAATAAAAATCTTTGTTATTAGTAGTTGTGGTCGAAGAAAGAAAATCAAGAGAGAATGGTCTTCACTTTCTCTCTCTAGTAAATGGCTGCCGAATACAAAGACTTTCTTTTTGTTGACTTTGGGGGTGTTGAGAAAAGCTTTATCTTCTGCATATAGATCCCTTTCATCTATATTATTTGCTATCAAGTTTACATGCAAATATTTTTTAACAATTAATTAACTACTCTACATGTAAATATTAAATAAATAAATAAAATTAGAGAATGCCACGTGTAAATAATATAAATTATTATTAATTAAGGTTATGAATGATACATGAAAATAGCAAAGAGTAGCCTTCCTTAAAAAAAATTATATTCATAATTACCTAGTTGTTCTAATAAATTCAATGAATAGTTTAATTAATATAGATAGATAATGACATATTTGAAAGAAAAAATTACAGTGAAACTTGAATTTCTCATATTTTCTCTTTTTTTAGATGTCCGACAATACGTACGGGACTTAGTGCACGCTGCATTGCATGTCTTTTGGACCCACTGTCTTCAACTTCCACCAAATAAATAGAATGAATAATACGCCCCCGTGACTCGATCCGCTGATCTTCCGCCACCCAGCCGGGATCTTATATCTCTCCTCGGTAATCACAAGAGTCACTCGAGTTCGGTAACTTCTCATATTTTCTACTACTAGATATATGCACATGTGTTATATGTATTTTATACTACTTGAAAAGAACAAATAATATTTTTTAAATCTTTTACTACTCGAGAAAGCAAAGTCCTTTTGATTTTTTATTACTTCGGAATAGCAAAGTGCAAACCCTTAATTTTTCTACATATAATTATCTAACTATCCATGTCAAGTTTAATAAGCAATTTTAATTAGTAAATATATATAATGGGGATATTTTGTAAAACCTCCCCTAAATAATGGGCTAATTTGCGAAATACCCCCTAAAGATCTCGAATTGGTAAAACCTCCTTTCCGTCAAGACGGTGTTTAATTTTGGGTGACGTGGCTATCCGTGTGTGGCTTTTCCCAGTCAGACGAAAATACCCCTGCGTACGTGGCTTTTCCCCCTCTCTCTCTCCTCTCTCTCTCTAACGGTCATCTTCTTCCTCTCTTACTTTTCCTCTAACCTATTTATACCGATCATCTTCCTCATCTTTCACTTGATCCTCTTCCAGCGTACAACTTGTCTACCAAAGATCAGGTTCCTACAAGCATGGGGGTGTTTCTTCATCTCTAGAGAAGGAGGCAATTTCTGCCATTAAAGGAGGAAACACAAATTATTCTAATTACAGTAAGGAGGAAACACAAATTATTCTATTTACAGTAAGGAGAAAACACAAATTAAGCAGCAAGCGAAAAAGACAACCAAAGTCAGCCCAGCCAAGCTCAAAGCTGTTGGACATTTTTTATTTTGAAACTTAAACTCTCACACACATTCTTCTTCTTGTTGTTGTCGAACACGGCACTACTTTCCTCGTCCACCAGCGACACCGACTCCCTCTCCGCCTTCCGCGCCCTCGTCGACGCCCACGGCAACCTGGCCTCCAACTGGACCGGCCCCGACGCCTGCTCCTCGCGCTGGGTCGACGTGGGCTGCTCCGGCGGGGCTCCATCGCGAGCGTGTCGAACGTGGCCGGGTGCTCGAAGGGGACGTGGCTCCAGGAGGAAGAAGGGGAAGGGGGATGGAGGAAGGGTAATTTGGAAATTTCATAAAATTTGGAAAACAGAGTTGTGGCCACGTATGCAACAATTGCCACGTCACCCAAAATTAAACACCGTCTTGACGGAAAGGAGGTTTTACCAATTCGAGATCTTTAGGGAGTATTTCGCAAATTAGTCCATTATTTAGGGGAGGTTTTACAAAATATCCCTATATAATGACAATTTTTGAACAAACAAATTTACGGTGAAACCTTAATTTTTTTTTTTCATTATATAATAGTACTGATATGGTACTATAAATTTAAGTTCCTAAAATTCTTATTATTTGCTTAGTATTAGTAGTTATTACTTCTACTATTTAAATTTTAAATCTTTTCATTATTTGCTTTGTAGATTTCTATCCGCTAAAACTTGAATTATGAATAGCCTCTTAAGCATGTACTGTGGGAGATAAGAAATGTGAATGACCAAATATTTTGTCCCCCTCCTTTATTGCATACCTCATCTTCCCCTACAAATAGTATTTTTAATAGTTTTAGACTTAGTTGCAATTTGATACCCTCAACTCTTCTTGTTTTTTAACTTGTTATCCTAAACTTTTTTACTCAACAACTTGATACTATCAACTATTAATATATTTTCAACTTCATACTTTAAAAGGATCACAAAACTACCCCTCCCTCCCTCCCATACTTGCCCTGCTGCCCCTACCGTCCGGTTGCACCACCCTCCCCCTCCCCCTCCCCTCCCCTCCGCGCGCGTGCGCAGCCGACGGCGGCGACAACAGTGATGGTGGCACCACGGAGCGAGAGGAGGGGTGGGGGTTGGTGCACCCAGGAGCAGTGGGGGAGGGGGGGGGGGGGGGGGGGGGCATGGAAATCTAATAAGTCAAGTTTTGATGATTAATGTTTTTATAAATTTTTTTTTCAAAGTATCAAGTTGTACCAAAAAATGTTATAAGATCTAAAAAAAAAAAAAAAAAGTCATATGTGTATTTTAGAAGATGGAAATCTCCTTTGGTATTGCTATTGGTATTGTTATTACTCATTGGAAGAAAATAAATATTTGTCAAAAATAAATAAAAGGTTTTGTTACCAAACAACATTTATTATTTTTACTTTTATAGATAAACATAAACAACTTACATATAATATAACTTGTACCAAACTCATTGAAAGAAGAATATAACAGCAACAAAGTCTTTACCACCAAGAGGTGATCACTTGGTAACACTAGCAAGGAAAGAAAAGCGTGGGTGTTAGTTAGAATTTTAGTCCAGACAAAATAATAATCAAATATAAGGGAGTCATGTTGCTAGTAGTCCAGAACAGAGACGGTTGTTAATGACTCGTCTTATATATAAAAAAATCCAAACTTTTAGGTGTCGATTGTTTGAATGATTTTATTCGATTCAACTCTATTAAGGGTTATGTCATTTGTAACTCCCTTTGTATTGTTCTTAATGTCTTATATTTCTTTTTACCGTCAAAGGTTGTGTTAGGTAGCCGACATCCAACAACGTAAAATGTTGTCATATTTCTATGAAATAAATTCTTAGAATGAAAAAAAAAAAGAATTTTTGTGCAAATAACAAAGTTTTGTTGACTTGTGCAAAAGTAAGACAGCTTTAAGGGACCAATGCGCAAAAAAAGAGAGATTGTTTGAGATATACTACAACATGAACTTATAATGGAGAATTGGTTGACTTGGTATGGCATGGGCCCCACCATTGGCAATTTTTTCCTCTCCTTGTGCTGGTGAGGCAGCAGCCTGGTGGAGCCATGTGAGCCAGTTTGCTTACAAGAATCAAACAAGCCAAAGTGATGGATCAGACCCATGTGAAGGTGTTCTTTTGTTGTTGCTTTGCTTTTATTTTCTTTGTGTAAAAGTTTGGGCTTTTTTAAATAGGTTGGGGCCTTTTCTTTTTGCTGCAAAAGTTTCATTTGCTGCATGTTTGATCCTTTGACATCTTCATTTATTATATGTATTATTTACATCAGAAAATTTTAGCCTAAATTATCCAAATGTCATCCCAACTATAGCGCTCAGATATATTTTATACTTTAACTTTTTACTGTTCAATTTTGTTGGAAATGCAGTGTGAACCGAACCGAAGTTGGCTCATGAGGTACGATATTGAATTGGACACATATGCCTTAAAAGAGAATTCACATGTAAGGTTTGAACCAATTCTAACTATCTACACCTCGTGATCCCATCGTCTACCCGTTGTGGGACTAAATTACCAACTCCGTTGTCGCCCTCTTTTGAGTGCTCAACCGGAAACGAGATACAATCCAACAATCTCCACCTTAGCTCGTTTTCGCTAGCCGAATAACCTTAGCATCCTTGCTACATTTGTCTAGCCGAACAACCTTAGCACCCTGGTACCTTTTGTTCATTCCCACCAGCCGAACAACCTTAGCACTCATGCTACCTTTATTCGTTCCCGTCAGTGTTCATCCACACTACCATTTTGTGCCAACCACAACGTCTTGCTCCACTTTGGACGCATCAAATTCACCTTTGAAGTCAATCCGTGTAGTTGTATATGCTCATAACTCCACCTTGAGAAGAGAGCCCGTATATCCGTGTATACGGATGAACGTTCAGCATCAGTCTTGCTCCACCTTGGACGCATCAAACTCACCTTTGAAGTCAATTCGTATAGCTGTATATGCTCACAACTCCACATTGAGAAGAGAGCCCGTATATCTGTATATACGGATGAACGTTCAACACCATCTGTCTCGAACCAATTAGAGATGTCCAAACCAGCCCCGTAACCGTGGGCTCTGATACCACTCATTGGAAACGCGGTGCGAACTGAACCGGAGTTGATCCATGAGGAGCGATATTGAATTGGAACCATATACCTTAAAAGAGAATTCTCGTGTAAGACGTGAAGCAATTCCAATTATCTACACCTCATGATCCCATCGCCTACTCGATGTGGGACTAAATTACCAACTCCATTGTCACCCCCTTTTGAGCGCTCAACCGGAAATACAATCCAACAGATTTTGATACTCCAACTTTATATAGAGAAAATTTGAGTGGCACCCCACTTTTTTTATGCTTATTTAAGGTGCACCCCACAAGTTTACATGAATGTATGACACCCCTCACTTTGGACGGTTTTCGTCTAAAACGAACGGTCAAATTTTTTTTGACGAAAATGCCCTTGTCTCCTTTTGTGTGTCCCTCCTCCCCGTCACACGTGGCTGCCCCCCCCCCCGTGCTCGTCCCCTTCCTCGGCTCCGCCATCCCCATGATCCTCAGCCCGACCAAGTTCTGGAGCGACCAGGCCGCCAGCGCCGCCCGCGCGGGCCTCTCTGCGAACTTCCTCGTCGGCCGCTTCATCCTCTTCGTCCGCTCCACCGAGCTCAGCCACAAGATCTTCTCCAACGTCCGCCCCGACGCCTTCCACCTCATCGGCCACCCCTTCTGGAAGAAGCTCTTCGTCGAGCACAACCTCATCTACATGTTCGACCAGGCCCACAAGGACCTGCGCCGCCGGATCGCCCCCAACTTCACCCCGAGGGCGCTCGCCACCTACCTCTCCATCCAGCAAGGATCATCCTCTCCCACTTCGACCGCTGGCTCTCCGCGGCGTCCGCCGCCCCCGACGAGCCGATCCCCCTCCCGCTCCGCCCCCCTGGTCGACTTCTGGATGCAGGACCCGGAGTCCGCCGGCTCCGACGATGCCGAGATCGGGGGCCACCTCTTCGACTTCCTCTTCGCCGCGCAGGACGCGTCCACCGACGCCGAGATCGGGGGCCAACGGCGACGATGGTCCCGCACATCGCCGGGGAGGACTTCGAGCTAACGGAGCGGGAGGGGGGGGAGCGGGAGGGGGGGGGGCGGTGATGATGGTGGATGGTGGTGGTGGTGATGATGATGGTGATGGTGGTGGTGGTGGTGGTGATGGCCGGGGGGGGTGCGGCGAGGTCGGGGAGGGGGGAGTGCGGCGACGCCGTGGAGGGGGGCCGAGCACTACGGAGGGGGGGGAGACGAATAGTTGACGCGGGAAGAAAAGAACAAATAGGGGTATTTTCGTAAAAAAAATTGGTCAACGGGGTTGACCGTTCGTTTTGAACTGAAACCGTCAAAAGTGGGGGGTGTCATACATTCATGTAAACTTGCGGGGTGCACCTTAAATAAGCGTAATAAAAGTGGGGTGCCACTCAAATTTTCTCCTTTATAAATTGCTCTTTTCAAGCATATTTTGTCAATTTTGAAGCACTTCGGCACCACTTCAAAAACATATTTGGCAATACAAGTATTTACATTGTGTTTTTTTACTACAAAATATGTTTTTGAAGTGGTCATGATGTGCTTTAAAGTTGACGAAATGTGCTTCAAAAGAGTAATTTATAAAATTGGAGTGCCAAAATGGAGCAGTCAAAAGTTAAGATACAAAAAACGTTCAAGCGTTATAGCTGGACTGCCATTAAGGTAATTTAGTTGAAAATATTATTATGGCTTGAATTTACCAAGATTTCACATATGAAGTAAATAATTTGCAAATTTGCAAATTTAGGAATAGCGCACCAACAAAGTTGACGTACTCTTGAAGCCAAGAGTGATGCACCAACTTAGTTGGCACATTCCCTAGAGGAATGGGATGGAACGCCAACCGAGTTGGCACATTACCCTTGCCAGCAGTGGTGTTGAGTCCCCAAGCCTCCAAATTTTCGAGTGCACATACATATGTCATTGCATGTGCAACAACATTTTGTGCCCTACAAAAAGTCTCCAAGTGCAAATATAGCTCCAAGGCCTCTCTTTTAGTTTGGGAGGCATTTTGGTGTGCGGGTGAACATCACACATAGTTTTGGTAGGTGAACCAAAATGAACTCTTTAAATAATGAATCCATTTTTGTTCACCCGTGAAACTAGGTGATGTTCACCCTTCACTAAAAAAATGGAGACATGTCAAATTAAAGATCAAAACTACTTTGGTGGGTGAACAAAACCACTTACAAAGTGGTTTGTGGGGGATAAAAGTGTCACATGTCTATTTTTGCATCCATGCACTCATTTGACTAGCAAACAAACAAACAACCTTTAGGGTCTGCTTTGATTGAGGGTTAAGAGAGTTAAGTGAGGAAAAAATAAAATCATACTTGGTTTGAGGGTGGGGGTTTAGGAGAGAGGGTTAAGTAAGGGTTTATTTCACCATCTTTTGTCCATTTTTTTAACCCTTTAAATTGAAGGGTTAACGAGGGTGATTGAGGGCTTTTGTTTGAAAAGTCATAAATACCCCTTTTTTGTTCTACAAAATATTATAAATTTTTTTTCTTTTTTTTGTTTTCAACATGTTGCTCCGTAACTTCCTAATTTGTGAAGATATTTTGACAAGTTCTAATTAAAATTTCAATCAAATTTGATTTTATAACATACGTAATAAGGGTATTTTGGTAACTATCACATTTTTATTAATCCCCTTCTCACTCAAAACCTCAAATCCAAGCAAGAGTTATTAAACACCCCCCACTTAATTCTCCCTCTAATTCAAATAAGGTTCTACGTATTGACTCTACTCCCCCTCACTTAACTCTCTCTCATTTAAACTCACTTAACTTTGCTTATTTTTTTCCATAGCTTTCCTTTCTACACGAACCTTGTTTCTACATCTCTAAATTTATAAATTGTCCATAGCTTTCCTTTCTACACGAACCTTCATAGATTTGTCAAATTATTATAAATTATATGTCAAAAAAAATCTAAACATGATAAATAAATTGTAATTAAATTAATAATCAAAATGCATGTTACATCTAAGTAATATTTGTCCAACTGAAACAACTTTCGAATTGGCTAACATGACTTATCACTATCATCATCTAATGGATGTGATGATAGAAAATGTGATAGACAATATAATTTGTAGAATTACCATCATATATCCTATTAGGAATTCAATTTTTTTTTATTTTTTATTATTATTATTTTTTTTTTTTGTTTTGGTAATAGATGAAGAATCATAGTGACCCTAAAATTTCTAGAAAGCAATTTGCAGGCTAAACTTTTATCAATTTTAAACTTTGGACAACAATCGATTATACAACCGATTGACCCCGTTTGGTTCTCGAAAAGGGAATAAATAAATTATTTGAAAATTTACAATTTCTATAAAAGAAAAGAAAAAAAAAGTATTTGGAAAGACCATAAATATAGTCATAATACATCTTTGAGCTGGAGTAGTTCAATTCTATTTTTTAATAATAAATGTAAGAAATTGAAAGAAAATGTGAATCATTGGGATGTGCGGATAACCATTCTTTTCATATTTTTACCGTTTATGAAAACTTATGCGTGTTAATTTTTTGAAACACCGATAAAAAATTCCCAAAAATCGGTATAATGTAATTTTGAGTGGATTTATAAACACCCCAGATCGGAAGGTTTTGACATTTATATCCTCAAAAAAAAATATAATTGTAACTACTAATATCCTGTTATTAGAAATATTTTCAACTCTGTATTCAGACTCTGAAATCAAAATATAAATATAAATAAATAAATGATACCGAGGCTTGAACTTGGTTCAATGTCCTTAAGACAATATTCGCCCCGCACTGGTGCTTACGGTTTAATGGCGATTAGTCTCCAAGGATACAACGGTTGTTTCCTTCGGTAGCAGCACTTCACACCGTAGGAACTCGTCGAAGCAACGTTGGTTGTCTCTCTCTCTTAGACTAATTAATGCAATATGGATGAATTGAATGAATGCTTGAATGCTCCAAAACCATGTGTATTTATAGAAACAAAAAGACACGATGGAAAGGAAACACCTTTCCAATAAATAGATTCGTACACCTTTTCCAATGAAAGGATTCGTACACCTTTTCATAGATTCGTTGATATAAAAATTTGATATTATTATTATAATAAATATACATTCACATTTTCCAACATATCCTTCTCTATTTAATTTTATTCCTATAAAAAAAATTCAGAACCGCTAGTTACTGGATTACCAAGTACGGATTGAACCGGTTTAAAAGTCGCTACTTAAAAATCATGAAAAACCGGTATTCTAAAAACACCTCATAACTGCTATTTCTATAATTGTCAAGCAGATCTTGGAACTATTTTACTTTCCTACTCTTTCATTTGTTGACACCTAATTACAGAAAATAAATGACGTTTTTTTTAGGTTCTAATTTCGTTTATTTAAAAAAAAAAATTTTGAGATGTCCGACGATACGTACAAGATTTTATGCACGTTGTATTACATGACTGTTGGACCCACTGCTCCCAATTTTCATAAAATCAATAGAATGAATAATACGTTTTCGTTGCTCAACCTACTGATCTTTCGTCATCCAGCAAGGATCTTATAAAAGAGTGTTTATTAGTTGTGCAGTTGATAATTGTTACCAACGCATACTTTATGTCAAATCCTAGATTAGCCCATCCTACTATAAAAAGCAAAATAAAAATGATAATAAATTATCGGTAAATGGAAAAGGAAATGTTCCAATTTCTAAATACGGACAGCATTATACTATTTGAGGAAGGGGTTGTTTAATTATTTTGACAATGCAGCCGTGATTCGATCCCTCTATGTGAGGTGGGAAGGAGTCAACCAAAGAAATTGAGCGAATAAATGCTGGATGTTCCTTTTTTGGCAGCCAAACAATAGCCGATGCCTCAAAATATTATTCCCAAATCTTATTTTATTATCATGTTCGGATGCCGCATGAATCATGATGCATAGTGATAATAAATCCCTAGTCTAGTGGTAGTGTGAGACAATGCGGTCCGGGTGGTCAGGAGTATGGGTGCAATTCAGCCGGGTTGGATCGGACTTGAGCTCAATTCAAACCCAACCCGATGAATAAGAAGTCTAGTCTGAACCCAAGTCCAACCCGACCTCGGGTGCAACATATGAAGCCCAAGACTGAGCGTGGAGAAAGCTCGAGTTGGATCGGGTCCATCGGATTTATCGGACTCTAATATGATTAATATTAAACACATAATTAAAGAACAATCAAGCACCAATCATTACAGAATACAAGATGACATGAGGTTTAGAAGAAGGAGTTGAAGAGTTTGGGTTGAAAGATTTAGAGTTTAAACTTTTATTTTAAAAATATGATATATATGTTGTGTTTTCGTTTCTTTGGGTAATCCGACATGTGAACCCGAGCCCAATCCGATTTTTGATTGGGTTCATTTTAATCCGAATCCAAGTCCGAGTCCAAGTATCTTCAACCCTAATCCAACTCATTAGCGGGTATCCGATAGGGCTCGGGTTTAGCCGTCCGAATTGCACCCCTAAGTTAGAAGATATATTTCCAATGAGGACGTTTGTCACAATTACCAAATTTTTTTTAAAAAATCATGATGCAGAGTAAAATCAGAAAATTTTGAAGGCGGTGGAGGAGGAGAAGTTTGGGGCGGACGCCAACAGAGAGATGACTAACTCTGAAAAATTAGAGAAGCGCGAATTCAGATGGTGCATTTTCTGGAAATGTGCAAACTCGATCGGATGACGCATGTTTCAGGGAATGCGCTAACTGAGTTGGTACGTTTATGATTTTTCAGAATACGCCTAACTTTGATTTTCCAGAGTACGCAGTAATCATGTTGCAGAGTAAAATCAAAAAAATTCGTAGGAAAAATAAAATTTCAAATTGTAACGGAGGAGAGAAGTTTGCCAAAATAACATAGAAAGACAGATACAAATAGAGTTGAAACATTAGAGCTGAGTTGACGCGATCGGGAGCCCCGTCCCGTCCCTTGCACCATCAGATCGAGGGACCCACGCTGGGCCCGTGCCCGCTCGATCCAACGGTCGAGGACGACGAGGCTCCCGATCCGCCTCATATATATATATATATATATATATATATATATATATATATATATATATATATATATGAACATTCAAGTGAGGGAACTAAGGAAATATATATATATATATATATATATATATATATATATATATATATGAACATTCAAGTGAGGGAACTAAGGAATAAATGAGAAATAATTTTTAAATTGAATTATTAAGAAATACCGGAAACATAAAAAACAACTAATATATTGTTTAATAAAATGTATATGTGTGACATGGTGGAGTGCATAAATAAAAAGTTTGATTGTTCAAATTCAACATTGGATTGCATTGAAAGTTAGCTGCCGGCATAATAATAATAATAATTGTTATGCCATGAGTTGAGATAAGAGGGGGCAGACTAGTTGGTCGCAACTTGGCAAGTGACCAAATCCAAAGGTTTGTCAGATTGTCAGGTTGAAAGTGTACTAAACTCAAGTTCAACCCAACCTCTAGAAAACCTTGACCCGAACCCTAATTAGTATATAACCTAACCCGGATTTGATAATTTGGATATAAGTCTACCCATTTCAACCTGCGTCTTCAATTTGGGTAAGACTTGATTTTAGTCGAAGTTAGCGGATCTTATGTTTGCGTTAAATGTACCAATTTTTTTTGGCAATTCTGTATTGTTTCCAACGAAACTATGTCGTTTTCTGTCATTTCAGATCTTCTATAACGATTTCAAAACTTCAATATAATGAGGTTCGAAAGTCTCATTTTGGAGAATTACTACAAAATTATGGTTGGAGGAAGATGTTAGAACTGGGGCACAATTTTTCAATGGAAAACTGAATGAAACAGTTATAAGAACAACGTTCCAACGCAACGCTACAAGGAAGGTGCGTAACAGAGATCCTTGAAGGATTCTGGAATACGAAAATCTAAGAAGATTTCGTAAACATAGCAAACGATAGCAGTGCTTCTAAGAAGAAGATGCTGGCCGAATTGCTAAAGGCAGCAGTGAAGGTGACAGGCGAAAGATGGAAGGTGGTGGCCTGCTGGGGTGTCAAAAATAGCAGTGCTCAAAGCTAGATCCGCCCACACGGTCAGCTTCCAGGAACCAGCAAGTCCGAATGAACTCTGGAACGCTCTGGAAAATTGCTCTAAGACGGACTACTCGGAACGATGACGGACTTCGGTTGCACGAGGAAGGACACGGTGCGCAGCAGCTCTCTCTTCTCTCTTCATGAATTTCTGAAGTTTTAGAAGTGTACTGAGAGAGAAGAAAGGCTCTGAATATATAGCTACTGATGTAACTGTCCAGATCCGAAATGTGTGCCACGACATAATGTCAGATCCACAAATCCAGGATCAGTTATGAATCAGTCAGAACGTGACATTATGTTGTGCAATCTGCAATGTTACGAAATGTTACGAATCTTAGAAGTGTACTGCGCGTACTGCGCACACTGCACGTACTGCGCACGCGGCGCAAGCTGGCGCAACCCAGCACACATGCGCAACTCGCGCAACCTGACGCACCTGCGCAACTCGCGCAACCTGGCGTACCTGCGCAACTCGTACAACTTGGCGCACGCGCGCACCCTGGACGCGCAACTGGGCCGCACAACGTGGCTCGCGCAACGAGCGCACTATGCGCCTAGCGACGAAGCTGACGTGCTAAGTGCAAAGTGCGCCAACAAAATGCCACATTTTGCCTCATGAGCCCATGAGCCCGAGTCCGAGTCCGAGTCCGAGTCGCTAAGCCCCTACGGGACTTAGCCCCAATGGAAATTAATTTTCCAAGAGCAAAAAGTATGAATGCTTTTCTTGGAGCCTTATCCTTACCTCTTAGTAAAATCACCCACATGGTTCCTTCCTTAGGGTCACCACCCCATGTACATATCCCAACAACACATACTCATATATATGTTGAGATAACTCATGGTGCTTTTTCAATGTGGGACTAAACTTTACAAAGCATGTTGAGAGCAAGCTCTCTACATGTCAAGGAGCAAGAGCACCAACAATCTCCCACATATCTCATTATATATATGTGTCTAGGGTTGAGCGTTCCCCACAGTAACTGTCCATTTTGTATTAGGATAGATGTCGCTGACGACTTGAATCTTTCCGCATGGGTTGAATGACAATGTGATACAAGAATGGACTATGCCTTGAATTCTGTACCACAATTGTAATTCTTCCCACTCACAAAGTGTAGTTACATGTGCTTCTGGCTGCACATTAAAGGCCCTGTGCCAGCCTGGTTTCAGTGTATAATTTTGGGCGTCTACAAGTTTACCCTCAAGAGACGGCCTGATATCTCTTTCCATACACTATAGGTAAGTTCTTTATTAAAGAGACATGGCATGAAGCCTTGCGCTTCCTTGCGGTGCTACTCCGCTATGACATGGCCTAAAGCCGAGGCATTACCCCTACCCGAGAACTTCATCGTAGTGTCACACTACTGCAGCATGAGGTTACAGCCTCTTTGTAGTGCCATTCTACCCAGCATGAAGCCTAAGGCTTCCTTGCGGTGTTACGTCGCAACGACATAGCTTGCAAGGCCGAGGCTTTACCCCTACCTGGGAACCTCATCGTGGTGTCGTGCCACTGTAACATGGGATCACCCTCCCCTTTGTAGTGCTGTCTACAACTCTTTAATTTCATCATACAGCATTAGGCTACCTGCCTATTTGCGGTGCTACGCCGCTATGACTTGGCTTGCAAAGCCGAGGCATTATCCCTACTTGGAAACCTCATGGTGGAGTCATTCCATTGTAGCATAGAGTTTTACTCCTTGTAGTACTGCGCTACCGTGCTTCCTGTGAAGCACACCAGGCATTCACTCTGCCTGAGAACTTATTAAGGCATTTAAGCCAACCTCAACACAGGATCCGTTTTCCACAGAAAACACATAGTAGACAACAGTGGTTATGGATTCGTAACCCTTCCATATTCCCAAGAACAAGTACCCACTGTTTACCTGATAGTTTTTCAGTCAGTGGTCCTCCCTTGAACCGAAAGTTAGATGTCTAGTAGATTTCTCTTTGAACTAATAACATAAAATTTTATGGTAGGATTACAAAAACATACTATCAGAATGCCTTCAAGCCCATCTTCCCTGCTGTGTCTTCAACCAGCTGACGCTTGAGGCCCTTCGTGAACGGATCCGCCAGGTTCTCCTGACTCCGAACATCGATTACTGCAATGACACCTCCCTTGATGAGATCGTTTCACTGCCCTGTGCTTTAACCGCACAGTTCTCTTCTTTCCGTTGAAGAGATCGTTTGATGTCGCCGTCGCAGTCGCTTGGTTATCGCAATATATCAAAATTGTCGGTATTTGTGCTCCAACCACTGGAAGATCATACATGAGCTTCCGAAGCCATTCTGCTTCATCTGCTGCGTTATCAAGTGCAAAGAACTCAGATTCCATAGAAGACCGCGAGAGCATAGTCTGCTTCTCCGACTTCCACGATATAGCAGCTCCACCCATTGTGAAAATGAATCCACCAGTGGACCTTTCGCTCTCCAACTCTGAGCACCAGCTGGCATCACTGAAGCCTTCTACTACCGGTGGCTCTCCGCTGAAGTGCAGTGCATATGTCTGAGTCTTCTTGAGATATCTCATAACACGTTTTACTGCTTTCTAGTGCTCAACGCCTGGATTATTTGTGAATCGACTCAGCATTCCCACAACGAAAGCTATGTCAGGCCTAGTGGCAGTAGTAGCATACATCAAACTTCCGATGATACTAGCGTACTCCAATTGCCTGACGCTTTTCTTCGATTTTGGCTCCAGCTTTTGATCACCTCGGTACGGCGTATCAATTATGGGAAGATCATGATACCCGTATCGAGTGAGCATCTTCTCAATGTAATGAGATTGTGAGAGTGCCAATCCAGTGTCCGTCCGGATGATCTTGAGTCCCAAGATAACATCAACATCCCCTAAGTCCTTCATACTGAACTTTGTCGAGAGGAACTTCTTTGTCTCAGTGACAGCTTATATCCGTACCTAGGATTAGCATGTCGTCCACGTACAGACAAATGATGACTCCTCTTCCGTCAGCAAATTTAGTATAGACACACTTGTCTGTTTTGCTGACCCTGTAGCCGTTTGATCTGATAACTTTGTCAAACTTCTCGTACCATATTTTGGGAGCTTGCTTTAAGCCGTATAGAGATTTTACCTACTTACAGACTTTGTCTTCTAGGCCTCTGACGACAAATCCTTCTGGCTGTTGCATATAAATCTCCTCGGTTAGCTCGCCATTCAGGAATGTTGTTTTGACATCCATTTGATGTATCACCAGTTTGTCTATTGCCGTAAGGGCAATCAACAATCTGATGGTTGTCATCCGTGCTACTGGAGCATATGTGTCAAAGTAGTCGATCTCCTGTTTTTGAGAAAATCCTTTGGCCATTAGCCTGGTCTTGAACTTGTCAATGGTTCCATCAGCTTTCATCTTCTTCTTGAAGATCCACTTGCATCCGATGGATTTTGCTCCTTCAGGTAATTCAACTAACACATATGTGTTATTGGAGGTAATTGAGTCAATTTTATTGTCTATTGTCTCCTTCCAGAAGACAGCATCTCTGGTCTTCATCGCCTCATCATAGGTAAGCGGATCTGCTTCCACATGATAGGTGACGAAGTCATCTCCGAAGCTCTTCGACCTCCTTGCTCGCTTCGTTGACGGCTCAGTGAGTTATGGTTCAATTGTTGTTTCTCCACCAACAACTTCATCTTGGACTACGGGCTCATATGAGATCTCAGTTTCATTTGCACCTATATCATTCTCCGGAATGTCTGGGAGAACAATATTTTTGTGTCGTGCAAACTTGTCTTCAAAATATTCAGCATCGCGAGATTCGATGATATGATTTGAATCAATGTCAAGGAATCTCCGAGCATCACTCTTCTCAGCATACCCCAAGAAAATCGCCTTCGTAGTCCTTGTCCCTAGCTTCTGAATCTTTAGATCTAGGAGCTTCACATAAGCCAGACACCCCCACACTCGAATAACATTCAAGTTAGGTCTGACTTTGAACCAGAGTTCATGAGGAGTTATGTCAGAAGTTGCATAAGGCACTCTATTCAGAATGAAAGTGGCCGTTAATGCAGCTTCTCCCCAGTAACATTTTGGAAGACCTGCAGTTAGCAGCATTGAGTTCATCATTTCTGTCAACGTTCGGTTCTTCCTCTCTGCTACTCCGTTAGACTGAGGAGAATATGGAGCAGTAGTCTCGCAGATGATTCCATGTTCTTTGCAGAACGATACGAATTCATGAGACCGATATTCTCCGTCTCGATCACTCCTCAACCTCTTGAGTTGTTGTCCAGTTTGTCGATCAGCTTCAGCTTTGAACTCCTTGAACTTCTCAAACGCTTCGTCTTTTGATTTTAGCAAGTAGACGAATGCGTACTTAGAGAAGTCATTGATGAAGGTTATGAAATACTTCATCCCAGCTTTTGTAGAGAATTGTTTGAAGTCACAGATATCGGAATGTACTAACTCCAGAAGATCTGTGCTTCGATTGATCCGATGAAAGGGTTTTCTAGTGATCTTAGTCTGAGCACATACTTCACACTTCTCTACCTTACCCCCACATTTGGAGATAAGTCCTAGACTAGACATTTTATTTATTCTTTTACAATGAACATGTCCTAGCCTATTATGCCACAAATTAAGAGAATAATCAGAAAGAGCGATTGCAGTTATTTTATCAGACTGGTTTACAAGCTGAATTTTAAACATTCCTTCGGTTTGAAAAGCCTTTTCAAAGTATGTCCCCTTATTGGACATCACCATCTGACCAGTATTAATGTCCATCCTCAAGCCTGCGTTGCTAAGCAGGCTCCCAGAGATCATGTTCTTGGCAATCACCGGAATATGCTTTACTCCTTGGAGCGTCAGAGTGTTTCCGGAAGTGAGTTTCAGCTCCACAGTCCCGATCCCCAGAACTTCAGCTTGGGCCTGGTTCGCCATGACAACCTTCTCAGAAGTTGGGTGGTACGTGACGAACCATTCCTTCCCAGAACAGACATGGCATGTCGCACCGGTGTCTATCCACCAGTCAGAGTCAGCCTCCACTGTTGTGACCTGAGCGATCATAGCAACGAGGTTAGAAACCAAAGAAACCTTACTAGGCTCACCTTTCTCTGATTGTTTATGCTTGGATCTGCATTCACTCTTGTAGTGGCCTTTCTTGCCACAATTGAAGCAAGTCACGTGGGACTTGGACTTCTGTTGCTTGAAAGAAGGACCCTTCACTTTCAGATTAGTGGAATCCTTCATTTTGTGTTGAGAAGCCACCTGCTTCCCCTTGGGCTCTCTCGTCTGCACTAGATTGGCCTTGGCCAACTGTTTGGACAGAGTGTCCATCTTCTGTTGAGAACGCATCTCGTCCTCAACATGGATCTCTTGAAGGAGATCTTTCAAGCTGATATCCAGCTTCTTCCGGTGCATTCTTGTATAGAATGTACTCCATCCTGCGGGAAGTTTAGAGACAATCCCTCTAACGACAAACTTGTCGACGAGGGAAATTTTCTCATCTTTTAGCTTCTGGCGCAGCTTCAAGAACTCTTTTACCTGAGACAGCATTGCCTTCTCGTCTTCGAAGAGCCACTTGTGGTACTTCTCGACGATGAAGATTTTCGATCTATTGTCGTCATCTTCATACAGCTTTCCCAAGGACTTCCAGATATCCCTGGCAGAAGGATTCTTGGAGTATGACTCTGCCAGGGAGTCCTCCATTGCATTCAGAATCAATAGCCTACAAAGACTATTGTCCCTTCTCCATTTGGTCAATTTGACTTGTGCAGCAGCAATGACATCTGCTGTACCACCTTCTGGAGTCGTAGGTCCTTCTGGAATCGTTGGTTCAGTCTCAATCAGCACATGATCGACGTCCACCAGTTGTAGATTGAGGGTGACTTTCCTCTTCCATATTTGAAAGTGTTCTCCGTCGAACTTTTCCAGTTTGTTAAAGCTGGTATCGAGGAGGGAGGCACGAGAGTTTTCCATTGTGCTGGTCTAGCTTTGAGATTGTTAGAACCGGGGCACAATTTTTCAATAGAAAACTGAATGAAACAGTTGTAAGAACAACGTTCCAACGCAACGCTACAAGGAAGGTGCGTAACAGAGATCCTTGAAGGATTCTGGAATACAAAAATATCACGACCCGGTCCCAATCTTGGGTCGAATCGGATCATGCCCAGCCTGCACCGTTGTTGAGACGGCGGAAGTAAGCTGTATCAAGCAGTGAAACACATGCAGATAAAATTCTAACGAAATATAAAAACATTTTATTCAATTTGAAAAGCCTGAAATACAACAAACATTAATACAACATTCAATTATTACACTTGTTTCCAAAAGAAAAATAAATACTAATCCAGCTCTTAAGATTCTGGGGTTCCAAGTTCTGCGGGTCCAGAGTTAGACATCAGATCCTCGACGACGCAATCACCTAAAAATGTTGATCTCCAGTCTGGAGGGAGCAAAGTACAATTCATGATAATCCAACAATTGAAGTAATAATAGAGTTATGCACTTTTAAACAATTTGAAATAAATAGTTCTCCAGCAGTTAAAACATTGTGATGTGAATAGGCAATGAATATGACCGGATTGGGTTGTACAGTTGTATCCTATTGATACGATATGGCTTATCCCCGTGTGTATGAGGGGTAAGCTAACACAGTCAGTATACTACTTTGGATGTGGTCATACTCATTACACTACTCCCCCAGTACCCAACAGTCAATCAGTCAATGCTCTCAGAGAGAGTTTCGTGTTGCATCGTAGTTTAAACTTGCAATAAAACGATTACTAAATAATTTGTAAACTAACACAAATTGTACTTGCCTTTGTTTTATTGACTGGATTGAGATGTCTGAACCGAAGAAGATGTCAAGTATGTTCTTGAAATCCTACAAGTTGAGAATTCTATCTTAGAACCAATGTTTGAACCATATCTAGGTGTGCTAGTTAAAATCTCTAGAACAGAACCCTAGTCAAATTTTAGTTTTATTTATTTAATCTACTGAAACACGATTATCGATGTGAGTTAAAACTATTAATGAACGAAGTAAAATCCAATTAACTTTTATGTTGAAAATCGCATTTACAGGTTATTTTAGCAAAACTTTGTGAGTTTGTAATATCTATAAAAATATATTTCCTTTTTAACAAGAAAACGTGAATTTGCTAAATAATACAAACTTGTATTTCATTATTAATTTAATGTGAGAAAACTATTAATTTTTTTCATATAAAATAAATACTCTTTTAATATTCTACGCATTTAAAAAAAATACCAGAAAATTCCAAAACCACACTACACAAATACATTGCCACAGAGAAAAATAGGAAAGCTGGGCTTATGCCCTTACAGACCTTTTTACATAAATTGAAATAAGAGAAAAGGTTAGTTAGCTCTAAATAATATCCTGCACTTTAATTACTAAAACAAAATTAATAAATTAAATTAAAATAAATATTATTAAGAGTCTCAGACTTGGTCCAATCGTCACAAAATTAGCTAATGCCTCAACGTCCGGCATGACCGGTTTCGTTTGCATTTCGCTAGGTCCCGCAGACCGGTACGGTCGTCGCCCAAAATCTAATTTATAAAATATTTCCGAAATCCGATTTAAAATATTCATTTATAAATTTTATAAAAATTTTGGCAGCATTCCCTCTATTTTCGGGATAACCAAAAACTGGAAAAATGTGCCACAATCACCAAATATAAGTCCCATACCAGGGAATAACCATTTTATATAAAATATACTCACAGAACATTTTCGTAACTTAAGTTTCCAACCAACACTTAAGAAAAACTTCCCAAAACCAGAATAAGATAACCACAGAACCATAGAATGCAACTATCAACAAATAGTTAGCTCTCAAGCCATCAATGCTCAGAAAATCCGAAATCACAATCGGCATTCTGAAACAGAGAAGACAGAACCTATCCGGAATTACCTCGAAAATTCTGAGAACCCGAAAACCACAGAACTAACTCGGAATTCCGAGAAATCACCAAATGAAACCAACCAAAACTTATTCCGAAATGAGTCTCGAAAATACCGAGAACACAACCGGAAACTACAACCGAATCCCGTTGTGGGATCGAGGACCAAGAATCATTATCGACAATAACGGAAATGGAATGGGTCAAAGGAATTATACCTCAGGTGCTCGACTAGAGTTCTCAGATGTAAATAATAGAGAAATGAAACTCACGGACGGTGAATCGGCTCGAGACAGCGCCAGGCTGGGGTACGGCTGTGCTGGACTGCGGGATCCAGGACCGCGGAAAGCACGGAAACCCCTGGGAACGAACCGGACAGCGGGTCGAACAGCAAAACCCATACCACGGAAATGCTGAAACAGTAAATCGGACCCGCGGAGTGCTGCGGAAAAGGGCCGAGCGGACGGGGACCACAGGAGGTCGGACACGGGCGCGGGGTCGCCGGCGAAGGAGATCGCGAGTGGGGTCGGCCGGTGGCCGCGAGTGGCGCGCCGGACAGAGGAGGCGGCGGCGACGGGATCTGTTCCGGATCGGCCTGGTCGGGTGCTGGAGGGCGGCGGCAAGGGTCGGATCGGCTTGGCCTGGCCGGGGCGCTCGGGACTCCGGCGGTGGAGCTCGGGTCGTCGGAAAAACTAGGGCACAGAAGTGGGTTTGGGAGTAGTCTGTGATGGAGAGTGATGAGGATGGAAGGGAAAAGGGTGTATATATAGGGAGGAGGAAAAACTGTTACCGGAAGGGGAAGAGAAGGGGCGCGGCCGGTCGGGAAGGCCAAAGACCTCGACGGTTCCTCCACGGGAAAGGAGAGGGGTCGGCCAAATGAATTAAGAGAGAGAGAGAGAGAGAGAGAGAGTTAATAAAGAAAAGTTAAAGAATGAAAAGTTCTGGAAAAAAAGGAATTCATTCCTTTATTTAGAACTTATGATATGTTAAATATATAACTTATAATTTATACGAAATCGAGATCAGTTTTGGAAATGGATCTGAATCGGGTTCGGGACTTGGGAACGGGTTCGGGACAGGTCTGGTCCAACTCAAAAATCCACGTTATTAATTTTTGAAAAGAAATTTTTTTTCTATTAACTAATATTAATAATAATTTGAAAAACTAACTGGCAAACACACATTAATAAAATTAAAAAAAAATGTAACTGGAAAATTGCGGGTTTCACAACCTTCCCTTCTTAGAAAATTTTGTCCTCGAAATTTAAAGATAGGGTCAGGGGTACAATCATGCAATCATGCCTCAAACAGTCTGAGTATTATTTTTCAATATCTTTATGTCTAGCTAGACTTAACTGTCATATATCAATCGTACATTCTTTCCTTCTTAGGAATAAAGTCGTTCTCCATGATTATGAGTTCTCGTTTCCATTCCTGAATTGCCAATCACCTTAAAAAATTTGTCTTCCACATTTTCACGTATCATTTATCTTGCAATATAGTATGTACTTCTTTCAGTTTTCTAACATGTTCAAATTTTTAACTCTATGACTATGTCTTGTCTTACTACTTCAGTATCAAGCCTCGGTACCCAATATCATATTTAAAATCCAACACTCCTATTTGTCATGATCTGTAAAGTTTTATCATTTCTTACTCATGAGTGATCACCCTTGTGATTTTAGACTAACATGTATATATCCTGATTTCAATTCTTTATTTATATATTTGATCCCGAACTCTTATAAAATTTTATCATGTTTAAGCTCAAATCCTTCATTTTGCTTTTATTGTATCACTTCAATTGCCAAAATATCTTATTACATATTTCAACCAATCTTTTCATTGTAATCCTGGCATTCATACAATTGTCATCCTTGCTTAGTTATACCTTTAAGATTTTTTTTTTTGATCATCCGATTTATCATGCGTCTTCCTAAAATGTATCCTCATGCTTATCATTTAACCACTTCTATCCTAAATATCAATTTACTTTGATATTAACATCATTAATTATCTCTTTCTTAATGTAAATTTAAATCACATATATTCATATTCTTCTCATTTTTATTCGTAACTCGTGTACTCTAGAAATCCATGCTATAAACTATTCTAGGTTTACATCATTAGACAGAATCAGATTCGAGGCGTGATTGCTAGGTATAAAGATAAATATCAGCATGTTTTAAAATCATCTGTGATAGAGTTAGAATATTTTTTGTGATCAAAAATCATTTTAGACACGAGTAAAATCGAGGTATAAATTATATAATCATAAGATAGAAAAGTTTAAATGAGATCATAAAAATAGAAATGTCATAAAATACGACATTAAGATTTTTTTTTTTCAAAATGAGGGATAATTTTCAATTCAAACTGGTATGAGGTATAGGAGTTTATGACTCAAGTTGTACGATTTTAAGATAGTGAGGGTGATTTAAAATAGCCATGACAGAATATAATCCGATAGAATATTTCTGGAAGTGGGAGCAAATGCCAGAATACAAATCCTCAGAATGATTAGAGATAACCATGATATGAATATAGTCTTATTAATATTCGAAAACCACTATTTTCAAGTCACTTTGTTTCAAA
The DNA here is from genome assembly GCA_029216955.1 of Iris pallida. Lineage (NCBI taxonomy): Eukaryota > Viridiplantae > Streptophyta > Magnoliopsida > Asparagales > Iridaceae > Iris > Iris pallida. The sequence goes on from JANAVB010028398.1 coordinate 6,985,635, forward strand.
TGCATGCCTCACCAGTGTGCACCTGACTGCAATGAATTTTTGACTCCATAACTTGAATAATTTAGTTTACCAAGTAATCTTCCAACTTTATCCATTTCATGGCTAAGCAAACATAGAACAAAGTCTCAATAATATTTAGAAACCTAACGATTACCTGTCATTATTTCAACTTAGAGTTTATGCCTCGCCAGTGCACAACTAGCTGCAGTAAATTTGCAGTTTTCCATAATTCAGATAAATGACTATTACGTAAATGTGCGGAGTCATGTTAGGTTGTTAAATATTTCTTCAGCTTTGTCCATGTAAATTTCAGAAAAATTTCAAAGATTCAAACGAGTTTAAAGTTCTAAACAGGATAGAAAATGTAGATGACTGTTCTTCTGAGATTAAGGGATTTATCAAAATATGTGTTTGAGATTTAAGAGACTGGGGCTAAAATCAAGAGGAGTATCTGTTCTCCGATTTTCTTTTCCAAAGATGAAACGATCAACCTTGATTTGAATAATTGAGTCAAACACTAGATAAGATAGAAGCATCACAGATTCGGATTAAGTAAGAAAAACCAATGAAAATATTCCTGACAAATCACTCAGGGAATACAGAAAATTATTTTGAGAAGCATAATTCCATAACTAAGGAAAGTTGGAAATTTGAGAGAAGATAAGCTTCATTGATTCAAGGAAATCAAATTGAAATTGTCTAGTAACGCCAAGAAATTAAATAGCTTTGGGACAACTCAAAATTTCCATGACTAAAGGAAATTCAATAATAGAATGGATTCAAAATGTGATTAATTTTCTGACCGTTCCTGCTTCATGGTATTCAATCATAGAAGCTTTTTAGGCCTTTGATTTGATCAAAAAATTTGCATAGAGAGAGTAGGGTTTCAAGATGAATGGAGAAAGTCAACAGATGAGAATATTCTCGGTCTTTGGAATAACTCAGGAGATAACAATCAATATTGAAATTGAAAATAACCCCTTTAAGAGAATCATGAACTAAACTAATTCTTCTGGTAATAATTGACCTTGAGGTTTAAATGATCCCAGAAGAATTTTGATTCAGGATTGATTCTGAGAAAGTTAGTCAATTGGAAAGGAGATCAAGACAAAAGGTTGGATAATGGTTGTAGATGTATATATATTGGGTAGATAAGAATTTATCAGGGTTGCTAAGAGAATTCGAAATTCTACATAGTGAACGAATCAAGATTTCAATTAAAGGTAGAGAAGTAATGAAGAATTCGAAATTTATGTTTGATAAAGAAGAAGAAGACCAAAGAATTCAATCTTATTCCAAAAAGAATATGAATCCTAAGGTAAACTAGAACCTGAAAATTATGGTAGGAAAATAATCTCGAAAGTCATGGAACAATCAAAGGTACAATCATCCTAATCTAGATAAGGTTTAGGTACAAACACAAACAAGGTATCCTACGAATCTATAAGCAGGCAAAAATAGATATTTAAGTAAATAATTTTCGGCCCTATAATATAACATGGTGTATATCATCTAAGTGTTCTAGTTGTTTCTAAAGTCTGTTTTTCTAAAATCTCAACTATCCCTAGGTTAAGTTACAGAACTGCGCGATGGTCTAGACTAAGTTGACTAGACCAATTTACAGATCTGACCTGCATGGGCCACCACTAAAAACATGTCACGACCCGGTCCCAATTTCTTAGGTCGAATCGGATTATGCCCAGCCTGCACCGTTGTTGAGACGGCGGCAGTAAGCTGTATCAAGCAGTGAAACACATGCAGATAAAATTATAACGAAATATAAAAACATTTTATTCAATTTGAAAAGCCAGAAATACAATAAACATTAATACATCATTCAATTATTACACTTGTTTCCAAAAGAAAAATAAATACTAATCCAGCTCTTAAGATTTTGGGGTTCCAAGTTCTGCGGGACCAGAGTTAGACATCAGATCCTCGACGACGCAATCACCTAAAAATGTTGGTCTCCAGTCAGGAGGGAGAAAAGTACAATTCATGATAATCCAACAATTGAAATAATAATAGAGTTATGCACTTTTAAACAATTTAAAATAAATAGTTCTCCAGCAGTTAAAATATTGTGATGTGAATAGGCAATGAATATGACCGGATTGGATTGTACAGTTGTATCCTATTTATACGATATGACTTATCCCCGTGTGTATGAGGGGTAAGCTAACACAGTCAGTATACTACTTTGGATGTGGTCATACTCATTACACTACTCCCCCAGTACCCAACAGTCAATCGGTCAATGCTCTCAGAGAGAGTTCCGTGTTGCATCGTGGTTTAAACTTGCAATAAAACGATTACTAAATAATTGGTAAACTAACACAAATTGTACTTGCCTTTGTTTTATTGACTGGATTGAGATGTCTGAACCGATATGTTCTTGAAATCCTACAAGTTGAGAATTCGATCTTAGAACCAATGTTTGAACCATATCTAGGTGTGCTAGTTGAAATCTCTAGAACAGAACCCCAGTCAAATTTTAGTTTTATTTATTTAATCTACTGAAACACGATTATCGATGTGAGTTAAAACTATTAATGAACGAAGTAAAATCCAATTAACTTTTATGTGGAAAATCACATTTACAGGTTATTTTAGCAAAACTTTGTGAGTTTGTAATATCTATAAAAATATATTTCCTTTTTAACAAGAAAACGTAAATTTGCTAAATAATACAAACTTGTATTTCATTATTAATTTAATGTGAGAAAACTATTAATTTTTTTCATATAAAATAAATACTCTTTTAATATTCTACGCATTTAAAAAAATACCAGAAAATTCCAAAACCACGCTACACAAATACATTGCCACAGAGAAAAATAGGAAAGCTGGGCTTATGCCCTTACAGACCTTTTTACATAAATTGAAATAAGAGAAAAGGTTAGTTAGCTCTAAATAATATCCTGCACTTTAATTACTAAAACAAAATTAATAAATTAAATTAAAATAAATATTATTAAGAGTCTCAAACTTGGTCCAATCGTCACAAAATTAGCTAATGCCTCAACGTCCGGCATGACCGGTTTCGTTTGCAATTCGTTAGGTCCCGCAGACAGGTACGGTCGTCGCCCAAAATCCAATTTATAAAATATTTCTGAAATCCGATTTAAAATATTCATTTATAAATTTTATAAAAATTTTGGCAGCATTCCCTCTATTTTTTGGATAACCCAAAACTGGAAAAATGTGCCACAATCACCAAATATAAGTCCCATACCAGGAAATAACCATTTTATATAAAATATACTCACAGAACATTTTCGTAACTTAAGTTTCCAACCAACACTTAAGAAAAACTTCCCAAAACCAGAATAAGATAACCACAGAACCATAGAATGCAACTATCAACAAATAGTTAGCTCTCAAGCCATCAATGCTCAGAAAATCCGAAATCACAATCGGCATTCTGAAACAGAGAAGACAGAACCTATCCGAAATTACCTCGAAAATTTCGAGAACCCGAAAACCACAGAACTAAATCGAAATTCCGAGAAATTACCAAATGAAACCAACCAAAACTTATTCTGAAATGAGCCTCGGAAATACCGAAAACACAACCGGAAACTACAACCGAATCCCGTTGTGGGATCGGGAACCAAGAATCATCATCGACAATAACAAAAATAGAATGGGTCAAAGGAATTATACCTCAGGTGCTCGGCTAGAGTTCTCAGATGTAAATAATAGAGAAATGGAACTCACGGACGGTGAATCGGCTCGAGACAGCGCCTCGTCGGGGTACCGCTGTGCTGTACAGCGGGATCCAGGACCGCGGAAAGCACGGGAACCCCTGGGAACGAACCGGACAGCGGGTCGAACAGCAAAACCCAGACCACGGAAACGCTGAAACAGCAAATCGGACCCGCGGAGTGCTGCGGAAAAGGGCCGAGCGGACGGGGACCACAGGAGGTCGGACACGGGCGCGGGGTCGCCGGCGAAGGAGATCGCCGAGCGGGGTCGGCCGGTGGCTGCGGGTGGTACGCCGGACAGAGGAGGCGGCGGCGACGGGATCCGTTCGGGATCGGCCTGGTCGGGTGCTGGAGGGCGGCGACAAGGGTCGGACCGGCTTGGCCTGGCCAGGGCGCTCGGGACTCCGGCGGTGGAGCTCGGGTCGCCGAAAAAACTAGGGCACAGAAGTGGGTTTGGGAGTAGTCTGTGATGGAGAGTGATGGGGATGGAAGGGAAAAGGGTGTATATATAGGGAGGAGGAAAAACTGTTACCGGAAGAGGAAGAGAAGGGACGCGGCCGGTCGGGAAGGCCAAAGACCTCGACGGTTCCTCCACGGGAAAGGAGAGGGGTCGGCCAAATGAATTAAGAGAGAGAGAGAGAGAGAGAGAGTTAATAAAGAAAAGTTAAAGAATAAAAAGTTCTGAAAAAAAAGGAATTCATTCCTTTATTTAGAACTTATGATATATTAAATATATAACTTATAATTTATACGAAATCGAGATCAGTTTCGGAAACGGATCTGAATCGGGTTCGGAACTCGGGAACGGGTTCGGGACAGGTCTGGTCCAACTCAAAAATCCACGTTATTAATTTTTGAAAATAATTTTTTTTCTATTAACTAATATTAATAATAATTTGAAAAGCTAACTGGCAAACACACATTAATAAAATTAAAAAAAATGTAACTGGAAAATTGCGGGTTTCACAAAAAATCTAAGAAGATTTCGTAAACGTAGCAAACGATAGCAGTACTTCTAAGAAGAAGATGTTGGCCAAATTGCTAAAGGCAGCAGTGAAGGTGACAGGCGAAAGATGGAAGGTGGTGGCCTACTGGGTGTCAAAAACACCAGTGCTCAAAGCTATATCTGCCCACACGGTCAGCTTCCAGGAACCAGCAAGTTCGAATGAACTCTGGAAAGCTCTGGAAAATTGCTCTAAGACGGACTGCTCGGAACGATGACGGACTTCGGTTGCACGAGGAAGGACACGGTGCGCAGCAGCTCTCTTCTCTCTTCATGAATTTCTGAAGTCTTAGAAGTGTACTGAGAGAGAAGAGAGGCTCTGAATATATAGCTACGGATGTAACTGTCCAGATCCGAAATGTATGCCACGCCATAATGTCAGATCCACAAATCCAGGATCTGTTATGAATCAGTCAGAACGTGGAAAGCCACGAACTGCGCGAGTTGCGCCAAATTTACGAACAGCGCGCGCGCCTTCAGCGTATACTGCGCACACTGCACGTACTGCACACGCTGGGACCTGCGCAACTCGTGCAACCTGGCGCACCTGCGCAACTCGCGCATGCGCGCACCCTGGGCGCACAACTGGGCCGCGCAAGTGGCTCGCGCAACGAGCGCAACTTAAGCACACTATACGCTTAACGACGAAGCTGACGTGCTAAGTGCAAAGTGCGCCAACAAAATGCCACATTTTGCCTCATGAGCCCGAGTTCGAGTCCGAGTCGCTAAGCCCCTACGGGGCTTAGCCCCAATAGAAATTAATTTTCCAAGAGCAAAAAACATGAATGCTTTTCTTGGAGCCTTATCCTTACCTCTTAGTAAAATCACCCACATGGTTCCTTCCTTAGGGTCACCACCCCATGTGCATATCCCAACGACACATACTCATATATATGTTGTGAAACCCAGAATGTTGAATTTACAAATTGATGATTTGTAGTGTAATAATAGTTTAGTTACTTATTATTATTATTATTATGTATTATTACTATTATTATATTATTATTATTATTTTATTTAGTCGGTTTTAGGAAAAATATTATTTTAAAAATTATCGTTGGTTTTTTATTGTGGCCCGCCCGATCCCGAGTACGGACTCCGACCCTGAGTACGAACACCAGTTTCCGTTCCCCGAACCCATTTTCGTTCCAGTCCCGAATCTGCCTTTTAATTAAATATTAATATTTTCTAGCATTTGGTTTTATGGATGACATTTTGTTAAAATAAAAAAAAATAAAAAAATTTCCCTCCCCACGAGCTGGTCCACCCGATGGACCAACACCTTTCTCATTACCCCCTCACTTCTCTCTCCTACACTCCCTCTTCACCACACGTACAACCCACTCCCCCACTTCTCCTTTATAACACAACACCTCCACCACTTTCCCCCCCACAATCATTCACCAGCACTCACTCTTCCCCTTCCTCAAACCCCATCTTTCCGAGCACACATCCCTCTCTCCTAATAAACAAACCCACAACCACCACCACCTTTCTCCCTCTCCCTCACTCTTCCTCCTTTCACCCGAGCTCCCGAGCCCCGCTCCCCGACAAACCCGCGCCGCTCCGGCCAAGGCCCCGGCGCCGACCCCTCCAGCCGGTGCACCCCCTCCCGAGGCCGATCCCGACGCCGGTGCCACCGTCGCCCGCTGTTCCCAGGCCGCCCGACCCCCTTGCGCGCGTGACCGACCCGTCCAGCTGTTCTCCAGAGTTTCCCTGTCTCCGACGAGCTTCCGTGCGCGACCCGTTGTCCGATCCCGAGCTTCGGTTACGTTTACGCAGCCGTACCCCGGCGAGGCGTGTCCCGAGTCCGAGGCAACCCTTCGGATTCTGTCGATTTGGATAATTTCTGGATAATCACAGTAGTTCGTCCCTCCCAACGTGTCTGTGATGATAAATTGGTCCCCGAACTCTCTACGGGAATTCAGAATTTTGCTACGTTATGGTTTCCGGGAATTTCGAAACCATTATTGGCTTATGTTTTGTGGTTTTTTCTATGTTCTGATCATTTTGGGTTTTTCCGAGAACTATTCGGAATTATTCCGATGGTTTGGATAATTATTTGCTGGTGTCGGAATTTAGAGAAACTTTCGGAAAAGTTTCTGTTGCGGTTTTGAATTTGGATTTCCCGAATTAAGTTGGTAGTATTGGTTCTGAGATTTATTTGGTTTCTTATATATGTTGGTTGGAAATTTTTAGTTCTGTTGAGTTTTGGTTTTCTTCCGAAGTTCATTTCGGGTTTCCGAATAATATTTCGGGAAGGTTCTGTGGACTGGGATTGTGATATTATTATGTAAATTATGGTTGGGATTTATAAATGGTGATTATGGCACACTTCCCAGTTTTTGGGTTGACCGAAAATAGAGGAAGTGCTGCCGGATTTTTCTATAAAATTTAATTATATAATTTTAAAATGGTTTTTCGGAAAAAGAATATTATTTTAGATTTTTGGGCGACGACCGTATTGGTCCGTGGGCCCTAGCGAAATGCAAACGAAACCGGTTTTACCCGGACGTTGAGGCATTAGCAACAAATAGTGACGATTGGACCAAGTCTGAGACTCCTAGGATATTATTTATTTTATTTTTAATTTCGTTTTCGATATTTAAAATACAGGATATTAGTCAGAGCTAACTAATTTTCTCTTATTTTAATTTATGTAAAGTTTGTAAGGGCATAAACCCAGATTCCTATTCTGTCAGCTGTGCCCCTGTATTGCGTAGTTTAGGTTTTTCATTTATTTTCTGGGTTGATTTTTTTTAATTTTCTGGATGGTTTTATCATTTATATTTTAGGCGCTTCGTAACAAAATGACTGATAAATATTTTGTATAAATTAAATAAGGATTTTTTACGATAAAATAACTCGATTAAAATATTGATAATTAAACAAAACCCACGATTTATCATTGAAAGAAAATAGTAGTTTTATATATAATATTACAAAATACAAGTTTTGCCAAATTAACCGGTAACGATAATTTTTTAAGTAAAACCAGAAACTGGCTATCCAACTAAATGAGAACCAACGTAGTACGCGTCGTAAACCGTTAGCAGTAGAATAAACAAACTTAAAATCTGACTAGGACCTGCTACTAGAGATTGCAACTAGCACACCTAGCTTGGTTTCAATGGTTCTAAGTCAAATTCTCCAACTGTAGGATCTCGGAGACGAACCTAGCATCTTCCCGGAACCAACACCGTTTTCAGTCATAAACAAAGGCAAGTACATTTTGTGTTAGTTTACAATTATTTAATAATCATTTTATTACAAGTTTAAACCACGATGCAACACGGAACTCTCTCTGAGAGCACTGACTGATTGACTGTTGGGTACTAGGGGAGTAGTGTAATGAGTATGACCACATCCAAAGTAATAATTTAGAACTGTATTAGCTTACCCCTCGTACACACGGGGATAAGCCATATCATTCACTGTACAACCCAAGCCTGTCATATTCATTGCCTATTCACATCACAAGGTTTTAACTGCTGGAGAACTGTTTATTTTAAATTGTTTAAAAGTGCATAACTCTATTATTATTTTAATTGTTTGATTATCATGAATTGTACTTTGCTCCCTCCTGACTGGAGATAACATTTTTAGGGAATCTTGAGGATGCTGAGCTGTTATACAACAGCTATTATGACCCAGTTCTGTACCCTGTGGTATTGCCAGAGTCCCCATTGGAGGACGCAGGACCTGAGGTCGACGAGCCGAACGCATAGCTAGATTTTCTGTTTCCAGATTTATTGTTTTAGAATTTTGGATATTTGATTTCAGCATTTTATTTCAGTCTTTCTAAATCCAGTTGTACTTTTCAAATGTTGAATAAAGTTTTAAATTTCCGAATATTGAGTTGTGACAAATATATAGATGTTATTGTGATTACCTGCAATGGTGGATACAACTTACTGCCGCCGTCTCAACAACGGTGCAGGCTGGGCATGATCCGGTTCGACCCAATTATTTGGGATCGGGTCGTGATATGTTTTTAGTGGTGGCCCATGCAGGTCCGTACAACAACTTAGGAAACATACCTAGAAATAATTAGAACACTAGAACATTGATTTATCACAACATAGGTCCGAATTATATACATAAATATTTTTGTTTGATTATAGACTGGTAGGATACCTTGTTTATGTTTGCATCCTAAACCTTCCAGAGTATGGCCAAAGGAAAGACCACTCGTTCCGGCCCTGCTGGCGAAGAGGTCTATCATCGGTCATACTTGGACCCATACCCATCTTTGAGACTATAGCTGCCCGATTACTATCTCAGGCCACCAATTCTTAACACCCTTACTTGTGATGCCCTTACCCAACTATGATGTAGTCCTAGGGATGGACTGGTTGAGTAAGCAGCATACGCTGATAGATTGTCATAGAGGATGTGTAATTTTCAGTCCACCAGGAGAACCGGAGTTTGAAATATCTCGAGCTCCGGAAGACATGAAGAGTGTTACCTACACCTCTATCACCGAAGAACCCGGGCCTCCTCACCCTATTTTAGCGGAATTCATAGACGTCTTTCCAGATAGTCTTCCAGGATTGCCGCCAGATCGAGGTGTGGAATTCACCATCGACCTAGTACCCGGCTCTTCCCCTATTTCTCGGGGATGCTACAGAGTCAACCCCAAGGAGGCAAAGGAGATGAAGGACCAGATTGACGAACTGAAGGCACAAGGAGTTATCAAGACAGGGCTTCACCATGGGGAGCACCAGTTTTGTTCGTGCCCTAGAAGGATGGAACCGTACGGATGTGTATTGATTACCGGGCGCTGAACAACATCACCATCAAGAACAAGTACCCTCTATCCCGGATCGACGACCTGTTTGATCAACTAAGTGGAGCCAAGGTATCTTCGAAGATAGATCTCAGGTCTGGCTACCATCAAATCAAGGTCAGGAAGGAGGATATTCCGAAAACGGCATTCAACACCAAGTATGGGTAATTTGAATTTTTGGTCATGTCGTTTGGACTGACGAATGCTCCTGCGGTATTCATGAACCTCATGAACCAGGTCTTCCATGAATACCTGGATCAGTTTGTTGTTGTCTTCATCGATGACATACTGATCTACTCGAAGACTGAAAAAGAGCATGAAGAGCACCTGATGAAAATTCTGAGCACCTTGAGGAAGGAGAAGCTCTATAGTAAGCTATCTAAATGCGAATTCTTTTTAGACAAAGTGGAATTTCTGGGCCATATTGTCACAGGAAAAGGAATTTCGGTGGATCCAAAGAAGATAGCTGCTATTGAGAAGTGGACTGCACCAAGTTCGGTTGCAGAAATCAGAAGCTTTTTGGGTTTAGCTGGCTACTACCGAAAGTTTGTGAAGGATTTCTTCAAGATTGCTGAACCAATGACGAAACTTACCAGGAAGAACGAAGAATTCATTTGGTCTGAAGCTTGCCAGTCAGCTTTTGAGGAACTGAAGAAGAGGCTTACAACGGCGCCGATACTTGCGCTACCCGAAGGTACCGACGGTTTTTCAATTTATAGTGATGCTTCTAGTAAGGGATTGGGCTGCGTTCTTCAACAATACGGAAAAGTAATTGCTTACGCATCTAGGCAATTATGGACTCATGAGAAGAACTATCCCACACATGATTTAGAGCTTGCAGCGGTGATATTTGCATTGAAGCTATGGAAGCACTACCTTTATGGAGAGAGAATGGAAATATTTACAGACCACAAAAGTCTTAAATATATTTTCACTCAGAATGAGCTGAACATGAGACAGAGACGATGGCTGGAGCTGATAAAGGATTTTGACATCAACCTGTAGTACCATCCGGGTAAGGCTAATGTTGTTGCAGATGCACTTAGTCGATACCCGATGGCAATATTCTTGACCAAGGAGCGTCATTTGCTGGAGAATATAGAAAAGCTTGGACTGGAGATTGTACTGCCTGAAGAAGAAATGAAGAAACTGGAAAGAGAAGCCATTGTACCAGGAGCTGAATCATCAATGATGCAGTTGCAAGTGCGTTCAAATCTGTTGGACAGAGTCAAGGAGACACAATTCCAAGACGAGATGCTTTGCAAACTCAGAGACCAAGTGCTGGCAGGAACACTTGAAGGATTTTCAATCGCCAGCAACGGAGCACTGAAGAATGGTACGAGGCTTTGCGTACCAACTAGCGAACTGAGGAACGAGCTGATGCAAGAAGCGCACCAGTCGCAGTATTCCATACATCCTGGAGCCAACAAAATGTATCAGGATATGCGAACTATAGTGTGGTGGTACGGAATGAAGAAGGACGTATCCAGGTATGTGGCTAGATGTTTAATTTGTCAACAAGTGAAAGCTAACAGACAGAGACCAGCAGGACTGTTACAGCCGCTTAACATTCCGGAGTGGAAATGGGAGCACATAACGATGGACTTCGTATCAGGACTGCCTCGATCCCAAGGAGGGAAGGATGCCATTTGGATTATCGTGGACCGACTGACGAAGTCAGCTCACTTTATTTCCTTCAAGGTTGGTCTATCCACTGAGAAGTTGGCAGCATTGTACATGCGGCATATCTACCGGATTCATGGAGTTCCGGTAAGTATTGTGTCTGACAGAGATACTAGATTTATCTCTCACTTTTGAAAGAGTTTGCATGACAGTTTGGGAACACAACTAAAGTTCAGCACCGCCTACCATCCCCAGACTGACGGACAATCAGAGAGAACAATCCAGACGCTAGAAGACATGCTGAGATCCTGCGTCTTAGAATTTGGAGGGTCTTGGGAAGACCATTTGCACTTGGTAGAGTTCTCTTACAACAACAGCTACCAAGCTAGCATCGGTATGACACCGTTCGAGGCACTCTATGGACGTCGTTGCCGTACTCCACTTGCTTGGGACGACGTCGGAGAACGAGTACTGTTTGGACCTGAGATGGTGACCGATGTAACAGAGAAGGTAATAATGATCAGAGACAAGCTCAGGATTGCCCAGGACAGACAGAAGCATTGGGCCGATAGCAGCCGACGGCCTTTGGAGTTTGAAGAAGGTGACAGTGTGTTTGTGAAGATCTCTCCTACCAGAGGAATCATCCGTTTCGACAGAGCAGGAAAGCTAAGCCCCAGGTATATTGGTCCTTTTGAAGTACTCAACAAGATTGGAGAAGTGGCTTATCGAGTGGCTCTACCCCCAAGTCTCGAAGGCGTCCACAACATCTTCCATGTTTCGCAGTTGAGACGCTACATCCCGGACCCAAGCCACATCTTGGACCATTCGGAGCTAGAGATTGGACCCAGCCTCACAGTGCCAGAGAAGCCAGTGGCAATATTGGACAGAGGTGAGAAGAAAACCATGAACCCTGTGCCGCCTCATAAACTTCTATTTCTTGCAAACATTATCTTTCGTTCTAATATTTTGACTGATGCTGCTAAGTTAGCCTAGTTTTGCGAGCTTATTTCTTTATTGAGCTTGATCATGACAGTATTTTATTGGGTGCACTCACTAATATATTGTCTAATCAGAACCGGTGCATAATGGTCTGATAAACCACGTGTACCTTGGTTCGTATATATATATTCTTGTTCTGCGTGGATGGTGACATAGTTAAAACTTGTTCCTAAATGTCTCATCCACGACTGCCTTGGCAATTCTTATTGTTGGACCTGAGTTACGGGCGTAGTACCCGTACCTGTTTGATTTGAGTTTACTCCTAATCCTGCCTTTAATTTCGAGGACGAAATTTACTAAGGAGGGAAGATTGTGAAACCCAGAATGTTGAATTTACAAATTGATGATTTGTAGTGTAATAATAGTTTAGTTATTTATTATTATTATTATTATTATGTATTATTACTATTATTATATTATTATTATTATTTTATTTAGTCGGTTTTAGGAAAAACATTATTTTAAAAATTATCGTTGGTTTTTTATTGTGGCCCGCCCGATCCCGAGTCCGGACTCCGACCCTGAGTCCGAACGCCAGTTTCCGTTCCCCGAACCCATTTTCGTTCCAGTTCCGAATCTTCCTTTTAATTAAATATTAATATTTTCTAGCATTTGGTTTTATGAATGACATTTTGTTAAAACAATATATATATATATATATATATATATATATATATATATATATATATATATATATATATATATATATATTTCTCTCCCCACGAGCTGGTTCATCCGATGGACCAGCACCTTTCTCATTACCCCCTCACTTCTCTCTCCTACACTCCCTCTTCACCACACGTACAACCCACTCCCCCACTTCTCCTTTATAACACAACACCTCCACCACTTTTTCCTCCACAATCATTCATCAGCACTCACTCTTCCCCTTTCTCAAACTCCATCTTTCCGAGCACACATCCCCCTCTCCTAATAAACAAACCCACAACCACTACCACCTTTCTCCCTCTCCCTCACTCTTCCTCCTTTCACCCGAGCTCCCGAGCCTCGCTCCCCGACGAACCCGCGCCGCTCCGGCCAAGGCCCCGGTGCCGACCCCTCCAGCCGGTGCACCCCCTCCCGAGGCCGATCCCGACGCCGGTGCCACCGTCGTCCGCCGTTCCCGGGCCGCCCGACCCCCTTGCGCGCGTGACCGGCCCGTCCAGCTATTGTCCAGAGTTTCCCTGTCACCGGCGAGCTTCCGTGCGCGACCCGTTGTCCAATCCCGAGCTTCAGTTACGTTTACGCAGCCGTACCCCGGCGAGGCGTGTCCCGAGTCCGAGGCAACCCTTCGGATTCCGTCGATTTGGGTAATTTCTGGATAATCACAGTAGTTCGTCCCTCCAAACGTGTCTGTGATGATAAATTGGTCCCCGAACTCTCTACGGAAATTCGAAATTTTGCTACGTTATGGTTTTCGGGAATTTCAGAACCATTCTTGGCTTATGTTCTGTGGTTTTTTCTATGTTCTGATCATTTCGGGTTTTCCCGAGAACTATTCGGAATTATTCAGATGGTTTGGATAATTATTTGCTGGTGTCGGAATTTAGAGAAACTTTCGGAAAAGTTTCAGTTGCGGTTTTGAATTTGGATTTTCCGATTTAAGTTGGTAGTATTGGTTCTGAGATTTATTTGGTTTCTTATATATGTTGGTTGGAAATTTTTAGTTCTGTTGAGTTTTGGTTTTCTTCCGAAGTTCATTTCGGGTTTTCGAATAATATTTCGGGAAGGTTTTGTGGACTGGGATTGTGATATTATTATGTAAATTATGGTTGGGACTTATAAATGGTGATTATGTCACACTTCCCAGTTTTTGGGTTGACCGAAAATAGAGGAAGTGCTGCCGGATTTTTCTATAAAATTTAATTATATAATTTTAAAATGGTTTTTTCGGAAAAAGAATATTATTTTGGATTTTTGGGCGACGACCGTATTGGTCCGTGGGCCCTAGCGAAATGCAAACGAAACTGGTTTTACCCGGACGTTGAGGCATTAGCAACAAATAGTGACGATTGGACCAAGTCTGAGACTCCTAGGATTTTATTTATTTTATTTTTAATTTCGTTTTCGATATTTAAAATACATGATATTAGTCAGAGCTAACTAATTTTCTCTTATTTTAATTTATGTAAAGTTTGTAAGGGCATAAACCCAGATTCCTATTCTGTCAGCTGTGCCTCTGTATTGCGTTGTCTAGGTTTTTTATTTATTTTTTGGGTTGATTTTTCTTAATTTTCTGGATGGTTTTATCATTTATATTTTAGGCGCTTCGTAACAAAATGACTGATAAATATTTTGTATAAATTAAATAAGGATTTTTTACGATAAAATAACTCGATTAAAATATTGATAATTAAACAAAACCCACGATTTATCATTGAAAGAAAATAGTAGTTTTATATATAATATTACAAAATACAAGTTTTGCCAAATTAACCGGTAACGACAATTTTTCAAGTAAAACCAGAAACTGGCTATCCAACTAAATGAGAACCAACGTAGTACGCGTCGTAAACCGTTAGCAGTAGAATAAACAAACTTAAAATCTGACTAGGACCTGCTACTAGAGATTGCAACTAGTACACCTAGCTTGGTTTCAATGGTTCTAAGTCAAATTTTCCAACTGTAGGATCTCGGAGACGAACCTAGCATCTTCCCGGAACCAACACCGTTTTCAGTCATAAACAAAGACAAGTACATTTTGTGTTAGTTTACAATTATTTAATAATCGTTTTATTGCAAGTTTAAACCACGATGCAACACGGAACTCTCTCTGAGAGCACTGACTGATTGACTGTTGGGTACTGGGGGAGTAGTGTAATGAGTATGACCACATCCAAAGTAATAATTTAGAACTGTATTAGCTTATCCCTCATACACACGGGGATAAGCCATATCATTCACTGTACAACCCAAGCCGGTCATATTCATTGCCTATTCACATCACAATGTTTTAACTGTTGGAGAACTGTTTATTTCAAATTGTTTAAAAGTGCATAACTCTATTATTATTTTAATTATTTGATTATCATGAATTGTACTTTGCTCCCTCCTGACTAGAGATAACATTTTTAGGGAATCTTGAGGATGCTGAGCTGTTATACAACAACTATTATGACCCAGTTCTGTACCCTGTGGTATTGCCAGAGTTCTCATTGGAGGACGCAGGACCTGAGGCTGACGAGCCGAACGCATAGCTAGATTTTCTGTTTCCAGATTTATTGTTTTAGAATTTTGTATATTTGATTTCAGCATTTTATTTCAGTCTTTCTAATTCCAGTTGTACTTTTCAAATGATGAATAAAGTTTTAAATTCCCGAATATTGAGTTGTGACAAATATATAAATGTTGTTGTGATTACCTGCAATGGTGGATACAGCTTACTGCCGCCGTCTCAACAACGGTGCAGGCTAGGCATGATCCGGTTCGACCCAATTATTTGGGATCGGGTCGTGACATATGTTGAGATAACTCATGGTGTTTTTCCAATGTGGGACTAAACTTTATAAAGCATGTTGAGAGCAAGCTCTCTACATGTCAAGGAGCAAGAGCACCAACAGAAGAAGAGGAAGATAGGTATTAATTGTGTTAGAAAAGAATGAGAGTTTTGTTGCCCCTAGCAAATATTATGTTAGCCCTAACAAAATTATAACTTCACGTTCGTTTGCAAAATCAGAACCTTGAAAAAAGTTTTTTATTTATTGTTTTGGATGCCAAAGGAAAGCAATAAACAAAATGGTTCACAAAGAAAAAATATGGAAAATGGTCCCACCATCCTCAATGATTCACTTTTCCTCATTTTTTTTTTTTGCATATATTAATAAAATTTAGGACTAAATCCTCACTATATTCTTGCTCTTTCAAAACACCAGAAGTAAAATTGATGAAAAATTACAATTTATATGCCCATGAAATGGTAAAAGAATTAATTTTCTTTCCTTTCTTTTTAGTTAATCAAATTAGACCCAATTTGATTCAGGACCTTGGAAAAGAAAAATCAGTTTTATTCTATTTCGATGCGATTCTCGAAAAATAAAAAAAAGGAAAAAAAATGGTTCCTCCACTCCTCACTGTAGATTCACTTTTCAGCTATCAATTATCCACATAAATTTTTTTTATGGATATTTTCAAATATAAAAAAATTATAATTTCCAAAAAAAGAGAGTAACGAATTAATTTCCTTTCCTTTTTTTCAATTGTTGTAGTGTCCATATCATTTGTTTTTTAAAATTCCATAAAGTTACATGAACCAAATAATATGCTCTCCCTCTCCCTCCATCAAAATACTAGAGTGAAACTGATATAAGCGCGGTAAGGTTCTCCGCGGAGGAGTTTAACGAGATCGGGTTCCTCCCTTCGTCTCCGTTGCTGCTCCGGTAACTATACCAACTCTGACCTAAAATGTGATCAAAACCTAATTAGGGTTAGGTCGACAGGGATTTTCTGAAGCAATTTAATCTGTATGGAGGTTGTGTCAACGATCGCCAGTGGCGTGAGTATATATATTGATTATGGATCTTCATTCTTGAATCGTATTGTGAAATTCCAGGAACAAATTAGTGAATAATTTATCTTGAAATTCAAATTGATTGCAATTAATGAAAATGCGATCTAACTTGTCACTATGCTTTTTTTTTTTTTTTTGCGTTATTTAGTTTTAAGCTCTTAGTATAATATTCGAAATTTGCGTTTATGTCTCCATATTGTACATGAGAGGACAGTTGACTTGAACTGACTGTCCAAAATGTAGACCTGAACGTACATTTCGAATATTATATGAGATCCTAAAACTAAACGTAAAGTTTGAATATTATGGAGACCTAAACGAGATCTAAGGGCCAACCCAAGTTGACCGTCAGAATGAGACCCAAACCCTCCTCTGGACAATATGAAGACTTAAATGCAAATTTCGAATATTATACGAGAACCTAGAACTAAATAACCAATTTTGTTTTACATGCAAAATTTGTGAAAATCCAAAAATCTGGGCCGTATTGTGTCGGACACGTATCGGACCTCCAAAAACACCAGGACACATAAAAAATTAGGCCTCGTTTGGTTACCGGAATTTGAGCTTGGGAAAGGAAAGTGATTCCTTTCCTATGTTTGGGAGCCAAAGGAAAGTTGTTGGAAAGGAAAAATGATTCCCAAGAGGTAGGAATTTAGGGGGGAAAGTGGTTCCTCCATTTATCTAAGGAATCACTTTCCCTCCAACTTTTTCGCATTTATTACAAAAAGTTTTGACCAAAATATCCATGTTCATAATATTATTTACCATTTTTATCCATAATATCTTATAGACAAAAATATTTCTAAGTAATAATTATTTTTATTATCACGAGCGTATTTTTGGAAAATTGACTTGATTTTGTTTCCTTTCCTTACAAACACCAAACACTATAATGGAAATTAAAGATATATTCCGGCTATAATCCCGATCTTTCCAAACACCGGAAAGGAAAGTTTATAGGAATTATAATTTCCTAAAGGAAAGGAAATACCAAGGAATCAGTTTCCTTTCCTTTCCATTCCGCGAACCAAACGAGGCCTTAGGTTGTCTGTATCGCCGTGCCTTTTCATATCAGTGTCAATGCAACATAGGGTTTGGGTCATATTCATGTTCGTGCCGATACTAGCACCTTCAAGTATATTAAGGATTTCATGAATTTTATCCTCAAAACTACTTCTTCGTGGGTGTGTGTGAACCATGTGAGCTTGAGAAGGATGTGCGTCTTTATCAATACTAGGATTAAGTGGACTTTGCTACTTGTTTTACATTTACTAGAAGGTGTTGGATGTTGTCATCCTTGACTCCTTGTTAGCTTGAACTCGGACCTTATGTGGCTCAAGCTGGAAGAGTTGATGACAGGAGAGAGGAGTTTTTCTTAGACTTCAACTCAAGTTTGATCGTGTAGATGATTTTCGATTGTTATGTATATTATTCCTATTCTTGGAATAAGATTTTTCCCTGAGAAAGAAATGTCAAATAGCCAAGTCGATGTACATTCTTTTTTTGGGTTTCTATCTGGATGTTAATCTATCTATACTACTGTATGATAAGAAAAGTTAGGCTTTACCGTGTAAGTTTTTTTTCTTGAAAATGCCATGATATATATGTACTAATTTATTTTTTTCATTAAATTTAACATGGGTAGTTAGATAATTACGTATAGAAAAAAAAATTAGGGAGTTGTTTGCTCTTCCCGTACAAGATTAAAGAGCTTTGCTTTTCTCAAGTAGTAAAAAATTTTAAAAACTATTATTTACTCTTTCCAAGTAGTATGAAATACGTGCAACTCATGTGCATATATATACTAGTGTTTGGATAATGTAATTTCTTCCAAATTGATATTTTACAAGGTAATTATGTGGTCCTTGCTCCAGTGAAGCTTAAGCAAGCTGGAGGTGGAAGGGATAGGGACATGGTAGAAGCGTGAGATTTGGATTTAATTTCAGATAATATCATTTCATGTCAATTATGTTCAAAGTTTTGAAAACAACAGTTGGTTACATGAGGATGCTTGATTGAGCTTTATCCCATCAATTTCATGTGTTAAGAGCTTTCTTTGACATCCTTGCCCTAAAAGAAATTATCAAAGTGAGAAATAAGAGGATGTATGCACTTTTTCAATTTGGAGGGAAAAGATAAAGTTGCTCATAGACCAGTCTTCATAATTTATTTTAGCTTTAATAACATGTTTGTTTTGAAACACATTAGAAGTGAATATGTCTGATTAAATAGAGTCAATGGGAAGAAGAAGAAAAAACAAATCATATTAGAGCTTCGACTTAATTTTTGAGATTGTTGTTCATTGTGCCAACTTGTGGTTGAAACTTGAAACCACCTCGTAATTTCACCATATGGGAACTATCAAGGATCATGAGGTTATGAGATGGAGGGAGGATGCCTTAGATTTAGTTGATAGATGTTTTACTGTCTGGGATAAAGGAAAGAGATGAACAATTGAGTGTCGAACAATGCTAAGAACAAAGTTAAGGCAATTGCTGGATAGGTTGGATAAATTTTTGAAACAACAACAACAAACCCTTTATTCCAGATTTTCGGAGTTGGTTGTTGGAATCCCCTTCTTCCATTCGGCTATGTTAGGGCCGTGTCCTATGTAACGTCCATATCATTCTTTAACACTTCAAACCATATTAGTTTAGGCCTATCTCTAGTCCTAGGGACTATTAACTACTATATTATCGCTCCTCCTTACGGAGGCATCTATGGGTCTACGTGACACATGTCCAAACCACTTAAGTATATTTTCTTTCATATTGTCCTCAATTGATGTCACCTTTAACCTCCCACATATATATTCATTTTTTTTTTCTATCATTTAATATGTTGCCATTCATCATGCATCTTAGCATTCTTATTTTAGGTACACTAACTTTCTAGACATGTTGTTTCTTAATTACCCAACAATTTAATATATAAAGCATGGTTGTTATTATAGTAGTCTTGTAGATTTTTTTTCTTCTTTCAAATTCAAAGATATCTTGTGGCCACAAAGTACTACGAAGCACTCCTCCATTGCAACTATCATATTTTAATTCTATGCATGTCACCCTTCTCAATCTACCATAATTATGAATAGTTGATCTTAGATATCGGAAGCTATCTTTTGTCCATCTATATGGACTTCTCCCTCATTTCTTTATGAATAGTTGATCTTAAATATCGGAAGCTATCTTTTGTCCATCTATATAGACTTCTCCCTCATTTCTTTTTGACTTCGGGTTAAAATTAAATTTCATATACCACATATTCTATTTTCGTTCCATTAATCATAAATCCTTTAGTTTCCAAATCCTCTCTCCAAACTTGTATGTTAGCATCTAATTTTTTTTTTACTCTCATCAACCAACACAGTACCATCAACTAACATCATACACCATGGAACCTCCTCATAATATGTCTAGTAATTTCATTTATAACAATCGCAAAAAAGATAAGGACTCAATGTTGATCCTTGATATAAGTCAATGGTAATGGAAAACGGGTTACTATCTCTTCTAATATTTTGTATGGTTGTCGTAACTCTATTATACATATATTTAATTGTTTCAATATATATAACTACTAGAAACTTGTTTTTTCTTCAAATCCTACCATATTATCTTCCTAGGAACTCGATGATAAGATTCTCTAAGTTGATACAAAAATATATGTAAATCTATATTTGTCTCTCTTAATTTTTTATTAGTCTTCTTAGTAAGTAAATGTCTTCTATAGTAAATCTTTCTGGCATAAGGCCAAATTGATTATCTGAAATTCTAGTATTTTTTCTTAATCTTTGCTTAATAACTCTCTCCCATAGTTTTATGGTTGAGTAATAAGCTTAATTCCTCGATAATTCTTATAACTTTGTATGTCTCCCTTGTTCTTATAAATGGATATTTTAATACTCATTTTCCATTCATTCGACATATTCTTAGTTTTTAGGATTTTGTTGAATAATTCAGTAAGCCACATCAATTTTTTCTCCTCTAAACATTTCTAAATTAATATAAAAATATCATTTAGTCCTACCCTTTTTTATTTTTTAACGCATCATTAACTTTAGAAATTTTAATTTTAGAACATAGCAATAAAGACTTATCTTAAGCTAACTTTGAACCTAAACTAAGCTTTCTTAGGTTGCTCTCATTAAATACCTTGTGAAAATAATTCCATCTCTTCTTAATATTATTTTTTCTTACTGATACATTTTGACCTTTACTCTTGATACACTTAATATTACCTAAGTCTCTGCTCCTCCTTTTCTTACTCTTAATAGCCTATAAATTTTATTTTCTTCCTTACTTTCTAACCTCCTATATAAATAATTATAGGACGTAAATTTAGTTTCACCAATTGCTTTCTTAGCTTCCTTTTTGCTACTTCGTATCTCTC
The DNA here is from genome assembly GCA_029216955.1 of Iris pallida. Classification (NCBI taxonomy): domain Eukaryota; kingdom Viridiplantae; phylum Streptophyta; class Magnoliopsida; order Asparagales; family Iridaceae; genus Iris; species Iris pallida. The sequence continues at coordinate 7,006,658 of JANAVB010028398.1, forward strand.
AAATGAGAATAAGCTTTCAATGATTATAACATTAATATAATCATGAAAAGTTGCCCTAAATAGGTTGAACACTTTTCTATTCAAGAAAGGACAAAAAATTTGGTAGTTATCCTAAATAGAAATAGTACTCCTTTAATGATAGAAATTGTTGGAGATATGAATATAAGAGTGGATCCCTTAATATTCAATATAGGGTTTACTTATTCTTTCTTATAAATGAGTGTATTTTTGAGAAGTTATAGGTGACGCCACACAAAATGAGAGAAAATCGTTTTAGGTGGTTTGGACATGTACAACGTAGATCAATAGATGCTCCATTATAGAGGGAAGGGAGCCGCTAGGACCATAGGTAGATCTAGACGAACACGGATTGAAACTTTAAAGAAATATCTTATTTTTGTTAGTGTTATATATGACAAGACTTTTAACAAAGTTAATGGAAGAAAATGATTAAAATAGCCGACCCCAAAATTTTGGGGCAAAGGCTTTGTTGTTGTAGCTAGTAGCTTTGCTTAGATAACAATCACCCAGCACAATGGTACGACAATAAGAAATTGATATTTCCATAATAGGCCAATAGGCAATAGATATGAAAAACTATACTTATTTCAATCATTGCTTCCTGCGCAATCTATTGTATTCTAAGTTATATAACTGTTCAAAGTTGCTATACTTTATATAGTTGTGAATTATTATGAGGTGACAACTATATTCAATTGTTACATCTTTTGGAATGATAAATATTCAATCCTCATCATAATAAGAATTTCTTTTGCAACGGCTGGGACTTTAACATGTCACGAGAGCCACCCTGGTTTATATCCGTTTGGCGTGCATTTTAAGTCGTGAAATAAATTATGCTACTACATCAATCCAGCTGTTAGCCACATAGGCATTCAATCTAGGGATGTGGTGGAATAATATAAATATTAAACATTCAAAACTCACAAGTCACAATATTTAGAGTTTTTGGTGTAGTGACAGGATCTTTTAACAACTTTCATCACATCCAATCTAAAAGAAAATCTGGAATTTGAGTAAACCATTGCCTTGTAGTTCTATATTTAGCAAGAAAGGTGTACATTAATAATCTCCTAGAATTATGGTACTTAAAGCCAAATATGTTCTTCTAGCAATGATAAAGCAGGTGCGCTATGAAGCTTGGGTATATATATTTTTTTTTGGAATAAGGGTGAATTTATTCCTCGCATATAGCGGAAAAGGTATTAAAGTACAACATCACATCTCTCCTTGCCCCAAGGTATTTATGGGGCCATTACAGATACATCGAATTCTATATTATGTAGAATCCCAATCGGGGAGGTAGATAAGCCCTCAAAGATACGTCTGTTCCTCTCCTTCCAGATGTGCCAAACAGACGCAGCAAGACGAACTCTGGCTCTTCGCGCCCACCCCGGCTCACGGTCTCCACGGTCTCGAATCCAGCTGAGGATGCTCCGGATATCGCGGATCCCCCCAACTCCTCCTCGAAGCTGAGCACACTGCTCAGTCCAAATGTGCCATGTCACCGGGCACTCAAAGAAAAGGTGCCCTATGGATTCATTCTCTACATTACATAGCACACATTTTGCATCCGGGATCTGCATCCCAAACCGGAGGAGTCTATCTCTCGTCATCAATCTCCCCCGCAGAAGCCGATAAGCACAAAGTTGCATTTTTCGTGCAACCCCCTTGCCCCAAATGAAAGCCACCTCCTCATCCTGTGCATGATGGGTCCGGACCAAATCATAGCAGCTGCGGAAGCAGAATTGACCTGTCCCGCCCCCCGTCCCCGGGCCGGCCCAACTCCATGTATCCTCCGTCAGGCTAGTATCAATGATAATATGCTGTATCTCGGCAGCAAGCGGGGCAGTATATGGGTAGTCCTCAGGTCTCCAAACTCCGTCTCTAAGGATCCGTCTGCAGGTGAGCCCCCTTCCTGCTTCCCTGTCCATCTGCTCTCCCAGGATTTCGAGGAGTGATCTGGAACCCAACCAAGGATCTCGCCAAAGGTCAGTAGTCGACCCATCCTTCATGCGCCTTCGGATAGCAGTCTGGAGCACCGGTCTACATCTCAGGATAGCCTTAAATGTGACCGAGAAATTGTTGTCAATTCTGCAAGCCCAGAAGTTGGTCCTCCGTAAGTATCTGCTAGCCATCCAGTCAGCCCAGAGCGACCCCCCCTTGATGAATTTCCAAGCCATCTTCATACAAGCTGCCTTCCTCACCTCCTGGAGAGGCCTCAACCCCACTCCTCCTTCCTCCCGAGGCCGGCACAACTGGTCCCAGGAAATCGCATGGATCCCTCCCCTCCAAATGAAGTTGGCGCAAATGGCCTCCACCTTCCGGATAGTAGCAGTGGGTATCTGAATAGATTGAAGCCAGAACATAGCAATGCCTGCAATCACCGACCGCACCAACTCAATCCGTCCCCCAAAAGAAAGGCCCGCCGCCTGCCAGCCCTCCACTCTCCTCTGGGCAAAGTCTACCAGGCTGTGGCAGTCCTGCTCTCGTGCATAATTGACCGTCAGCGGGACTCCCAGGTATTTCACTGGGAGCTCGCCTCGGTCCACACCCAGAGCGAATGCTCTCTCCTCTTGAAGAGTACACCTGGAACTGAAGTAGACTCTGCTCTTCTCCCGGTTCAGCTGGAGCCCAGAAAGTCGCCCGAACTCCTCCATAGTGTCAGACAGAGCTCTCATACCCCTCATGGTCGGCTGAAGTAGCACCAGTAAATCATCAGCATAAATCAAATGAGATACAGCAGGACTCACCAGCCGGAAGAGGGGGACAATCTTCCCACTATGGACAGCTAAGTCCATCATACAGGTAAAGTACTCCATCACCAAGGTAAAGAGGTACGGGGAGAGGGGGTCGCCCTGCCGCAACCCCCTGTTGCTTCTGAAGTAACCATACGGCGTGCCCTGGATGAGTACAGAGAAGGTCGGAGAGCAAATGCACTCCCTCACCCTCGCTACCCACCTCCCGTCAAATCCCATGGCAAGCATCAAGTGGCAAAGGAAGTCCCGATTGACCGTGTCATAAGCTTTCCGGAGGTCAAGCTTCACACAGGCCTTCATCCCCCCCGGTTTGCTGAACTCTCGCACCATCTCGTGAGCGAGCAAACTGTGCTCCGCAATCGACCGGCCCTTGATGAACGCAGCTTGATTCCGGGACACTAAACCCTGCATAATCCCCTCCATACGCCTGCACATAAGGTGAGTAATAATCTTATAAAGGAAATTGCAGCAGGCAATGGGTCTAAAGTCCGCAAGAGAGGTCGCTCCTTCCTTCTTAGGCACCAACGTCAAGAACGTATGGTTCATCTCCTTCAGAAGCCGGCCCTCCACAAAGAACTCCTGAACCGCTGCCAGAACCGGAGCCTTGAGCACACCCCAGTGACGCTTGAAGAACCCAGAGGAAAAGCCATCGGGACCTGGAGCTTTGTTAGGATTGGCCTTCATCACAATATCCTCCACCTCCTCCATCCTCACCGGTGCCAGGAGAAGACTGTTCCCATACTGGGACACCAGTCTCTTTGTGACCAGGGCCGGAAACGTGCTAGCATAGTCAGTCTGCTGATAAAGGTCTGTGTAGAATCTGACGGCCTCCTCCTGAATTGCCACCGGGTCTCCTACCAGACGACCCTCAGCATTCAGAAGCCTAGGAATGCTGTTCCGGTGCTGCCTGGTACGGATCACATCGTAAAAGAATTTGGTACAACGGTCCCCATCCTTGAGCCAGGTGCACTTGGCCCTCTGAGCCGCACTGATCTCCTCCTGCATTCTCATGGTGCTCACCTCCTCAATCAGGGACCTCTCCTTGGCAGCCAGAACCCCATTCATAATGTCAGATTGAAGGGCCACCTGGGTATCCCGAAGCTCCTCCTCCTTATCCGCCAGAGAACTACGTGGGAGATGTTTCACCCACCCCCTGATAGCCCGCTTGAGCTGCTTAAGCTTGTGGACAATGCGAAATTGGGCCGTGCCATCCCGGAAGTACTGCATCTCACGCATAACCAATTCCTCATACCCGGGAGAAAGGTACCAACTATTGTTGTACCGAAACGGCCTCGCCCTGAAAGTGTGTCTCTCACACAAGCCCACCCGGATAGGAGAGTGATCGCTAGTACCCGCAGCCAGTCCTTCTGCCACCGAGTTCGGGAACCATCTGAACCACTCGCTATTGCCCAAAGCCCTATCCAACTGACAGGCAATGCGATTCTGAGTAGCCTTGTTGTGCCAGGTCCATATATGTCCAGCTCGCTCCAGCCCCCTCATACCAGAACGGAGAAGACAACTCTGGAAGTCATAAAGAATCGGATCCGGAACAGGCCTGCCCCCAACCTTCTCGTGACGAAGCAACATAGCATTGAAGTCCCCCATGATGAGTAGGGGAAGATGCATGTTGTCCGCCATCCTGCCCAGAAGCACAATGTCCTCCCAAAGAGCCTCCCGGAGTCTCCGGTCGTTGTGCCCATATACAGCACCCAGGATGAATTTGAACCCCCCTTTATTCTCAAAAGTGATACCAATGAGTTGTTCAGATATATGAATCTGAACCCCCCCCCAACTACCTGTATTCCACCTAACCCAGATCCGTGCCACCCCGCAAAGATCTAAGTTATGTAAGTGGTCCCAGTCTGCTGGCGTCCGACGCGAGAGCATAGCGGCCCCTCGAATCTTCGTCTCCAACAGAATAGCAATGTCACATGTCTCTCTCCTCAACACCCCTCTGATCTCCCTCCATCGGCCAATGGAACACCCCCCTCTAATGTTCCATGCTAGGACCGACATCTAAATAAAAGATGGTGGGCCCCTCTGAAACTCCTCTGGATCGACACTCGAGGGAAGTGTCTCATCCGTCTGCTCAATCACCGCATCTAACATAGAGGAAGGGGCAAGATGTGCCTGAATCCTGCTAAGAGTGACAGTCCAGTCCGGGTTGGGATCAGTCTGTTCATCCATCTCCCTCATCTGGGGGAGATCCTCCAGGGTAGCCGGAGCATGCCTCTTCCTGCTAGTGTATACTATAAGTGCCTTAGAAGCCTCCGCCTCCCTCTGATCACTATTCGCCGCACTCATACCCCTGGTCGTCATGGTCCTGAATGGTACAAGAGCACCCTGCAAGCTCTCCTGTCTCCCAGACGCCGGTCTCCTCTCAATCTCCATAACTGTGTCTTCCTCCACGTGTCCCTCTGGTGTCGTCTCTTCAGGCATGTGACTGTGAGTGTCCTCCTCCACTGGTGGCTCTGTCTGACCCTCCTCCGGCCGAGAGGTCCCTGTCTGTACCTCCTGAGGTCTGGCGGCCTCCTTCTCCTTATTTTTGCACGCACTCGTGGTGTGCCCAAAACACGCACAGTGAGAACACATGGGAGGGACCCAATCATACTCCACAGCCTGTGTGAGGACCTCTCCAGACGGAACCTGAATCTCAAGCATGCTCGGGAGCTCCGAGCCTGCCGTGATTTCTACAAAGACTCGGGCGAACATTATTCTGGACCGGAAGGTGGTAGCCTCATCAGCCTTTATCGGCTTCCCCACAAGGCTGGCAAGTCTCATGAGGAGGGGGTTGCTCCAAAACTGGACGGGGAGTTCCGGAAACCGGATCCAGACAGGGATAGCGTTCAACACCTCCTTCTCACACCTCAGTTCCGGTGTCCATTCTTTCAATATAATAAGTCTCCCATCAAACGACCATGGTCCTCCCTGCACAATCCTAGTCACATCTTCTGCCAGCCCAAATTTGACATAGTAAAAACCATTCTCCCGTGAAAAGAATTCCATGCTACCCTTTGGTCTCCAAACTCTCTCCGCGTATCCCCTGATTTGGCCGTAGAACGGCTTATTTCCTAACACATAAAGCACTAATGTGTTCTTCCAGAATTCAGCGACCTTTGCTAATTCATCTGCGGGGAAGTACGCCCGGGGTCTTCCACCAACCACCATCGGGGGAACATACTCCATAGACATCGGGCTCTTTGTCACTACTGGGGTGCAAACCTCCTTCCATGACCGAGGTCGCTGATCCCCAGTTGGGGTTCTGGTTGGAGGGGCCACAGCTTCCTGGTTTGGCCTGCCATTATCGACAGCCACACCCTTCCCCTTTTCCGCCGCCGTCGCCTTTGGCCTCCACCCCGGAACAGTTCGCACCAGACCCCCCCCTCGCCTACGGGTCTCCAAAGCGCCATGCCTAGGGCGAGCCCCTTGGTTTCCAGTCTCCGCCCTTCCCGAAACTTGGGTTAGGGGCCCTCTCCGTCCAACAGTCCGGCGTCGCGTCACGGTTTGCCAGCCGGCATCTCCAGATTTGTCACCTCCGGAACCGAACTCGAAGATGTGACCTCCTCCTAACGACCCACCGCCGCCACCGCCGGGGAGATGCACGCCCCCGCCACCCGACCCCCCCCCGCCTGGGGGGGTGCTGCTGCCGCCGCCGTCTGAACCCCCCCCGCCTGGGGGGGTGCTGCTGTCGCTGGCGCCCGACCCCCTCCCGCCTGGGAGGGTCCCGCCGGCACCTCCCAGCCCTCGCCGGCGGAGGGCTGGCCCGCCCACGCCGCTCCCCACTCCTCCCGACCCCCCCTCCGCCTGGGGGGGCCCGCCGCCGCCTCCTCCAGAGGAGGCCAGAGGCCAGGCGCCTCGTCCCCCGCCCCCCTGCCGGCGAGGCCCCCTCCCCGCAAGCGGGTCGGGGGGCCGGGGGGGCGGGGAAGCCGCGTGCGTGCGAGCCCTAGCGCCGCTCGGGACTCCTGTCGCGAGAGCCTGCATCTTTTTTATAGCTTGGGTATATATATATATATATATATATATATATATATATATATATATATATATATATATATATCAGGATTCAAGATTAACAAGCCTATGTGGATATGACGTCATGTGTGCTAGTGCACACATGCGTGTGGCTCAAATCTCAATCTTAGTAATATATGAAACTGATTTTAAAACAGATTCCGTACTTGAGTTTCAAAACGGCAACCCCAAAAAAGTTGGGATAAAGGCTTTGTTGTTGTTGTTCCATACTTTACTTGAGACAGTTCCTCTACAAAAGAGTGATGCTTGTTAAATGGCCGTGTGGAGCCTAGACATTGCCCAACCATGTTGATTCATCTCAGATATCTGAGGGGAAGCTAGCATCCTCATGTTGGGCAAGGATGGTGTGGTATGTGTGCCAGATATGGAACTGTTAGAGATTTAATGCTGCTCCATAGACAGTTTGAAGAGTACGAGTCAAAGATATTTCTTTTATTATGTTAGAAATGTACAAGTCAAAGTTTTCCTGGCAAATTCCTTTTGTAGTTTTCTTATGCTCCATAGCCGATTTTGATGATAATGATACGATGTTAGATGCATAATTTCAAATTGGACTATGCTATGGGGGTAACAAATCTATAGCATATATATTTTTATTTTAGAGATTCGAGGGCTTAAATAATTAATTTTTGATGTCAGTGTTTCGTGTGATTTGAGGTTGCTTAACATCTTTGTGAACGGTTGTCTACTTAGGAAACTTTGTTTAATTGAAGATCTGCTTCTTGTTTTTGCCATGTTTTGTTTCAAGTGTAAACTAAAAACACAATCTTTTTGTTTATTGTTCACTGTTGTTCTATTATCTTTTGGACAATTGTTGGTTCACATAACGATAATCTTATTTTTCAGGTACAACTCATTCACATTCAGCTAAGGGTACTGGAATGTGTCTGGTCAACTCAGAAGCTATTTCATCTGATGAACTTGTTGGCAATGGATGTAGGTCCAAGCTTGGGTTATTGTTGTTCGCACTATGTTTTCTTGATACCAATTTTCTGGAAGTTGCTAACTGTGATAATATATTGGCAGCACCTGCAGTTCTCTTTGGGTTTTATCATAGCATCCTCCTCTTCAGACCAAAAGTGAGTTCCTATGCCCAACTGCCTCTTATCACTGCTAAAACCTTTAAGCTTCATTAGGTCCGTTTTTAAGCATGTGCAAGTTGTATGATCGCACGGGGTCCCAAAAACCAGAAGGTCCCCAAATTTTTAATCTCCGTATATATTACTAATGTGAAATCTTCAATTTTAGATTTAGGCCTCCAATATTTTTGAAACTGCAGTAACATGGTCCTTAGAATATCAGAAAATGCCCTTTTGTTTAGAATGATTAAAAAATACCCTTTTTTAAGTACTTGTACATTGCTCTTAGAATGTTAGAAACGGCCCTAGAGCTTCCTAGCCTCAAACATGGCCTTAAACACCATGTGCCAACGGTCTTTAGGAATCTGTGAAAATGCTATATGATCATTTTATATTTTCAACGTGTACCGTTTACATTAGTTCTTGTTGTGCTTTTTTTGTTATATAGATCTAGTAAACTAAATTAATGTTCTTCAGTAATGAATACGTACATACTATAACTAAGTGTATGATTAGTTGGTTTAAGTTATTTGTTGGATTCAGGAATTAACATAAACTTGAATTACATGGTATTTATCAGTTAAGAGTTTGAATGCACAGAATATGTGAGGAAAAAGTGGGTACTGGTGGTTTAACCTACCTATGATGCCATCTCATTTGATGCATGATTGTTTTTACATCACAAAAAGAAAGGGATTTGACAACTAAGTAGCTTTCAAATAAATTTATATGATAACAAAAAAAAAAGTTCATAATGTTTCAGAATTATCCAAGTATGAATAAAGATCAGAATTCACTTTCAAATTAATTATCATATTTGTAGTATGTTTGTAAAAGTCGAAACCCCCAAATATTTCAGTTTGCCTATTAATGTATTGAATGATCCAAGTGCTAGTAGGAGGGCTGTCAATGTGGTCGAGTTCTTGTCAGGTTTAAGTAAGATTTGAACACGAACACTATATCATCTTCGGGTTAGGATTCGGGTGGAATTTCTTTCGAATTGGATTCTGGTCAGGTTTCAGAATTTACATAAGATGTTAAAACTATAATTACTTGAAATATTTGTTGATTTACTTTTTTGACAACAATTTAGATGTTAATACATACTTATTATATATTGTTGATTTTGTTTATCTAAATTTGATAGAGCATCCAAAACTTTTAATCAAATAAATGTTTAAACTTGATATTTGCTATATGTAAACAGGTTTGGGTATCTTATCGAATTTTGGTTGAGAGTATATCCAAGACCCTAACCTTTGAGGATTTCGAGTTTTGCATTTGGAATTCAAACCCTATTATTCTAGGATAATTGGGTTGGGTAATCGGGCTTTCGTTATCATTGACAGTCCAAGTAGTAGAAGTTTTTGAGGCCATTGAGGCTGATTTTATCAGATTAGCTCACTTCATGTGGATCTTTATAGTTCACATTCACTGAAAATAGAAAATGGGTTTGGCTTATTGATTTTGAGTTACACCTAATCGGGCAACTTTGAATATATGATAGAGATGTCCAGAAATCGTGAGAATAGATGGCAGAAATAATGCACTCGATGATCAGCTGCTACAATGCTTGTTTTTATATTGGATACAGCACAAAGCACATACATGCACGAATTGTCAACCTGCCTCTCGATTTCATCAAATTTCACCAACATTTGGCCTGTTCTGCACTGTAAGGATGTAAGGCAACGTTTGGTTCGCGGAATCGGAGCCTTGGGAAAGAAATGTCATTTTCTGTGTTTGGATGCCAGAGGAAAGATCATGAAAGGAATGGTTCGCAAAGGTAGGGAAACAGGGGGGAATGGTTCCCCCACCCACCCCAAGGATTTAGTTTCCCTCCCAATTTCCTGCATTTATTACAAAAATTTAGGACTAAACTATTATTGCTCAAAGGTGTATTCTGACTATGTTCCTGGCCTTTTCAAACACCGGAAAGAAAAATTGATAGGAATTGCAATTTATCATGTCCATGGAAAGAGCAAAGAATTGACTTCTTTTCCTTTCCGCGAGACCTAAGTATTGATGCAAGAGTCCACTTGTGCCTTCATTTCTCACCCAAGGATCGTTTGACTAGACAAATGGATATGATTGTCTAGTAAATTTTCGGTTCACTTGCTAACACAGACAGTCCCATTGCCAAACATATATATACTGAGATTTTAATGGAAGGAGAAGCAGATGGGGATTTTCAAAAGCAAGAAATAAATATTTTGTTACTCTTGAAAATTCAAGATCAATGACGGAGTGTCTTGATTTTCCTTATGTATACGGAAGGACAATAGTCAGTTTCATACTCTAGTAAGGCTGAAAAAAGATGGAATTCTTGTGTGATTGGATTATCAATGTGTTATACATCATAGCAATTTATATGGGGAATTTCTAATCCAAAAGATTGGATTATCAATGTGATTTACTGGCATAGAAATGTAGGATTGACTCAGCAAAATACAACAAATAATTTGGATAAATATGACAAAACAAAAGTTTCATCAGGGGGTGGTTGGTGATCAAACTAAAGGCCTTGAATAAATGGATGAAGGAGATTGAAATTGCGGGACAAGAGTGCATAGAAATTGGAAAACAAGTTGTGAACTTGTGTGTTCAACTTGTGAGGGACATAGTCCATCAAACTCCTTTAGTAAGAAAATGTAATATTTGATATGAGAGGCCAAATAAATTGGATTTAAATGGCTTGGCTTCACAGGAGAGTTGAGAGGAAGCTGGCTATTCTTCCAGTTCTACTATGCATCTTGACAGCTTACTGTATATGTGACCAGTTCAATAACTATCTGTCTTTGTTAAGATTAGGATTTGTATGGCACTTTGATGTAAGGTTTGTGTGTAATTAGTAAGAGGGAAATACACCAACGTTTACAGTATTCGTATCGGAATTGGTATTGTATCCTTCCTATGAGTATCGTGATCGTCGGTATAGGTGGTTTCGGATCGGAGCATCAATTTTTTTCATATCGAAAAACATTTGATTATTAATAAGTTATTAAAAAAGTAGAGATTTTTATTATATATTTAGGCATAATTTGAAGTATTTTTGAATTATTTCTTAGTAGTTTTGAAATTGAAAGAAATAATAGTTGCCCGTTGGTTTGCCTGCAATAAACAAGTTTTCTTCGTTTACATGTTTTTACAACCTTAGTATTTTTACACTCTTGTTGATTGGTCTTTTACGTTCAATTTTCACTAGAAAAGAGACGCCCAATGTTACTATCGCTATTGGTCGGTAGCGAATCAGGACATGCCAAACCGCATCGGTATCTACCATATCAGATCGGTATCGGCCGATACTGTAAACTATGGTTTCATGTACTCATTGTTCTGTTCACGAAAACACGTAGTATAAACTGTATAGGGAAGTAAATGTGTAGATTAAATTTGAGGGACCTTGTCGAAATTTAGAAGCATTGAGACGGCTACTCCCATCCTGTCGAGCTACATCATCTACTCTGGACCCATAGTAGCAAGCATTATATTTCTATTGAGCTTGTCCTCTGATTTTGGTTTACAGTTTCTAATAAATAAGAAAGACCTTATGATATATGAGAACACAGTCAGAGAGGACTTCAAAGTATGTTTTATTTAGAGAAAAAAAGAACAATTCAATTATCCATCACCTTCAAGTGATTTTGTATCAGTCTGTACCAAACCCCCCCACCCCCACCCACACCCACACCCCAAACCCAAAAAAAAAAAAATTATTGACTACCGAGCATAAACTTAACTTTGTAAATAAATATTAGGACAAATTGCGTTAACTATCCTTATGTTTTACACTTATTACAGAAACTACGTCTACTTTGAAACTAATTACACGGACCACCCCTGTAGTTTATATTTTCTATAGAAACTTATAACATTGTATGTTTTATAAAATTTATAAAGGAGAGTGTGGCCAGTGTAATTATTTTCGGAATAAGGGTAGTTCCTGTAATACTCATGAAACATAGGAGGATCAGTGTATTTATTTCTAAATATTATATGACCTGTGTGCATGGTGGTTATACATACAGCATGTATAAAATATTTTGGATTAGGAGCTAGTGGTCACAGAAACTTTTTTTTTTTATATCATGCGCTTCAATCGCATGTCACATTTTGCCTACTCAAAGAAACATATATATATATATATATATATATTGAATAAAGCATCCTCGTGTGATCTAGTCTTCTTTTTCTCTCTTAGATTGTACTTAGAAGCATATAAGTGGAAGTTTTATTCTTTTTATCACATGCAAGTGCTCCATGTGACAGTAGGATCACAAGGAGCCAGACATAACTTTTCACGGAAAGCAACACAGAAAGCCAGTTTAGAGTGTGAATCACCTCTACTAAATTTCTAATCATGCATGTATTAGAATCTCATCGATGAAAGTAAAGATGGATTTGACTTCAACTGAGGATGTTGAATGCAAATATGATGGGATTATTTAGCTCTGTGGAAAGATTGTTATCCTCTATTTGTGCTTATTAATTAGGAAACAAGGTTCGCAGTATTAGAATCAGTATTAGACCTGTTTTATGAGTATCGGAATATGCGGTATTGGTAGCATCGACGGTTTCGGATCGGAGTATCAGATTTTTTTGGTATCAGAAAGAAAATAATTATTAAAATTTTAGAAAAAATATATTATACATTTAGACATAATTTTATGTATTTCTGTGTTGTTTCTTAGTAGTTTTGAAATTCAATGAAATATTACCTGCCAATTGGTTTACATGCGTTAGATAAGTTTTCTTCTTTTATATGCTTTTACAAAATTACTATACTTTTACACCTCTTACTGATTGGTCTTTTTTGTTTAATTTTCTTTGCCGAATTGATTGAAAAGAGAGACCCCAAATGTCCGTATCGGTATCGATATCGGTCGGTGTCGAATCGGAAGCCAAATCATATCGATATTGGCCGATACCTAGCAAACTATGTTAGGAAGTAGTGGTGGTAGGTACAGGTCTAGGTCCTCTAGGATTAGCCGATTGAAGAGATGGTTCTGAATATTATGTTACATTTCGTGAACTTATTGTCTTCTTGGCCATGTGGAGTTAAAACTAAGAAAGAAGAGAGTAGTTAATTGATGAAGGGGCCTTGAATTGTTTGGATGTAAGTGATGAGTTAATAAATCAAGTTTGTGCAGTAGCAAATAGCAATGCGTGCAAATGTGAGAAGTAAGAGCTGAGCTTCTGCCACTACTACACAAAGTCTTTGGGTCTCGGAAGCCCCTTCAGCACACGTGCGCATGCGCGCATGTGGCTGCATGAATGTGCGCTGATGGTGCACGTCTGTGCCATGTGCTCGTGGGCTTGTGGTTGGGTGTACATGAAAGCAGCAGGACCTAGATCCAAGTCAAGGAGCGAGAAGGCAGAGTGGGACAAGCAAGGCCCCATCTCTAGATTTTGCTGGGGAAGACTAGTGCCAGGAGTGGGAGGAAACCAAGCCAAGGACACATGGAAGGATGGTGAGATTTTGATGTTCTTGAAAAAAAAAATTCAAGATAACAAGGGAATTTAATCTGGGTTGGGGTGATTGGCAACACAGAGATGTTGATTCCATAACATGATGGGCTACAGTGAGGCAGGACTATGTATGTTTCTTTTCCTTCCATCCGTGAAATATTGTTGCATATATTTGAAGAGAGAATCCAAGAGTTGAGTCATGGGTGAACATTCCAAGCTCTCTCCCATGTGCTCCCTTCTTCTATTATATTCCAGTGCAGCAGACAAGAAATGGACTGGGGAAAAAAGAAAGGGTTTAACTAGTGTTTGCAAGGACACATGACCCACAGTTCCAAAGGAGACAGCATTGGAGGGCTAACACAGTTATAAAGAAGTTGGGGAAGAAAACAAATGTGGTTCCCTTGAGGTGTGATAGCATTAGGTCATATTAAAACTGGGCTCATGCTCTAGGCATGGAAGATCTACTGTCAGAATCTCAGCATTATATCCTTGACATATCCTTGTACAGTTACTGCTGATTTATCAATATCAGGTTGGGTTAGGAATGGGATAAGAGGAAACAATGTTAGCGCACAGGGCATTTGGTATTAAAGTGGGTATGTCGTAGCCAATTGGATGGTTGGCGACGGGATTCCTTCTCTCTCCCTCTGAGACACAATCATGATCAGGCATATCTCGGATTTATGATCAGATATATCTCGGATTTTTTTTTGTCTGTAATTCAAGCTCATCAAGCTTTGGGGGCTCATAAGCTAGACTCGAACTTGCAAATATTGTAGAGAGCCGGGCTTGAGCTCAGATTTTGGGGTCGTCATAGGTTTGAACTTTACTTTTCCTTTGGGAATACCAGCCGAGCACAGGGGGCGCTCGCTCAAAGCTCGACTAGTTAACATCTTTAGTCAGTACCTCATCTCACGATTATTTCCTTGTACTTTTACTGTGGATTTATTGAGTCGGGTTAGGTTGCAATGGGATAAGATGACATTCTGTCACGAACCTTCCCTCCGATCACCACATGTATATTTAGCACACGTACATTTGGTATTAAAGTGGGTACATGCAGAGGCGGAAACACGTAGGGGCTGGGCCACCCCAATTTTTTTTCCATATATATATATATATATATATATATATATATATATATATATATATATATATATATTTTTGTTTTTTTTTCCGTATGAGTCAGCCCACACCTAGCCCACCCCAGTCCACCTGAGATTGAATTTCTGGTTCCGTCATTGAGTACATGATAGCCAATTGGATGGTTGGAGACAGATTTCTTAAGCCTTTGGAGACCGAATTTATCTAGGTTATTTTGATCTCACTCTCACCTGAGAATCTCGTCTTTTTTTCCTTAGTCATGCAGCCAGTTGGGAATAATAGAAATGTAGGACCTTAGACGTCTGTCCTCTAAATCACAAACACTAGCCTTTGTGGACGCCAAGACCCTCCTCCTTCCTCTTTCAAAAATGTGAGATAAAATGGAAAGTGAAAGGCATCCTTTTTCTCCATCCTCCTTTGTTTCCCAATAACGAGACTGTGGAGGGAAGGAATGTAGTGCCCTGTCCCGCTCAGTCAATCGGAGGAATCGGAACGCCAATGGCGTTCGGACTTAGCCTTGCAACGGCTACTCGAAGACATCGCTCGGTCAAGGCGACCGCTCGCTCAGGTGGGGTAGTTTCAGTGAACTTGCCTCATCTTAGCCTTCACATAATAAATTACATGTTTTCAACTTGCACAAGTATGCTTGATAATAAAAGAGACGAATCCACATAGATAAGGGAATAATTCCGACAGGTCGAATTGAGTTAGAATATGGAAAGGTCCAACGGTCGGCTTAGAGTCGGTGCACGGTGTGCTTTGAAAATGACACTCGTCCCTTCGTCCCGTGGCTTGGGAGAAGAAAAGTTGGTATTCGCCGCAAAGCTAAGAGTTAGCCTAAGTCATAGGCGTCGCCCGCGTAAATGCTCGATAAAGCATGCACGCTTCTATGATGCAAGGCTTGGCTAGCCTTTGCTCGCCCCACAGGTTAAAGTTACATTGCACGGCTTGTGGCATAAGTCTAGGCACCTAAAGAGCTTGGTTGTTCAAAGTCGATCGCGTGTACGGCACGTTCCTTCAAGGCAAAGCTTGACGCAGCCTTTGCTCGTCAAGTTGTTGTGAAGTTAAGTTAGGCAAGTTATGTTAGGCTATCGGAGTAGTAGCAAGTACGGTCCTACGAGTTCTACGACTGGATATAACTACATAGTCTTACGGTCTCAAGGCCCATCATATAGAGTATGACTTGGGCGGTGGTGTCGCATAGAGTTCAGTTGGCTTAAGACACGATGTCACGGACTTAGTGTTTAAGGCAAGGACCACAATTGATTCAAGTGAGTCTTGGAGAAAGGACTATGAAATAGGCATTCATGAGTTGAATGAAATGATGTGGTAACATGGAAAGAATGCTCGCGACCGTGGGTCGTCGAGACGGTCTCAAATGATAGAAGTCTTGATATTGGTTTTGAAAGAGATGGTAACACTGGAAGAAGAATGACTATGTGAGACGTCAGTTTGAGTCGAGTCTTGCATGGTCATTGGACAACTTGTCGACAAGGGCGAAGATTTCCTCGAGCGGCAACCCGGGACCACGGGACCGACTCGGCCTAGGAGGAAACATGGGTATAGCTGAGCTGGGAGTACCGCTCAGGTTAGTCGGGGGCTTTCAGCGGGGATCGCTACTTGCGCTGAAAGGTATCTCGAATAACAAAGCTATAAGTCCAGGAATAGCTTGTGGTGCTAGTGACCTCATATAGATGTATCGGCACGGACGGCAATCCGCGTGTGTGCCTTTGGATTGAGTTGAGTTGAATGTGTATGCAGTTAGAACACAATGTTTGGGCCTAATGATTTGGCTTCAACGTAGGCGACGTACTTCGGCATGAGTTGTGATGTCGAGTCTTAAGTTGTCGGCATATAAGTTGCATAGTTTGGATTTGAGTTGTCTCGAGTTTAAGTTCAGGAAATGCCGCAAGGCAAAGTCGTTCGGGTGACACTTAACCCACAAGTCTTGATTGGGTCAGTTGGTGATCAAAGTAGCAAGGGCCGCGAGGCAGCGATATGGTTGAGTCTCACTGAGTTGCGAGACATGGCCTTAATAAGGTCTTATAGCACGGTCACATGGGAATTGAGTCTTATCGCGTAGTTGCGTCTCTGATTACATACCGAAGGGCAAACACGACTTGATATGTTAACGTTGTTGGTGCAAGCACGGGATGGTCTAAAGACACAAAATAGGCTGAGGTGTTGGTCCTAAAATCGATCCTAAGGCAAGACTAGAAAGACAATTGAAAAGAAAGGACTATGTTGCACAAAGTAAATCAAACGTGTCGGTTTTGTATGGGTGGGCGAGGAGCTCATTCCACCAGTACAGTTGAGTACTGACACTCACATAGTTTTCGTGTGCAGGCACAGGCAGAAGCTCGTGGCGCGGAGCTCGCTTGGATGCGTCGAGGCATGGAGTTCCTTGGCGATTCGAAGCGTGCGGCCGCATGGAGTTAAGACTTATACGGGACATAATGTATGGACGTCGCCTTCCGAAGCTTCCGCTGGCTCAAGTATTGTATCGAGAGATGAGAGAGAGCTGAGTGACTTGTAACGTGAGAAGAGTGAGCTTGAGTGACTTGTAATCTTGGCCTTGCGCCCTATTGTAATCCTTGTTTCAATATCAGTAAAGAGCTTCTTTTGAATAACTTGTGTTTGCTTCAAATTATCGCTGCTATTATTCAATGTCTCTGCTTGGGACTTCTGTGCGACGACCCCGTCGTAGCCGCTGAAATCGGCCGTTATGGAACCCGCCTTGCACGAGCGCAATATAGGCTCGTGCGGCATTACGCCTTAGCGAGCACGATCGCTCCTACGGGAGCGGGACGTGACAAGGAAGACGGAGCTGTTCATCACTAAGGCAAGTAAGATGCCAGGAAGAAAACTCCCCCACAATTAGTTAGTTCCTAGCAGTTGCAGCATGTGCATGATGGCTGAAGTAACCACATATGCCCATGTTGGATCCAGTCCTTCTGGCAATGCCCTCATCGTAGAAAGCAGACATCACCTTTCCAAGCAGACTAGGGATCACTGACTGATTTCCTGGAAGTGGTATCTGTTGAGATCTTGCACATACTAGCGGTGGTAGTGGGTGGGTGGGTGTGAGAGGAGGGGGGGGGGGGGGGGGGGGGGGGGGGGTGTTGTGGGGGTGGGGTGGGGGGGGGGGGGGGGGGGGGGGAGCGTGCAGGACAACCTGGTATTCGAAGTGACCACCAAAATTTGGATCATTAGGTTCAAAATGTTTATTCGTAATATAAGCACTTACTCTTATGTTTTATTCTACGACAGGCAGGCAAGGAGCAGGCAAGGGCCAAACCAGAAATTCGAATTCGGGTGGACTTGATTGGGCTAGGTATGGGCTGACTCATTTGAAAAAACAAATGAAAAAAAAGGAAGAAAAAAAATTTGGGGGGACCTAGGTGGTTCCACCTCTGAGGGGGCCATGACAAACCCTTGGCCCTCGTGCACTGCAATCAGTTGACCTTTACTAGTAGCACGTGAGCGATGGAGGGGTAGGCGGTTGAGATTGCTCAACACTTTAACCTTTTGCATGTTCTTCCTTAAGGAGGGCAATTGCTTATACTTCTATTCTAGACTATGGGCAGATGTTATGTTTATGTTAGGATCTGAATTGACATGAAGAAGTTGGTTGAGGAGGATTATGGCCGTTTCAGACATTCTATGTCTAAGAAGAACAACTATTTGAAAAATATTTTTTAACCACCCTAAAAATGAGCATTTTCTTACATTCTAATGACCATGAATTTTTGGGACCTGACGATCTTTGGGGTCCTGGGTATTGTATGATCGCATAACTTGCACATACTCAGAAATATCTCTGCCACATCCATGCTAGTTTTGCTTTTTCTTTCTTTCTTATTTACTAGGGACATTTTCAGTCTAGTAAATTTGCAATTGTTGTGGGTAGGTGGACAGAGAATTGAACAAAAGCCCAAAGACTCACTTTGTTATCTCCATTCATGACAAGAAATAATTGAATGAGAAAAAGAGAGGAGAGAGAGCAACAGACATTTTATTCCTCAGTTCTTATATTCGGAGAAGGAAAAAAGAAGAAGCAAGAAACACACACAGATCTCTTATAGATCCACACAGAAGCTCCTCCATTTGTTTTCCTTCACATAACTGGATGGTGGTGGTTCATCTTAGTCTCTTTTCACCTTCTTCTCCACTCCTGTGGACAAGTAGAACAAAAAAAATGTAAGCACATTGATTCTGCTTTTGCTAGAATCTAACTTTCTTATGGAACCTCAAGGATAAATTATCTTAATGGTATCCCAACTATAGCGTTTGGACATTTTTGGTACCTTAAATTTTCACTGCTTGTTTTTTTTTGCCAAACTTTATAAATTATTTTTTAAAATAGCTTTCGTCGAATTTGAAGCACATCAATGCCACTTCAAAAGAATATCTAACAATGTAAGTATTTAAATTACGTTTTTGTGCTACATGATATGTTTTTGAAGTGGTCTTGATGTGCTTCAAAATTGACGAAAGAAGCTTCAACAGGACTACCAAAAGCGCTGTAGTGGGAGTGCCGTTATGGTAATTTAGCATAAGCACACTTCTTAACTTACTGAGTATGGTTTCACAGGAGTAGAAGACTGCAAACTACCCAAGTGCAAGCGCGTCACTGGTGCTGCCGGCCTCGCCTGCAAGAGCCAGCGGTGGTGATGGCTAAATAAATCGATAGGAAGAGAGAGAGAGAGAGCGCTTGCAGTGTACCTTGAAATGGGTTGCAGAGAAGCCCCATGATAATTCCTCTCTGGTCGCATTCTTCTTGTTCTTGTTGGTGGTGGTCGTGGTGGTGCAGCTGGTCTGCATATGATGACCATCAGCGCATAGCTTATATAGAAGGTGGAAGGACAAAAAAAAAAACCAGCTAGTGTCTTGCCTTGGAGAAGTCGAAGAGAGGGGAGCTGGCGGTGTCGTCGAGGAGGGGAGAGGGAGAGGCATCTGCCTCGACCCTCCTCCTCTTCTTCTCGCCGGCATTGTCGTGCGAAGGGAGCTGGAGAGAAGAGGCAGAGCGAGAGCACCCGTTTCTGCAGTAGTTGCAGTAGTAGCGTTCTTCATGATCCTCATGTGGTGGTCCTGATGAAGCATCAGAGACCATGGAGAGGTCTTCTTCTTCGATGGGGAGAGGTTTGTTGTGGTAGGGAGGAGAGTCGAGCTTCTCACTGGACTGGTCCAAGTACATGGTCCAGCCAGATTGGCAACCGCTGCTGCACTCGGAGCTCCTCTCTTCATCCATTCTCATCATCATTTGGTGACCAACGTACGTCCTGAAGAACAATGGCTAGCTTTCAAATTAGAATGGAAAGAAGGAAGTATAGAAGTCTCTCTATATTGGCTAGTCTTTAGTACTGCTGCTAGTAGTATACTATAGAAGGAGAGAAAAGAGAGAGGAGGAGCTGGGACTAATATAACACTAGTAGTAGGAGTAGCAGTGGAAGTGAGTGAAAGAAATGAGCTTTGCTATGCCTACAACCAAATGCTTACAATTTTCTTACAACCGATGTAGCAGATCGATGTTGCAGAGGGGATGTGAGACCCATGTCTAAGGGGTGGAAGAGAGAGATTGTAAACATTTGGTTGTAGGCTTAGCATTTTTGGACAGAAATAGAGGAGAAGAGGACTTACTTAGTATTGGGGTCTCATATAGGATTTGAGTCTTGAAATTGTCCAATGTTAGAATTTGAGTCTCGAAATTTCCGACCATTAATCTAAATGAACAGTAATTTTGAGATCTAAATCATAATATTGAACAATTTTGAAGTCCAAATTTTAACATTTAATATTATGTGAGACTATAATACTTAAATATCAAAAAAAAAAGAACGAATAGGACCCCCAACCAAAATCCCCCACATGTTTTGTCCTTTAGCAATGCGACACCTGACACCTCCTTGTTTTCCTCGGTGACAGATGAAATTTAAAAGATGCCAGAGGGTGGAGTAATGTTGCACAATATTAAGTATTGGAAGCTTCTAGATGAAATTTCTAGAATTAAGTGTGGTGGAATTTTTTTTGAAATCTTTAAAACTCTTTCCATTTTTTCTAAAAGTTCTAATTTTTTTTTTTCATTATGTAAAAGTATCTTAGCTTGATTTTTTTTTTTATTCTAGTAGTAGAAACTCTTTCTAGTATAGTAAAGTTTTTAACATTTCAACCTCTCTTTTGTTCCATATTTTTTCATTCTCGTCTTGGCGATCTAGTTAAGCATTTCTGGAAGACTTGTATGAATCTTCAGAAAAAAAAAGGTTCGTGCACCGTACACAAAATGAGGTGCAGGTAAAAATACTAAATTCGTAACAGACAGCTACAGTTAGCAGTTGGGTGACCTTTCGAACAGTTTGATTGGCCAACCGCTAATGGAAGTCTGTCTACTTACCAAAGAACTTCATTATTGAAATTGTCATTTGGTACAAGTGCAACCTAGTTCATGGAGTAGAAGTTTTGTTCATTTTCATCTGATGAACTTAAGCGTAGACTATAATCACTGAGCAGGTGATCCTTCAAGTAGGGGTGAGTATTATTCAGTTTAATATTCGATTTTGTTTGAAAAAGTTTCGGTTCGATTTGGATTTTGGATTTCGATTTCGGTCAAAAACTGAAAATCGAATAATACTTACGCATTGTGTAAATAATCTTAATTTAATACATATTTTGTGATTAAAAATGTGTATATTTTTACAACAATAATTGTATGAATGTATTTTAAGTCTAACTTTGGTAATTTAACAATTAGTTCAACTCTGAGTCCAATTTTAAAATACAACAATTATGTATATAAAAACGGCATTTTAAAATATAATTTAACCGCAATCTCAATTACTGGTCGGCCCATTAAACGATAAAAATAGTTCCAACCGAACAAATTGAATAAAGCGAATCGATTATCGGTTTGATTTCGGTTATGCCTAGTTTCGATTCAATTTTAGTTTTGAATTTTTCTCCAACTTTAAATTATTTAATTTTTGACTATTTCAATTCGACTGAAATCAAATGAATGGATCACCATATATATATATATATATATAGAGAGAGAGAGAGAGAGAGAGAGAGAGAGAGAGAAAAGAAAGGGGGATTGGGGATTGTATCAATCTATGTATTCCGTTGGATGAGATTTGAGGTCTCCGTGGGTTCCCACTCTCTTCTGAGAGCATCTCCAACCCTATTGTCTTGTTTTGTGTTGTGAATCCTATGTGGCATGAGGGACAAGACAATGTCTTGTATAGGTGGCAAGGTTATATTCACAAATGACAATGGGTTTAAAAAGTCATCTCCAATGCAAAAGTATTGAGAAGACAATACAAATAATTTTTTACAACTTCCAAGACAACTTTTACTCTTCAACTTCTTTTTTATAAATATTTTTATTCACAAATGATGATGTGGACATAAAGGCATTGTGAAGTGCATTGTCTAGATCTAGACAACCAACTTCACATTGTCTTTGCCATGTCATTGCCATGTCAACTCCACACTTTATTTCACATTTGCATTGGAGAAGTACTTTTGGAAAAAATGGTTGTCATTCCTATGTGGCAACCATTTTTTTCAAACTCACAATAGGGATGGAGATGCTCTGATACATTAATCACACGTGTCGGCCACGACCCGGACACGTGTACCGTACAATCTACTGTTACAATGGTACACATACATTCAAGACTAATCACGTGCCATCTTTTATTAGTTTTACAAGCTCAATTTTTTACTTGTTATGACACACCATCCTCTTATGGATATTACTTTCGCTTCTAGAAGAACGTGAATCATATGCTATTGCTACCGATTGCTTATAATCAAATATAGTGATTCATTGTTTACATATAATTAAGCTATTGTTTTATAAGGAAGTTCTCGTGCGCATAAGGTCTCATATATATATATATATATATATATATATATATATATATATATATATATAGAGCCAATGACATCTAGTTCAAGCGGTTAGAGTGAAACACATTTTTTCAAGAGGTTGCAGGTTCGAGCAACGTGAGAAATACATTTAATTCCATGTGGAGGAATAAATGTGAGTGCGGACCAGATGCGATGAGATACAAGTATGGATGAGGACCTTTGGGCCGAGTTTGTAGGCCTTCAGACCAGAAATCTGTAACACAATATATATATATATATATATATATATATATATATATATATATA
Source organism: Iris pallida (assembly GCA_029216955.1). NCBI lineage: Eukaryota > Viridiplantae > Streptophyta > Magnoliopsida > Asparagales > Iridaceae > Iris > Iris pallida. The sequence continues at coordinate 7,029,297 of JANAVB010028398.1, forward strand.
TATATATATATATATATCACAGGATACTACTAATATTTTAATGTAATACTTTTTCTTTTGCAAAAAAATATTATTATTTATAAATAAATAAATTATTTAATTAAAAATTTATGTCTCGTTTGGTACACTGTAATGTAATCGTAATCGCAATATAATCAAATGATAAAAATAAGTTAAATTTATTTGATTACATTACGATTATGATTAAATTATAGTGTATCAAAAGATGTCTTATATTAATCTAAAATCATCGTATACCCTCTTGTGTCCCTTTTCACCACCAACGACGATGGCATGGAGTCTCATCACAAATGAATGGTGAGTCAGGCCACTAATTATTGACACTTGGCATAATATTTGATATAATTTTTTTTAAAAAATATTATATATATATATATATATATATATATATATATATATATATATATATATATATATATATATGAAAAAATAGAATTTTTTTTCTTTGAAAAATATTAAAAAAAAACTGACCTAGAAATAAGCGTAATGTACTGATATGATGTATTATATCTAAGTGTCAACAAATTAGTGGCAGAGCTTACCATTTACCATTGTCATGTGGTAAGTTCGGACCATCTAATAATTTCTTCGACTAAACTATGAAGAACTCTCTCAATTTTTCTTTTTTCTTTGTTTTATTTTTTGATTTTATTTGATTACAGCCGGAAGAGATTCGATAGAAGAGAGCCGTCGAGAGATTAACAAGCCCTCTATATATTCACAACCATCTCTCTCCTATGATTGGTTTTTGATATATATATATATATATATATATATATATATATATATATATATATATATATATATATATATATATATATATATATGAGGAAGGATAGGCATTCCCACACTTTTTGCATCCCCATGCATCCCCATATATATATATTGGAGAATTTTTATTTTATGATCTGTGACGGGAGTTAAGAATGGATGAAAGTAGGTCAAGCCAAGAATATTTTTCTAGAATTCCTTCATAATCATTACTTCTAAGACCAGTTAATTTTGGCATGCAATGTATTGTAACAAACAATTATACTATTTGGCTCCCAAAATATTTGGGTGATGACATCTCCCATTATGTGGCATCTGACATGGCAGTTGATATAACAGCTGACATGGCAAATTTTAACCCAAAATATTAATTACCCAATTTTTTAAATATTAATGTTAATATTAATATTAATATTAATATTAATATTAATGTTAATGTTAATGTTAATGTTAATATTAATATTAATTTTAATGTTAAGATTAATTTTAATATTAATATTAATGTTAATTTTAATGTTAATGTTAAGGTTAATTTTAATGTTAAGGTTAAGGTTAATGTTAATTATCATGTTAATTTAATATTAATTTTAATATTAATTTTAATGTTAAATTTTGTCATGTCAGCTGTCATGTCAGCAACCATGTCATATGTCACATTCGAATCTTTCACAAGTATGCAAGTATTATACGTTTCTGAAAGATACGAAAAAGATTTGCGTATAATACGAGTTTAATTCCGGTAATTGCTAACAAGGGTCTCGAGCATTTCCATCTCCATCAGCCTGTACGTAAGGAACTTAATTTGAACACCAATCGTACTGTCGCGACCACACAATGGTGCAATTGGGAGGGGAGGACCACCTGATCCCCCAAATCAATCCTTCTCTCGTGACTACTCGTGTTGTGGTATGTGCATGTTCGGGAAGCATGGTGCACGCCCATCCCGTGTCGGGGACCGCGTACTGGTAGAAGCTAGCAACGTGGATAGATACGAGCTTGTGTCGTGTCGGATTGACTTGATAGGGAGATGGATGCACTGCAGGTGCATGAATCATGATAGATGAGAAGATTAGAAACACTAGAGAAAAAGGAACTTCTTGAAGAATAGTGATAGTTATTGTTGATTTTGCACGCAGTTTTGTGATCGTCGTTGGCCTGTCCGTGTCCGTCACGTGGCGGCTTCCCACTTATCTTTGTTTCGGATTTTTTAAAAGGTGGGATCCGGTGCTTAGGGCTGCAAATGAGCCAAGCCGTTCGCGAGCTGTTCGAAGATCGGCTCGATAAAAGCTCGTTTGAGCCCGGTTCGTTTAGTAAATAAGCTGAGCTCAAGCTTCATTTTCGAGCTCGTTTATTGAACGAGGCATGCTTAAGCTTAGAAGTACTCGGCTCGTTTGAGCTCGCGAGTTGCCTCGTTGATGAGCTTGTTTAGGAGCTTGTTTAGAAGCTTGTTTGTCTTTTGTTGAATCTTAAATATATGTTTATTTGTGTGCATTATATATTTATATGTCCTTAATAATTGATATTAAGAAACTTTTTTAATTATATTTTTATAAATAAAATTTTAATATTACGGGTACTTGAATTCAAACCTAACTAAATTGAAATCGAGTTCGTTAAGCTTGAGATCAAGCTTAATGAGCTTGATTTTGAGCTTGTTTATCAAACTTGAATTAAGTTTACTTATCAAGCCAAGCTCGAGCTCAAACTAAGCCAAGCTAAAGCTTAATATAAATAAGTTCAAGCCAAGCTCAAGCTCTAAAATAAAAAAAAAAATTTATCAAACTCGAGCTCGAACTTGAGCTCGATTAATTCTAGTCAAGCTAAGCTCAAGTTTACAAAAGCTTACTTCGACTTGGCTCGTTTGCAGCCCAGCGGAACCAATGAGTGACTACAGTATGTGACGACGGATCAATTGACGGTCACGTATGTTTTGAAAAAGGGGGTGGAGTTCATATGCTACCATCATCGAAAGGACTTTTTGCATGAGCATATCATGAGACCAAGAGCAGGCCCATTGCTTTTTTTTTTCTGAGCACGTACTCCCCCACATGCATGAGACTGGGGACTTTGGTGTCCCCGTCCTCATCTGAACGACACTGCATATGTCTTGGACACGCGACTCAGTACGCCTAACGTATCGTACGAAACAAAGAAAATAATTATCTAGACTAGATGGATGAAAACCGTCATTGATGGGATATTTTAGCGGATGTTCTCATTTAAAATATAAAAATTAGTATATATTTTCACTATTAAAAATAAAAAAAAACTAAGAGATACTCTCGTTTTGTACAAACAGTCAAAATCTCGATTAAAAGAGGGGGTATATTTTTATTTTATAATTGATCCGTACAAAGAATGTGTATTTCTTAGTTTTTGAAAATAGTGTAGATATTTGCTACTTTCTATATTTCGAACTGAGACATTTGCTAAAATATTCGATAAATTTTTCGAATAAATTTTTAAAATTTTCGTCAGTGGTAGCTTCCTCTGTCATCAGAGTTTTATGATAGAATTTAATTTTCTGTGCGTAGATGTGCAGACTGAAGTTGGATGGTCATTCGGGTCTGGACTTTAGGACACTTTATATATATATATATATATATATATATATATATATATATATTTTGCACTCTGTACGTAAGCATTCGTGGCACCATACATGGTCGGTTTAGAGTTTTTGGATGAACATGATAAAAAAAAATTAAAATGGTACCCCTTCTAAAAACTGAAAAGTTCAAAGAAAAATACTCCCGCAACTATTGTGATTGACGTGCGCAAATAGTGTGTTTTGCAACCGAAGCAGTACAATAACCAACGAGTGTTCCGAAAGTTCTTTGTTGAACTTGATGGTTTTTGCAAAGAAACTACCCACTACTCCAAAATGGCCATTTTGGTACGCTAAAATTCTGTTCCAAATAATTTCAGGAACGCCTATTTACTATCCGTGCGAGTCATCAATTTCTCTTCTTATTTCGGGCCGTTTCTTTTGTTACTAATTCGCCTCTATATTTTTCCGATTGTTTCAATAATCTTATAAGCTTAAAAATCTTACACCCTCGATGAGGGACCTGAAATGAGTTGATCCATCAGATATGTGGTTTAGAATAAGTTCGGAAAGATGAGATTGGAGGGGGGCAAGGAGAAGGACTCGACGATGGTTGGATGTCTAATTGTCCCAAAAGTGGAGGGACGAGTCTTGCCTAGGCCGGTCTCCCGGGGCCTTGAAATGAAAGCGATGGGTCGGTCGAGGACAACAAGACACCTCGTGGCTCGTGCTGCGCCCACGTGTGCGGCGTCAGCCTGTTCGAATCGATGGTACGGAGCGACCCGGAGATGGAGGAAGGAATGGCGACAAACCGTGGGCATATAGGTGGAGGCACACAAACTTTAAGTTAAATGCGAAAGACATGCGATGATAAATTTTGTTGTTTGAAAGTAATGCGATGATAAAATTTTCAATCGTACTATCCAAAAACAGTGTACAAAACCATGAGACTTTTGTTACAAACAACATTATAAAACTATGATGAAAAAGAAATCCGCTTCAATGCCTCGGTCATTTGATTACATTGTGGTTACGATTATATGACAATGAATCAAACAGCACCGTGTTTGTCAGATATATCAAAACATAACATTATAACAAATTTACATTTAATTTTCTTCTTTTTTTCCTTTCTTTTTTCCTTTTCGCAAATAAGTAATTAGTCATGTTGTGTACACATCTCCCCTAGCTAGAGGTGAACATTCGGTTTATTCGGTTTCAACCGAACTGAAATAGTCAATAGCGAATAAACCGAAATTCTAAAAATCAGAAATCGAAATCAAACCAAAATTAAGCAAAACCGAAGTTGGACTATTTTTAGTTTGTTCGGTTGGACTATTTTTATTGCATAATGGATATGGTCCAAAGTTAAAATTGTGGTTAAATGATATTAAAAATTATATTTTTTTATACACATATTTGTTGTATTTTTGTCAAAAGTTAAACAAGTTGTTAGATTATCAAAGTTTGGTTTCAAATCACAAATAGAATTTTTTGGGTTTGAAATAAAGACAATTTAATTATAACATATGTATAGAATTGAGGGTATTTACATAATTGTACAAGTCTTATTAGGTTTTCTTTTTTTGACTGAAATCGAAATCGAATAATTTTTGAGAAATTTTGAGTGGCACCCTGCTTTATTTGCCCATATTTAAGGTGCACCCCATCCAATTACATTAATGTAAGATACCCTCCACTTTTGATGGATTCCGTCCAAGACCAACGGTAAACGCGTTTGACCGATATTTTTGGACGAAAATACCCTCCCCAAATCCAAACCCAAACCAAAACCCAAATCCTTATCATAATCCTAATCCTAATCCCTAATCCTCCTCCTCCACCATCCGCTCTGCCCCCCTCCCCCGTCCCGCCCCGCCGCTGCCGCACTCATCACCACCACTACCACCACTACCACCACCTTCACCTTCATCATCACCATCACCATCACCACCACCACCTCCTTCACCTTCACCTTCACCATCACCACCGCTCCCTGCCGCCCCAGGATCCCTCGGACGATCTCCAGGAGTGCTACGGCATCTGGTACTGCCGTCGCTGCTGGTGCTGCAGGAGTTCCAATAACCTGCGGCTGCACTGCCTCTGGTCCCACTTCTTCTCGTGCCTGTACTGGAGAAGGTTCTCTCCCCTGTTGCTGTCCAGTCGAGCCATGCTCTTGCTGCTCTGCCTCATGGGCCTTACCCGCTACTGAGAAAGGTATAAGATTATCAAGTCCGGACAAGGAAGATTTCGAGGATGCAAGTCAGGTTAGAGATCAAGGCAAGGACAGAGAATTCGAAACAGAATTTCAAGGGGAACAAGTTTTGATTGAGACTCCTAATAATTCGCAATACCCCACAAGTCTGAAAATCAGACCTGCATGGGCCACCACTAAAACCTTGTCACGCCCCAGTACCGAAATACGGGGACGGACTAGGCCAGCTACTCCATATGAGGTACGTAACGTCATACGGCGATCGTGGCTGTCGAGAGACTAGGGGGTACATGCTACAATCAAGTCTCCTATGGTCCCACAGAGTTCTATGTCTCAATCAATTAAGTCAAATCAGCAATTAAATGAACATTAAAGATAAAGCAGTAAGGCGTCCCTGACGCTTCATCAAAATGATCATGAGAGACTAGCTTTATAATTTAGCTATCTCAGAGAGTCAGGAGTACAAAATTATACACAGCTGCAGTCTGTTTAATTACAATTATGTACTGACACAAAATATCAAGTAATCCGGCTAACAGGTGCCGGTGGCTAAACGCCGCAAAAGTATAAGCAGGAGTGGTTGAGAAGAAACCCACTCGAGTCCCCGAACCGCCATGCTCCTAGTATGCACCATGGATGTCAGGGAGGAAGATTGTGTCCTCTGGCTCTGCTACGAGATCTGGTCAAACAAAACCAGCGGGGTCAGCCCCGAATAGCAAGTACCGCCAAAGGGGCACAAGAGTTAAGATTAAAAACCCAACTAATAGAATGACTGATAATAGTAATACTTATGCTACTATTATAGGGTAGCGCAACATCCTCGAACCCATATGGCACCCTTACAACCAAACAAGGACAAAAGGTGCCGCATGGAGTCGGGACGTGTCGTACTCTATAACTTTCACATAAGTTAAAAAGGTATAAACCATAAAATCTCCTGATCGTGACTTCGGTCGATAGCCTATCGCAGCACAATAACCAACCCAACAATCAAATAAGAACATGGGTTGGATCATATACCATGATGGACCATGTTCCTCAGTCCTTCACAGAAGTAGCACTTCACAACCAGAATAAGTCTTCCGTTCATAACTTCGGTCCACAGCCTGTCATAGTACGATAACCAACCCAACAATCAAACAAGAACATGGGTTGGATCACGTACCACAACAGTCCGCTTCCCTCGGTTATTCGCGGAAGGTAATAGGATACAAGCAAGTCGTTTTCACGGCCAATCAAGTCTACGAGTTTCTAGTGGGACGAGGTTATCCTCGCGTCATGTTATTAGAAAAATCCTCAGATCGTATCTTTCCAGCAAGGCTAGCCAACCCAGGGGTTCGCGTAGACAGGTGTCATGGAGCACAGGTCCCTCGTGAGGCCACCTTGCCAAGACATGTAATGTATAGCAGGAATTAATCGGATACAGTCATCCACTCGTTGCGGATGACACAGTATCCGTGGAGACCAGCCGGCGCGCCAAGACAATATCTCAGGGCAACTGGTGTAACACGATCTCGGGACTCTGCCCTCCCCATGCATCTAGTATATTCAGTTGCCTAGTTTAACCCTAGGTGAAATCTTGGACTCTCATGCTGTGGCCTGCATGATTACCCTCCTAAAGTCGTACTTTAGTACGAGTACCCCAAAGAGGATCCATGTCAATCAGTATGTCAACATGTGCTACCCTCCTTAGTGTAATGCATAATTACAAATACGCCACGTGGAGTTACGAGTCATTTGTCGAGCATGAACAAGAATTGGGACATTCAGGTACATGTATCAGGTAGGAACACTTTGTTCTTCGGGGTCACATCAGTGCTCATATCATGCTCGGAACAAAAGGCGTAAGGATATAAAATGGGCATATAATATCTAATAAAATATCAAAAGCATACGCACAACAAGGCAGCGTGGGTGAAAAGTCACGCAAGCTTACATAAGGCAGCGTACGTAAAAAGTCACGCAGGCTCAAGGAGAGAGTTGCGTGAAAAGTCACGCAGGCTCAAGGGAAAGAGCAGCGTGAAAAGTCACGCAAGCTCAAGGGAGAGTGCTGCGTGAAAAGTCACATAGACTCAAGGGAAGAGCTGTGTGAAAAGTCACGCAGGCTCAAGAGAAAGAGCAGCATGAAAAGTCACGCACGCTACAGGGAGCAGCGTAGGTGAAAAGTCACGCACGCTCAAGGAGACAGCGTAGGTGAAAAGTCACGCACGCTCAAGGAGACAGCGTAGGTGAAAAGTCACGCACGCTACGGGAGACACGCTTCCAACAGGAAGCGTACCTAAGTCTGCGTACGTAGCGCTAAAGAGCGCGCGTAGCTCAGTGTGCGTGAGCTAAGAAGCTCTGCACACTGCTCACTGTCTTCTCCAAACAGCAAGAACACTATGGCAGAACCCAAAACTTCAAAACAACATAACTTGGTCATCCGAACTCCAAATTCGGATTTCCAAAGTTCCAACTTGGGTGAAATGGAATTCTCTTCCACCTGGAAGCATCAAAACCCACAAAACTTCAACGAAAATAGATCAAAACTAAGGAAATCCGAAAATGATTAAAACTTAGATCTACAAAAATCAAAGCTTCAAAATAGAAATTTTCAAGTTCTAAACTAGTATAGATTGAGGAGAAGAACATATTTTGGCAAATAGTTTTGTAAGAATCATTAACAAAATTATGGATCCTTCACTTGAGCAAGTTGGTACTTGCCTTGGTTGGTGGAGGAAGTAAATGAGAAGAAGTAAATGAGAGGAGAGAGAAGGAGATGAGTTATTATATAGAATCTTGAACCCATGGGTTCATGATGAACCAAAGGTGAACCAAGAATAGGTTACCCAAATGAGCCAAAACTGTAGGCCCAAATGCAGAAAATAAATTAGGAAATAATATTTTGTCGAATATTTTTGGGAAATGCATGAAGAAATACTGCATAATAGATATCGTATAAATTCAAGGTAAATACAATTTATTAATTTTACATATTAAAATACGTATTCCAGGATTGGGGAGTGACAGCCGCCCCAGCTCCCGCTCCGCCCCCGCGCCCCGCCCAGCCGCCCCAGCTCCCGCTCCGCCTCCGTGCCCCGCCCAGCCGCCCCAGCTCCGCCCCTCTCCCTCGCTCCGCCCAGCCGCCCCCGCTGCCGCGTCGTGCCGCGCCGCCGCGAGCTGCTGCTGCCACCGCGAGCTGCTGTTGCTGCCGTCGGTGCTGCCCTGGACGACCGGAGTAGCCGCGCACCTTCACGCCCCCCCTCCCTCCCTCCTCCACCGCGACAACCACGATTAGCAGCAAAAAGAGGGGGAGAGGTACTGCAGGCGAGTAGGGGGGAGGGGGACTGTCAGCAGCAGTGGGAGGCGCTGCGGCGGCAGGGGACGGGGGTGACTTGGGGGACGACGACCGCCGGCGAGGAGTGGGTGGGTGGGGGGGGCACGGCGTAGAGGGGATGGCGGCCAGTCGGGGGGGGTGCAGAGCAGAGGAAAGGAAAGAAGACAAGGATATTTCAGTCCAAAAATATTGGTCAAATGGGTTGACCGTCCCTCACAGACGGTTTCCGTCAAAAGTGGGAGGTACCTTATATTAGTGTAATTGGGTGGGATGTACCTTAAATATAGATAAATAAAGTGGGGTGTCACTCAAAATTTTTTATAATTTTTTTATAAATTGCAAAACCGAATCAAATCAATTTTTTCTTTCAAAATGCACCGAATCTCTTACTCGATCCGATTCGATGTTCGGTCCAAAATCTAATAATGCTCACCCTACCCCTGCCCCTAGCCCATAGGCCTAATTCCTTACAGCACCACTGAGCTATGGGCCCTTAGTTGGGGTTCACATCAGTCCTTGTATGAAAATAAAGCACCCGACCATAAGCGAAAGCGCTCGTGCAAAAAAGACTTACAAAAGTCAAAAAAAGTACAAGCAACGTTAGAAACAAAGCAAGAGGGGAAAAGAAGGTGCAGTACACTCAGAGCAGTTGCTTTTCCAAAGAATAGAATGAACGTACGAAAACAGGGCCATATATCGTAGCAGTTGCTTTTCCAAAGAACCGTTTGGTAGATCGTATCTGGAGTTAGATTTTATAATTTTATGGATTTGGAATCAAATTTATAGAATTTTATGTTTAGTTGAAGATGAATTTGGATATAAAAAATTTGATCAAATCCATGTTGGAGTGGGTGGGGTTCCCACCTATGTGGAAAATATTCCGGAGAGCGACGAACGTCATCCGTGTGTCGGAGAAGCTTGGGGAGTGCATGAATTTTATTTTGGTACATATATGGTAAGGAAATATATGATTGGATTTTCATATTTACTTTGATTATATATTTATGATTGGACCCTTCATATAGTAGCTTTCCATATTATTGGGTTTCTGATTATGGTAAGCTAATTATGATTGGATTTCCATTAAATATATGATTGATTTATATTAGAAGTTTCCATATATATTGGCCTTCCATGTATGGGTTACTAAGGGCTTATAAAAGGGTGATGCATGCTAGTTGTAAAATCATATCAAAACAAAGAGTGCTTTACAATCTTTGAGAGAGAGGGGATTAAGGACTATTGTGAATGAGAGATTGCTTCGAATAATTTTTCGGCATCTCTTGTTCTTCGGAGTCCGCAATCAAAAAATTTCTTCTTTCAACTGAGTTGTGGTGATCCGTGTTGGATCGGGAGGAGCTTGTAGAGGGTGTATCATCTTTATTCCATTAGTGGAGGTTCTTCAGGGTTGGACTCCGATCGTCCCGTGGTTTTTTCCGCAAGGATTTTTCGCGTCAAAAATCTTTGTGTCTGCGATTGTGTTTGGCATTTTTGGTTTGTGTGCTTTTGCTCGGTTCTCTCGCAGGACTTTCTGGTTTGGGGGAACGGTTTCCGCGCTTCGTTCCCAACAATCCAAACTCTTAAATCAGGTCTTAACTTACTCACTGGGTTTTGTCTTATTCATTATGTGCTCCCTTGTTCGGGGTCTGATCCCGCTGGTTTTGTTTGGCCATATATCGTAGAAGCACCAGAGGATCCAGTCTTCTATCCGAACAATGGTGCACACCAGGAGTATGGACGCCGGGGACCATGAGTGGGCTTCTTCGTCACCGTTCTGATATCTTCTAATTTTGTACTTGGCATTTAACTACCACTACCTGTTTAGCCGGCTGTTATGGACATTAGTTTTTTTTTACATAATTGTAATTAAATTAGACTGCAGCTAACTACTATTATGTTTTATTGACTCTCGGTACTAGTTCAACATTTTGTGTAGCTAGACTCATGAATTATTTTGATGAAGCGTCGGAGACGTCTTACTGCTTTATCTTATATGATCATTATTACTACTTCTTGGTTGATTGATTGAGATATAGATGCTCCGTGAGACCATAGGAGACCTGATTGTAGCATGCACCCCCTAATATCTTGACAGCCACAATCGTCGTATGACGTTTTTGCACCTCATTCGGAGTAGCTGGCCTAGTCCGTCTCCGTATTTCGGTACTGTGACATGACATTACGAGTATATTGCAGTGTACCAAACGAGACCTACATAATCATTTCCGACGTGCTTCTGTAAATACAAATAAAGAGACACGATTAAATAATCCTTAAGGGATCATGTACATGGTAAAAGTAGGAATGAAAAACTGAACTCGAGTGTCTGTTGTGGTTACCGAAAAGATGTATAAGATCCTGACTGGGTGGCGGAATATCAGTAGATCAGGCCACGGAGGTTTTATAATAATGGTGGAAGTTGGGAACAATATGTCCAAAAGATATGTAATGTAGCATGCACAAAATCTCGTGCATATTGCAACGAGTACAGAGACTGTTGGCTAATTTGGTTCCCTTGCAAATGGGATGTTTATTGTTTTGGTCAACTTTAATTTGTTTGATTTTCAACGTTGGTCATTTCTATTATACAAAAATGATCGAGAAAGACAAACGCTCAGGGAGCACCATTTATCATTTGCCATTTGAAATAGAGCATTTTTATTTCAAATGTTAACTAAATGTCCTATAAGCTTTACATGGTCAGGAAATACGTGATAATAACACCAAAAAATGATATATGAGCGGGAGTTCGAAATACAAAAATGTGAATGTAAATTAACTTATTAGGAGTAGTTTGCATTGGACTTTTTACATTATGTTCAATTTAATTAACCATCCATTTTGGGAACGCTAGTTGGAATAGCGTTTCAGAAACGCCTATTTGACCCCCGAAACACATCATTCGTTTGAGAAAAAAATCCATCCCGGATGAAAACATTTTGACAATTTCCTTACGTTTGGAATCAAATAATATATACGATAACTAAACCACTCCTATAAACTTACATGGTTAGAAAAGATGTGATAACAACACCAAAAATGATATGAGTTTGGCCCAAATGTCCCAATCGTGATGATATCAAATTTTTGCTGGAAATTGTCGATTTCATAACTCCGTTTATGTGGGAATTCTAAATATGAAATGGTGAAGATAAATAAATTTATTAATTGTTGTTATATTTTTCTCAATTTAATCAACCGTCCATTTTGGAAACGTTCGTTGGGAGAGCGTTTCAGAAATGCCTATTTGTGCCCGAAACACATGTACTGTTGAGGAAAAGTCCATCTCGGATGAAAATAATTCCACTATTCCCTAACATTTTGGAATCAAATAATATATCGGGATAAAAGATAACTGCAATCCAAATTGGCTCTTAATTTATGGCCCGAATTGTTGCTTGTTAGGCCGAGCCTTTTAGGGCTGGTTTCATGAAGGCTAAAATGTTAGGACAAACAGGCTTTTCATAGTCAGAAAATTTTGAAACCCGTGGGCTCATAAATGGAGGATAGATACTAGGGCCGGGCATACGGTTACAGGATCCGCGGTTCCGACTCGGTCCGAATCGTATATTGGTCAAACAGGCCGGATCCTAAATTTTGTAATTTAAACGGAGCAGGACGGGGCGGGACGGGTCGTGTCATATAAACGGTTCGGGACGGGTCATAATCTGGAAACAAACGGGAGCCTTGCCCGGCCCAAACCGTATATTGGTCAAACGGGCTGGGTCCAAAATTTTGTAATTTAAACGGGACGGAACGGGACGGGTCGTGTCATATATACGGTTCAGGGCGGGTCATAATCTGAAAACAAGCGGGGCCCTTGCCCGGCCCGTTTGCAGGAATAAATTAGAAAATTTACTTAAAATTCCTAAACTCAAAAGTAAAAACCTAACAAAGTTACTGCTACCAAACCCAAAATTTACTTAAAATTCATATAACACTACAATCTACAGGTACATGTGGTTTTTTGTACAGTTTTTTTTGTGTGCCTTTTCTACATTTTTTGAATTTTGTACACTTTGGTATAAGACCCGTTTGGACCCGCGGGTTTTTGATGGATTGGATCCGTTTCAAACGGGTCGGAAAAAATTGACCCGTCCCTTCCTCCCCCGTCAAAAAACGTATCCGATTCGGGTCCACAAAAATCAGTCCGTCCGATCCTTGCCCAGCTCTAATAGATACACAACAATAAGTTTTGATCCTAGAAAGATGGAAGTACAAAAAAAAAAGTGACCAAAGCTGTAAGTTAGTAACACATCGTACTAACAGCTTCTATTTAAGGATGGTGCATATTTACAAAGCTGGACCAAAGTTGAATTTGACTACATTCTATTCCAGAGATTGACATACAAAATTTCCGAGATTAGGGTTCGAGTTGGGTCAGGTTCGGGTTGATCTGGTTAAGCTCGATTGGAATCTGATGACCGGTTAAAATATGGACTTTTGTACTCATGTGGACACTTACCAATGGATATCACAGGTCAGCCATGCACGCAGAAAGTCCAGTATTATTTGGACACATGACATCCATCTGCAACTATGAGCAATGTAAAAGTATGGGGTAAATGGATCAACCCTACCATTTTAGCCCGTTTTAGGTAGACATGAATGGATGCATAAAATTAGTCTTTTCTACTACTACTACTCCTAAATAGATGATATTTATGACTACAAACCCTAATGAATGAAGAAAAGATGATGGGAAATTTTAGATGGAGCAATTAGTAGTTTCTCTATTTTGTTTATGAGGATTTGATTTTCCTTTTTTCCTACTCTTCTACCTTTTAGATGATTAATCAATCTTGGGATGTGCAACTGAAGAAATCTTTTTCCAATAGCTCTTGTATACTTCAAACTTGGTTGGAATTTGATTGGTGAATTAGTGAAGAGAAGGGAAGAAGCTGTTATTAAGAATTCTCAATTCTTTATTTAGATTCTGAAATTAAAATATAAAATAATAATCCAAACGAGATCGAGGTTTGAACTTGGTTCAACGTCCTTAAGACAATATTCGTTCCGTACTGGTACTTACGGTTTAATGACGATTAGTCTCCCAGAATACAATGGCTCTTCTCCTTCGGTAGCAGCATTTCATATCGCATGAACTCGACGAAGCAATGTTGGTAGTTCCTCTCTCTTAGACTTAATGCCTTAGACTTAATGCTAGATGGATGCATGCGTTATTGAATTATTCAAACACTTATATTTTTTATAGATGATAAAGTAATACAATGGAAATGACACACCTTTCCAATAGCTAGATTCGTTGAGTAGATTTGTTGAATAGATTCGTTGTCATAGTTTTATTGTATAGATTTGTTTAAGCAATGACACACCTTTCAAATATATTCGTTGTAAGAAACAATTATTATTATTATTAATTAATATTTCAAATATATTCCAACAGAAGCAATGGTACGTATATAGCTTGAACTTGAAGTAGATGCTTGATTAGATACGTGGAGTTCTTCTACATGTAGCTTTAGGTTGGTCATTGAGGAGAGATGAGCTGTTGCTACTACACATGAGAGAGAAGATCTTGAAGAGACATTTTAAGTCGTGTCGAATTCGTGTCCAGGAGGTTAGTGTGTCGAGAGAAAAATATCGATATGGTTTAAAATGTTTCGATCTGATACTGACTACTACCGATACTGAACAACATCGATATTGTGGTCTCTTTTTCGGTCAATTCGAAACGGTGTTTTTATATGCAAAATTTTTGTTTCTTGCGTTTTGTGTGGCTGGGTATATATTCATCCTTAGCTTGACAAATATGTATGTGTTGGAAACTGAATCAGTCAGGAATTTACTGCTTGGATCAGGTCATGGAATGGTGATGACCTATTCAGGGCCGGCCCAGCAGGTTGGGTTGTCCAAATTGGAGCTAAATTTGGTTCTCTTGACTCCAGAAAAAAAAAAAAAAAAAAATACAACAAGCTGAAAGTTGTAAATGTAATGATTTTGATAAACGCTAAGAAACTAGCTAGTTGTCTCCGGTTCTGATGGCAGTGTGGAGCTCATATTCCGAGTTGTTCTCCTGACTTCTGACTATGTCTCGAGGTCTTTCTAGTAGAATATCAAAATAGGCCCGGGAGATTGCCGATTCAACTGACAATGAGGAGTTGGAGTGGACCGTAAATGCTTGGCGGAGAGCTGGAGAATGAGGGACCTAGGAGGGGAGGGAGGTTGCCCTAACCGGAGGGTTGTCCAAGCCCAGTGGCTTGTCTGGTTTATCCCAGGGCCGGCCCTGGACCTATTACTCTATTAGCAACAAAAAGGAGCCATGATGTGGTATCGACTCCAGATCTAAGCTTGCGCAGATCTGAACCATGAGGGTTTGACCTGAGTTTATTTGCAAAGACGAAGTGTTATTTTTAATGTCAGATCTAAGTCTGATCCATCATGTGAGATTAATATTCCGAAATGGTGTTTCTTTTTCCCTTTCTTCCAGTTCTTATACTAACCAGTATATAAGCGCGATGCATTGCAGGTACTTCATACTTACTTGTTAAGTGCTGGCAATTAATGTTGTGGTTTATTGAAACTATTCTCTAGAAATGGCCTCACATTCATTGGCTAATTTCAAATGTATATTTTAATATAATATTTATTTTTTATTGTCTTGCACGCATGGAGAGTGCAAGGTAGCCCACGTGGTTGATATGGTTGGATCGATGTTTTAATAGAAGACAAGGTTCAAGACCTCCAAAAAATATTTGTATTTCTATCACACATTTAAAAAAAAAAATTACTTTGAAGCTAGGCCACGAACGACTCAGATGTGGACGAAGGGTGCAGAGTGGTGTTTTGATTAAGTATCTTGTGCATCATTGCATTCGTTCCGTATTGGACGCCGCAAGAGCAGTGCGGGACGCGCGGGTCGTGCGGTCGCAGAAAGGCGTGCGGGACGCACAGGGTCGCGCGGGATGTAGGGTCGCAACCGGTCGCGCAGAACTGTGATTCTGCGGGGAGGCTACTCCCACGGAACTTAGGTTCCCTGCGGGGAGTCAGCTCCGGTTGTTCGTGCGTATTTTGAACGTAACTACCATCTTAGTGGGGGTTACTGTTGCAACTATCTATTCTACTATATAATAGGAAAACTTAGATGGTGGAAACTTTTGAATTCCAAAAATACCCTTATATACTTATACTAATTAAAAATAGTTCATTAATTTTAATAAGGATAACTTAGTAATTAGGAAGACTACCCTTTGGTCTTTCTAAACTAATTAAGAAATGTTAAAATACGTGCAAGGCACGTGCACATATGCTAGTCCAGTTAATGAGGAGTTACTTTCCGAATTTAATGTCTATTATGAGTAGTTGGTTGTTAGGGGGTTACTGATACAATGATTGTTGTTCCTCCAGCAAGCTGTATTCTTCCAAGTTCCTTCATGTCTGTCCCTTGTCGTAACAGCAACAGCGTTGCAAAGTTTGTCAGCTGAACATTTCGGAAACTTGTAATCTTTTAATTTCTTTAATGTTGTAATTTTCTATTTTTAAGTACTTTTGTACGGTCTTTATAACCCGAAAATAACAACCAATAATGACATAATTTAATGATAGGTCCAATTGACAACTAAGGTAACATTGTACGATGTGTTGTTGCTGACCACTCTGACATGTCACAGCTGGTGCCTACATTCCCTCGCTTTTCTGAATTTGATGCTGCAGACAGTCAATTGAATATAGATATGACCCAGCTACGTGGACCGTATTTTTGGTGCGCAGATTTAGTCTGCAGTCCACGTGGCGGCGCGCGCATGTGGCCCATAGGGCTCCCACACTAATCCTGTGTTTGGGAATATTTGTGGGGAGGGAGAGGAAAATTTGAGGGGAAGAAAAATGGAGGAGAGGAAAATGAAAGTAAAGTTAAATTTTCCTTCCTTTGTTTGGATGAATAAAAAGTAGGGAAAGGAAAAGTTTAAAAACAATTTTTTATTTGTTTATGGATATAGGTACAATTACTATTTTCTCCTTGGTATTCTCAAATGATGATTTAATATTAAATTTTTGAGGGGTGGTGGGGTAAATTCACTCAAATTCCTCTCATCTCTCTCCATTTTCCTCCCACTTTTGGAAGGAAAATTTTTTGGTGGGACCCACCTACTTTTTTCACTCAAATTTTCCTCCCTCATTTTCTCTCCTCCTTTCCAAACACCATCATTTAAAATTTTTCTCTCACTTTTCCCTCAACTTTTTCCTTCCTCCCATTTTCCACCCTTCCCAAACAGTACCTAAACTTCAAAGAAGCAAAGTAGAAGAAAGAGATATATGCACAGTGAAGGTTAAACAATTGGCCGATGTGGGACTATTTGAGCTTTTGCATGGGAAAGCTACAACTAACACAGTCCACGTGGTAGTGTTTCATTGACAGGTCTATTGACAGAAATTTTCACACAAATAGAAGAGACGAATGAGGTTCGACCACGTAAGTCCGTGGTCACGCCAGCAGATAGAAACTGCGGGCCATTTATCATTTCGGATATAGATATGATTAGGGGTGGGCATACGGTTCTAGGACCCGCGGTTCCGACCCGGTCCAAACCGTAAAATGTCTAAACAAGCCGGTTCCTAAATTTTAAATTTTAAACGGGACGGACTGGGACGGGTCGTGTGACATTAACGGGTCGGGACGGGTCCTATTTTCAAAATAAACGGGGTCCCGGTCCGACCCGTTTCTAGGAGTATATTTTTTTTATATCAATTTTTAGCATTTTTTGTTATTATAGTCTATACATAATAGAATATCTTATTGTTTACTAAACAAATTGTAGAAGTTTGGGAAGACATTACACTTGTTTTGTTCTTATAGATAATATAACATATATAAATGTTTACTATTATAGAATTTTTTAAACTTTTTTTTGGACTCGTTTGGACCCGCTGGTCGATCAGTTTCGGACCCGTTTCAAACAGGTCGGATCCGGTCCGGGTCCAATATTTTTTGGACCCGTCCCGTTCCGTCCCGCCAAGTAACGGGTCCGATCCGGATCCAACAAATTTGGATCCGATCCGACCCGTGCCCACCCCTAGATATGATGATATGGACAGAGATAGGATCAAACTTGATATATGTATGCCATATTTTCTCTCAATTATGAACCGCCGCTTCTTTGGTTATTGATTTCGAATGATAATATGCCAAACTCCTTTATGTATGCCATAGTTTCTCCCAATTATGAAACGCCGCTTCTTTGGTTTTGTATTAGTTTCCAATGAGAATATGCCAAATTCTTTTTTTTGTCCTGTGGAATCAGAGGATGGTATCATTATAATTCCATAATTGCATAGAGTGGACAAAAGAATGTTTCCATCTTGAATCATCAATAGCAACTGGTGTAGGCTTTTTGCATGACACTATGATGCTAATCTAAATGGGTAAGGTATTTGGAAAGTGGTGGGGAAAGAATAACCATGGCCGGTCCAGAAAATTAGATTATTCTAATCGGTGCTAATTTTAGTCGTCCTTTATTCTCGACTCCATAAGTGATATCAACTTCAGAAAAGATATTCGGCCAGTTCTACCAACAACGTGGAGCTCTGAGTTTCTTTCCTCACTCGTGAGCTACTCGAGTCAAGCTTTTCCTAGAGGGAATTCAAAATATAGGCCTAGGGGATTGCTAGTTCAAGTGACAGGAAGGAGTTGGGGTGGACTGTGGAGGCTTTTTTGCAGAGAGGTACAGACTTACGGGCCGGAGGTTGTCCTAATCAGGAGGGTTGTCCAAATCCGATAGCTTGTCAGACTTATCCGATAGCTTGTCAGACTTATCCCAGGACCAGTCTTGGGAATAACACGAGGAAGGTTATAAGAAGTTTTGCATAAGCCTACTGTGAGTCTTAGTGTAATTAAAGTAGTGGATCAAATAACAAAACTGCGATAACTCGACCAAGAAGAGTAGATTCCCTGGTCAGTGTTACAACGGTGGAGGAACATTTAGTATACTTTGTGAAATCGCCAGCGGGTCAGACTTGAGCATTAGGTATACGAAAATGCTTTATTGTCCATGAGTTTTGACCGTAGGCACCGCAGTCCTGGTCTGCGGGCCACGTGGTGTCACCCCACTGCCTCCTGCTAACTTTCGGACTCATCCGTCCTCCTCTCCAATTAGAAGACGACACGTGGCCCGTCGACCAGAATTGCGATCCAAGCCCACAGGTCAGGACTGCGGTCCAAGTCTACGGACAACGTAGTAGTGCCGTTAGGTATACATGAACTAAAATACCTGCCATCAGTAGAACCTTGATCGGGTATCGAATTCGTATCGTAGTGTCGATTAGTCACATGCAGATCCCACTCCATTGCCTCAAGAAAAATGGGTATATATAAATTTAAAAGAAATATATATATATATATATATATATATATATATATATATATATATATATATATATATATATATATATATGTGTGTGTGTGTGGAACCAGATAAATTATTTCTGGAATTCCTTCCACTGGAATTCGAACTCCTGACCACTCAGACCGCATGCATCTCTCTTAACCACTAGGCTATAGAGGTCATTTACTCTATATATATATATATATATATATATATATATATATATATATATATATATAATGCCATTATAAAACCTATAATGTTACATAAGACATGACATCTAACAAAGTTGAATAGAAAGAATTCAAATAATCACTTCAAATAACTTCAAATATATGTTAGCTCAAGTTGGCTAATGTCACATTAATTCTTCTCACATTTTTTATCCAAGACTAACCACTAGCCTGCTCCGACTGCTTCATCCAATTTTCTCATTTCACAAAAAAGAAGAAAAAGAAGAAGAAAAAAAAAAAAACTCTCCACTAGACTACGTTGTCTGCGGTTTGTAACCGCGGACGTGACTGTCGGCCGATGTGGCGGCCGACCATTGACCCCCTGATCCGGATGGAATCCAGAGATAGCATGGAAGGCCAATGATTTGCCGTCACGTCGATCGATGGTCACATTCGCGATTACAAACAGTGGACAAAATATCATTTTCCTTTATGAATATATATGCACTCTCAAGAAACAGTGTAAATTAACAACAATTAACAACTTAATTTACATTTAATCAAAGAATTTCCACCGCCATGCACCCACACGCTTCCAAGCTCATACACAGCAGTCCAGATGACAACTTTGACCACAATCCCATCACCAAAATTTGGTTGTCAGCACACCCAAGCATAGTTTTGTTGTTGCAATCCGAAGCTAATTTTGGTTGTCTCTTGATCGGACCCGTATTGAAGGACCACGCATGACCTCAACCACTTCTGGGATCACGCTGAGTCTGGAGGTTGTCGAATTGTCCAAATATAGAATTCTTGTCGAACTCATCCCTGAGCCGCCGGCAATGAAATCAACATTGGCAGTATGGTCCCTGCACATCTCTCCACTTGAGATACTCCAGTCCGGCCAGATAGTGCGTGTAAGCTCCGGCAATGACCAGCACATGAAACAGCTGATGGCTGTGTCCGACAATGTCGAACCTCCCGGGCATCCACCTCTCCGGCACCCTCGCGACGTACGCCGCCACGCCCAGCCCGTAGAAGGTCCCCATCGCCAGCTCGTACCAGGCCGTGGCGATCGCCTCCGGCCGGTCCCCGAACGCCGCCACCTTGTGCGCGATCGGGACCAGCCCCGACGCCGCCATGAGGGAGAAGAGCAGCGCGCGGGCGGGGCGGCACGCGGGCGTCTGGAACGCCGGCACGAGGGAGGCCAGGACCGCGGCCGCCCCGAGGGCGGTGATGAGCCCGAGGTAGAGGCCGCGGGAGAAGGGGTCGCAGAGGAAGGTGTAGTAGACGAGCGGGTAGAAGGAGGTGACGATGAGGGTGGAGATGCCGGCGTAGTCGAGGCGGAGCATGGCGTAGGCGCAGCGCTCGGAGTGGCACGAGACGAGGTGGCACGCGCTGCTGGAGAGGAGGCACAGCATCGCTCCGGCCAGGAACGCGAAGAAGGGCCAGCGAGCCACCGGCTGCTCTGCCACGGACGAGCCCGCTCCGTCGTGCCATCGGATCGTCGTCGCGGCGCAGACGGTGATGCATAGGAAGATGAAGAATCCAATCAAATGTCTGATCCATAAGAAAATGTCAGACACCGAGTTCTCAAAAGTGTCACTAATGTTTCAAAAGTGTCACTAAAAGTATCACTAATTATTTTTTTTGGCACATTTGAGACCCAAACACTAATTATGTATAATATAGAGACTTAAACACAAATTTCAAAACTTATTTGTGACCCAAAGTCTAAATATCCCAAACTTTTTTGTCGGTAACCTACTGAAAAAAAATAACCACAAGAACTCGATATTTTGTTGCTACAGTTGTTCGTTTGCTAAACGACCCTTTTTTTCCGTTGCTAAAAACGTCGTTGGTATTGCTGTAGCAAAACTTAGCGGCAGAATATTGACACGACATTTGATTAGTGATGGAGCTTTTTTTGTTGTTTAATCTCGTTTAGCGACGGCTGTGTCCGTCGCTAATTTACAGTATTTTTGTAGTGATGTATATACGTACGTCCAGATGTTGAGAGTCTCGTTGTGGATGGAGAAGATGCTGAGCATGGTCTCCTTGAGGGGCCAGTCGGCTCTGTAATAGTTCAGGAGGAACTCGTTGTCCTTCAAATACTCCGGCAACGAATCGAAGCCGACGAGCTCGCATCTCGTGCACGGCTTCTTCGACGTCGACGACGACGACAAGGAGCATGATCTGAAGGAGCGGGTCCTCTTCTTCTTCTCCAAAGTTACCACCGACGACGCCGCCGTCGCCATTGCGCACCGGACTCTCGGAATCGATCGATCGACACGGATTAATGCTGAAATATCGTCTTGTGATCCATCGTTGCGAGTTGCTATGGCTAGTACTATTTATAGGCCAATTTTGAAACGACAAAACGTTTTTGCGCACGTTTGGTTTCCGTAGAGCAGACTGGTTCGGCAGTTGGCAGGCTTGTTTTGACCAGGAAAGAATTGTAGCGACTATGAAGTGTGGAGTAGAGAAATGGGAAAGAAAGTCAAAACACGCGACTGTCAAGTTTCATTATCATTGTTTTAGTTTTTTTTTTTTTTTTTTTTTTTTTTTTGTTTTTAGATGTCCGGTGATATGTACTGGACTTTGTGAATCATTATCTTCAACTTTCATCATTATTATAAATAGAAACAATTATGCTACTTGGCTCCCAAATATTTGGATGATGTCATCTCCCATTATGTAACATCTGACATGGCAGCTGACATAACAGCTGACATGACAAATTTTAACCCAAAAAATTAATTATCCAATTTTTTTAATATTAATGTTAATGTTAATATTAATATTAATGTTAATTTTATTGTTAATGTTAATTTTACTGGTAAAGTTAATGTTAATGTTAATTTAATATTAATTTTAACGTTAAATTTTGTCATGTCAGTTGAAGTCATGTCAACGACCATGTCATATGCCACATAATGGGAGATGGTATCACCCAAATTTTTTGGGAGCCAAATAACATTTTTGAAATAGAAAAATTAATACGCTCCAGTGCCTCGATCCACTATCTTCTGCCAACCATCCAGAATCTTATCTCTCCTCGATAACCACAAGAACCACTCAATTCGATTTATCATTGTTTTAGTTATATTTAGCATGGGTACCACAAATATATGTAGTGAAGCATAGTCCAGTAGCACTCATACATACACACTATGTTGATCTGTTGTCACCGTTATTCTGTATCAATTTTGTTACATGTTCTTAGCATATGAATAAAATTGTCATGTGCTAATACCTCCCCCCATTTTTATAAGAAAACACAGTTATAATAATTTTTTCAGCCGCCTAACCCCAAAAAAAAATGAGCTGCTGTTAAACATTGTTCTACTAATTAAACCTTCTCAAACAATTACCAGGTGCATTAATCGTGTCTTTTTAATATGTATGCAATATATTTAAATCGTTTAGAGAGAGTCGATATGTATTAGTTGGTCTAATTGGCAAATTGACCTAAGTTATCGAGGGCGATGTGAGCAAGTTTGTTTATTAATTACAGAACAGTCTCATTTAACTATGTCACATCATACCCAGTCATTCTCTATATGAGAATGAATAGAAAAAGAGTTTAAACTCTGGCCCAACTTCCTATTCCACAATCCAAAAAAATATTCCTATTAATATTGTGTTATATACTTGGAAAAGACTATTTTGTCCGTCCGCGCGGCTGGCCCGCGTCCACGTGGCGGACAGTCATTGCACTCCGCTAACCTGGACCCACCCCAGACGGGGGAGCCAATGGCAGCCAGCCACGTGAGGGTGGACAACGTAGCAGCTCCCTATAAACTTATATTATATGTATAAACTTATATTATATGTACTAGACAACCAACAATTTTATTAACATAATTCACATATGCAATATGTACTAGACCAACTATTTATCATTATCAAAGAGGAAAAATGTGATAGAAACAGATTTTGGTCAAGTTCCATTATAAACTGCCATTATTCCAGAGAAGATAAATTTCCAAGAAATATGGTTGGAATGATCCAAGAAGTCTAGTTTCCAATACTTCAAAAAGTTCACAATTTGGACTTTTCTAGGATAATAACTATTTTACTACAGACTATTGCTGCAAGTCCATTTGGTTACTTCTCTTGTTTATATTTGTCTCTTTATTTTCCAAATCAAAGTTATGAATTCTTAGGTTATCTTTTGCCTACAATTCTCTAGTATTAATTGTCGGAATTTCTGACCCCATTTATGATTTGTACAGAAAGAAAAGCAATTGAAAAGAGAAAAAGAAAAGGTAGAATTTGATTCAAGTTATACATCCATGTATGAGTTGCACGAGATCTTTCATGACAATTTGCAGGTAATTTTGCAAAAAAAAAAAAAAAAAAAACTTGTATAATGGCTGCAACCTCTGTATGAATATTCAGACTATACGAGACTGTACGAGATTTTGACTTACGAAACTAAAAACTCGAAGATTGACCAACAGAAATGGATGGGACATCTGACATGGTAATCTTTATGAACAGTTGTTCACATAACTCAGCTCATGTGATTTGCAACAGCAGCAGCAGAAGAGAGAATGCAACAGAAATAATGAAGGAACATATAAAGATGGAACACACTGGTGAAATGTTTTTTTTCTGGATGGACTATGGAGACATGGGAGAGTATGGCCCATCAATTTAAAGCTTGGCCATGTTAGATGATTGAAGTAACAAAGGAAGGTTGGATTTCCTATTCACCAAAGTGATCATGATGTGAGAACTCAAAGACCCATCAACATGCCAAACCAGACAATCATATTCCAAGCATTAAGAAATATCCATAAAAAAAATTTGACAGTTTTCATTGGAGATTTCGGATAAATAGAAATTAAATGAATTTATAACTATTTATAGAGCAAAGGATTAAAAACCCTAACTCCGAAGAAGAACAAAATTGCCTCTGAACTTGAGGTTCATAAATTGGTCCAAGAAGATAAGCCGTGAATCGTGTCTCTCTAGTTCGTCGTCAAGTGTTTTGGAGCAAGAAAATTAAATCAAGTTCCACATACAACATTATGTTTATATAATTCCAACCATCCACATCAATATCACAAATGCTATGTTGTAATTCTGCAGTGCTTCTTTTTTAGCAGTTTGTGGGCTTTCTCTCATCAAATGTTCATTGATTTCTTCCTGTACTGGGGAGACCATTTTACTTGTTTCCACATGATTACATTAATGCATGCCAAGAAGTGCAGGAATTTAGGATATTCTCTATGGTCTAGAACTCAAGGTTCGAAATAAGTTTGTTTTAGAATTTAAACTATATAGATCTTTGCTAGGAGTACTATACGATTTCTCAACTCTGATATCAAATAAATTTGAGTATTCAAACACGAAGCTCAATTTACCCGAAGATATCTACCCAGGTATATTCCTAATGTAACCATTTGTGTTTGCCAAGAGAGAACTATTCAAGGTTATACTTGTATATATCCAAAATCTGGTTACAGCCCTCTGCGAACAATCTTTCCTACAAAAGAACTTAATTATGCGTTGTCCCAATATATTAATCTTCCAGCTGACTTTACCCGAAGATCCTTACTAGGTATATTCCTAATGTAACCTTTTTATTTGCCTAGAAAGAACAATACAAGGTTATACCTGTATATATATATATATATATATATATATATATATATATATATATATATATATATATATATCCATTTGCTAGGGGTGAGCATTATTCGGTTTTGGACCGAAAACCGAACCGAACCGAACCGAATAAGAGGTTCGGTTCGGTTTTAAAAAAATTCGGTTCGGTTTCGGTTTTGAAAATACTAAAATTTCTTATTCGGTTTCGGTTTCGGTTTTGGGTTTCGGTCCAAAACCGAAAACCGAATAAGAAAATTTAATTAATTAAATTATATATATATATATGTGTGTGTGTGTACTATATATATAAATATTAATATATATAGGTATATACTAAATATATATAGGTATATACTAAATATGTCTATGCATATTTAGTTACTATATATATTAACAAAAAAAGCTCAAAAAAAATCAAAAAAAATATGAATAAACCGAATAAACCGAAAACCGAACCGATTTAATTTGGTTCGGTTTGATTCGGTTTTGGGCCAATTCGGTTCGGTTTCGGTTTTGCTTATTCGGTTTCGGTCCAATTCGGTTTTGGGTTATTCGGTTCGGTTTAAACCGAATAAACCGAATGCTCACCCCTGCCATTTGCTACAACTTAGTCGTGTAGTCGCTATATATTGATCTCTGTTACTAGTATGTGAGTCATTAATTCTGATATTGAATTAAATTTGCATATTCAAACATGAAACTGACATTACTCGAACATCCTTCCTAGGTATATTCCTGATGTAAACTTTTTATTTGCCTAGAAAGAACAATACATGGTTATACCTGTATATAATTATATAAATATCCACTCTGGTTACTGTCCTAGGTGGAAGATTTTTCCAACAAAACAACATAAATTTTCATAAATTCTACGGCATATACAAATATATATATATATATATATATATATATATATATATACATATACAAATATATATATATATATATATATATATATATCCACATACAATAACTCTGTTTTATGAAACCTAATATATATACATACTTTGAGTGATCTCTGTTGTATGATACCTAATATATATATACTTGAGTGATTGACGTATCTTTAACAAGAAAGAAGAAGAAGTGGAAGTCTTTAAGTCCCCTCTAAGCTGAAGGTCTCTTGCGTTTCACTATACAGTCACAGTCATTTCAAACATGTGGTCCCATAAATCTTTAATTCAGTGATCAGCTCTTCTTGCCACCAGTAGCAACTCGGTAAGGGAAATAATATCTTTGCTTTATGTTTGATGTACTATAATTGCATACTAGTATGCTACTTTTACAGTAAAACATTAATTCATAGCTGTAAAGATATATTATGATCAAGATGAACAGAGTTGGTCATTAATTTGGGTGTCACAAAGGCCCCCACTATGAGCCTCTTCAACTGTTTGTATCGACTCTGTCTACCTCTGATTTAATGCATTCATTTCCGGTTGGTATCTTCTCTAAAATGAGCTTGAGCTACATCAAGTTCAAGCTTGATTAGTTTATGGAATCAGGTTCGCTTGAGTGGCAAGCAAGCTGAGGTTTGACAATAGGAATTTATCTATGATAAATTTGATTTTTGTTATGTTCTAGAATTGAACAAGATTATGCTAGTTGTCGAAGTCAAAAAGTCGAATAAACTATGTACAAAGGGGGGAGAATTGAGAAGAAGAAAAATATATATCCTAAAGAGCAAAGTTCTAGGCCATGAATAAACTTCATGAATGTGTATCAATAGTGCAATAATCATGTTTATGCTTGGTGCAATCAATCAGCAAAAAACAATGGATAGAAGTAAAGCATCCAGAAAAGTGAGGCTACTTTTTATGAGACATCCTTCGAGAGAGTAAAATGACATACAATTAACACCTATGAATCAAAAGCAAGAACCTGTGACCAATATGGATCCTTAGACATCACAAAATTTCAGATTTCGCCGATGAGTATGTATAGAGTTCAAACTTAAAACAACATAAACATCTGATTATTAGCAGGATAAGTGGTTGAATTTAACCAGCAGCAAATAAAGAAGTTGAAGAAACTCTAGCGCAAAACACAGAAAAGCATGGCATGGGCAGAAAGAAGAAACCCAAACTCGTCTCCTCCCAACTTCCTCAGGAGCAAGTATTTCCATTCAAGAATGCTCTCTCAGCGTGAACTGGCTTTACTGCCCCCTGCATCGTAATAGATTACAAACATTAAACAATGCCAGAAGACAGATATATCTGTTAGTTTCTAGCAAAAGACAAAGTTCAACACCTAAAACCAATCTAAACCAATATTAACTCCATAACATAGGCATTCTTTTCCAGACGTCACAAATAACCAGAGCATAAAACATGTATCGAATTATGTTATATGCTTCTCTAATATACATACTATATGTGGACAAAGTATCAGATGGTGTAATGAAGAAGGCCCTTTCTATTCATGTACCCACTCATACTAGGCAAAATATGGCATCACTTTGTTCGGCAGGTCCAAAAATCACTGCAAATTTATAATGCTCATGTAAAATGTTAGCAACAGATCCTTTTTAATGATTCACAGAGGTGCTAGATTAAGCCTATTCAGCTTACCACAACTTTAGGTTCCCAAATATCCTTAGTCACACACCAAGCATAGCCTCGAGCTTAAGAAATTTCTTACTACACAATCAGTTAAATCACAAAAACATAAAGAATATATATATTTTTAAATCACAAGAAACGAAAACAAAATGCGAAAACACAAGTCATAAAGAAAAAATTGAAAAGAAAAAAAAAATCAAGAAGAAAAATTCAAAACTTCTTTCCTATGTTAGCTTCGAGCAGTTGCTACAAATCGAGGGAGAGAGAATTATTCTATGTAAAAAAAAACCACAAAAGATATTATCTTCCTGGCCTGTGTTTGAGCAACAACAACAGACCGGAGAAGGGAGAGAGGCGTCAACAACCACCTATCGAGAGAGGAGAGAGAGAAAGAGAGGCAGCAATAACAGAGCAAACGAGGACAGTAAGATAGGTTAGGGTAACAGGGTGTAGTTTAAGATTAGTTATTGATGACAACTTTAACATGTTTTGAAAATTAAACCCGACCCGAAGTTTCAAAAACGTAGGTTTTCAAATGTCGACTGAGTTCTGCAAATAACAGTATCGATCGACATGTCAAAATAATCCCAATATATTGGCCGATTGTTCCAAAACATCATAAATGAGTTTTGGTCCGATGTGTCATTTCCCAACACCATAAAATACTTTTTGGTCCGATGTGTTGTTTGTTCCTCGAAATCGGCATGTTGGCCATGTTGGCCAACATCTACAGCACTGGTTTGGATTCAGTGTCACCTATTTCTTTCTAGGAACTGAGAAACGTTAAAAAATGAAGCAATTGTTGTCATCTCTTAACTGTAGTGTTTTGAACTTTGATATACTTAATAATAGCTATCAGTTCATACAACAACCAAATTATGACATCCGCAAATAGGTGATTCAATATACCTTATCTTTTGGAGTCAACGTCACTTATTTATTTCTAAGAAATGAGAAAAAATAAGTGCAACAATTGTTGCCATCTCTTACCCATGGTAGTTAGAACTTAGAACTTTGATTTTCTTAATAGCTATCCATCCATACAACAATCAAATTGTGAGGTTCGCAAATAGAGAAATCATTTGGATTTGGTTCTTATTAGCAGAAAAAGCAAAGTTTGTAGAAATATATAGCAATATCAACAATAGAGGAAACAAAAAGTATGTTGACTAGGCAAAAAAGCAAGTTTACTTATTCTTGCTCCTCTGACACTATCAAGTCCTCAAAATCACAAATGTGGTCTTAAATTTAAAATTTTTATCATCAATTACCTATAGGAAAATTTGCAGCGAACTAACTACTTTGTGACTATCATTTAATCTTTCCGGAATTAGGCACTATCTATTGATATCAACAAGGCAGTTAACCGCAAAGCTAAACACCAAAAGTCAAAAGTACACCAGAAGATGAACTATGACCATATTCGAGTCCAACACTCGAGTAATTGTGCGATTCCATCCGTTACACAAGCAACAAAGAAACCAATTAATTGTTACAATATATTTCTATTTATAGCATATATAACTAAAACAATCAAAATATTAAAGTAGACTACAGAAAAATCTTAAGTTAAGCCTGATGAGAAAACTCCTGTTATTATCATCAACATCAAGATCTTTAAAAAGATTCAACCCTTTTCTTCAAGGTGTTTCTTATTATCATCGATAAATAATTAATACAACAAATCCTTGCCCCAAATTTTGGAGTCGGTTATTGGAATCCTTTTCTTCATTCATTAATTTCAGTTAAGTGTCATTTCTTTTATAACACTAACAAAAACCATGTCCTTCTTTAAGACTTAACTCCATGTTCATTTAGGCCTACTTCTAGCCCCAACCGTTCCTTTAACTATCATCTTATTACTCCTTATTAGAACATATATCCATCTGTTAGTCTGTGTTGCACATGTAAAAACCATCTAGTATGATTTTATCTCATCTTTGTCCTCAATTTACACCACCTCCAAATGCACTGATTTTTATCTCACCTTTTAATGTATTCTCACTCATCCATCTTAGCATTTTAACTTCCGCCATACTGATTCTCTTAACATGTTTCTTAGTTGCCCAGCACTCTCCGATCCATACAAGATGCCAAAGTCTTCTCTCAATTTCAAAAGCAATCCTCCATTTTATAACCATCTTGTTCTAATTCTATGCACAACATCCCTATCGATCTCCAGTCATGATGAATGATTGATCGTAAATACCGAAAACTATTACAATGCTCACGTATGTTGGCACTTCTATTCTATCATATATAACCCTTCTCTACTCTCATCTACCGGCACAATATAGTCAGCAAAAATAAGCTAGGAAAACTCCTGCTTGGTAACGGTGTTTTCACCGATTCTGAGGTGTTTTTGAACCGACCGTTTATGAAAACCCCTGCTTGTTTTTTTTAAGGCCCTAGTTTTGATCGGCTCAAAAACCCTCCAAAACCGGTGTAATGCAATTTTGGGTGGCTTTATAAACACTCCAAATCGGTGGGTTTTGAACAGTTTTATTATTTTATTCCATTTATATCCTCGCCAAAAATATATAATTGTAACTACTAATACCCTTCCCTATTTAATTTTATTCATGTAAAAAACTTTCAGAGCCGCTCGTTAGTGAATTACCAAGCATGGATTGGACTGGTTTAAAAGCCGCTACTTAAAAACCACCCAAAACCGAACCCCTCATAACCAGTACTCTAAAAACACCTCATAACCGCTACCCTTACAATTGCCAAGCAGACCCTAAAGGAATCAAAATAATAATAATTGCGGTTAGGGTTTACTTGGTGTTTAAGAGAGCAGCAACAATTAGGGTTTAGGAAGCTAAATTAGGGTTTGGGTTTGGAGGGGAGGAGGGGGGGGGGGGGGACCTGATCTTGTTGACGATGATGGTCTGGAGCTTGCGGGCGAGGTTCTGGGAGCGGATGCGGACCTGGAGCTTCTTGCGGGCGAGGACCCGCTTCTCGGAGTTCTTCATGTGGTAGACCTCGTGGTCCTCGTAGCGCTTGATGAGCCTCTCCATCCCGCTCTGCTTCATCCTCCGCTCCATTATGCTCAGCGCCTGCTCCACGTTCCCGTTCCTCACCCTGATCCTCAGCCCACGGCTCTGCTGCGCCTGCTCGCAGCGGATCGGGTTCGGACCCGGATTCTTATGGAGGAAGGAGAAGGAGGAGGACGAGAGGCGGCGGAGCACGCTTGCCATCGTCTCACCGGCGGAGGAGCAGATCGCAAGGAAAGGAAGGTCTGTGCTGTTTGTTTCTGAGTGTAATCTAGGGTTTCGCAAAATTGGAGACGACTGCTAATTGGTCGGGTTTTCCAGTCTGGGTCCGAATCTGGACCCGGTCAACGACCTGGACCGGCTCGACCGAACCATCTGCGGGTCCGGGTTGGGTCCGTTCTCTCGACCCGAAAGTTTGACCCGGTTCA
Source organism: Iris pallida (assembly GCA_029216955.1). NCBI lineage: Eukaryota > Viridiplantae > Streptophyta > Magnoliopsida > Asparagales > Iridaceae > Iris > Iris pallida. The sequence goes on from JANAVB010028398.1 coordinate 7,060,288, forward strand.
GATTTCGGTTCGGTCCAGTTAGGTTAAATCCGACAAAACGGTCAGACCGGTCCGAACCGCTCCGGTCAAGGACCCGGTCCAGGTCCGAACTAGACCAATTTTTTTCTTTTGGCTTGTGACCATTGGATCCGAAAATGACCGAAATACTCTTGTTTTGAGGGTTATTTTTGGACCGTTTTAAGGGTATTTAGGTTATTTTGCTGAAAAGGACAAAAAAAAAATCCTTATAACAACTATAATTTGAGGATATTTGGAACAATTTTGCACCCAAAAATTTCAATAAATAGGTCATAAATCTTCAAAATTAATCACACCAAAACTTCTTCCCTCTTACCTTATTTATAAGCAATCTATTGTGAAGAGGCTATTTAATACCATAGATAATGATCAACGACAGCAAGACCAGCAATCGCAACCTCAAACCGCACTGGAACAAGAGTTTGAATCAGAATCGAAAATTTGTTATCATTTTAGCGGAGTTTACAATGAGCGCAATAGCAGCGATAGAGAAAGAAGATACTCGACTAGAATTCTTGTTGAATATTTGCATTATAGAAAACGAATCAAGTGGGACTATAACTATGATACAAGGAAGCTACATTTGAAATTTTGTGTGGATATCTAGTAATATTGTATTTTTCAAAAAATGTATCATTTTTAATATAATTTTTTATTGTTAGATCGATGTATATTTAGACATAATTGCAACTTATGTTTTAGTTCCAGCTTTCAAATATAATTGCAACTTATGTATTAGTAATATTAGTATGAGTCATTAATAAAATTTGACTCTCTTTAATTTTTGGTTGGTTAATGTTATATCATATTTAAATAAAAATAACATTAATACAGAAATTCAAATTTTTCTTCTCAAAATTTTTTTTTCAAGATTTTATTTTAGAAAACAATCGGGCTGGCCCGGACCTAATCCTGAACCAACCCAACCTGCTTCCCCAATCGAGTTGGGCCCGGCCAAACCAGAAATCGATCAAATCCGGTTGACCTGGGTCGGGGGCCGGCTCGGCCCGACCCACATCTTGAAGTGGGATACACATTTTCATATAAAGGTTATTTTGAATACAAGGTGGAAATTATACTAAATAAATTAATTTACTAGAAGAAAATTCCATAGAAATTTTTTTACAGAATTATTTCAAAAATCAATTCAATTGTTTGATTGTCGTTAATTTCCATAAAAATACTTATTATTTTCCACTTGTTTGAAGAAAATTATGGAAGATAATAGATTTAGGGAGATAATTCCATTGAAAAATATAAGCTATCAAACACTAAATAAGAGAAAACATATTTGATACATAGGTAACAAAGAACTACTTTCTATACCTACTATATAATAAAAAAATATTAATTAAAATTATTTATTAAAGGCTAAATTTTAATTTGATATTCTAGTTTTTTCAATTGGTACCTTAGACTATAAAACTAGACAACTTGATACCATAAATTATTGAATATTGTAACTTGGTACTCACCGTTACTCAATAGTTAAGTTTTTCGGAAAAAAAATGACTAAATTATCCCTACCCTCCGATGCGTCACTGTCCCACTGCGCCCCCGGACCCAAAAAAAAAAAAAATGGTGCCCCTCCCACCCCTTATCTCCGCCCACCTATGTCGCGCCGCCTCATGCTATCGTGCCGCCCTTCTGCACCCCCCCCTCCACTGTCGCGACGTCCCCCGCCCCTAGTGTCGTGTTGCCCGTCTGCCCCCGTTAGTCTAGATACTCTACAATTTGGTATCAAAACACTTGCAACATCCAACATAGTGCGGAAGTCACCAAACAAAATTTAAGTTAATTAACCTGTATTTTTCATACTACATCTAAAATAAAAAGAGAGTTATATTTGGTCCAAAAAATTGCATGAAAATATTTGAAGTCCTCTTCAATTGCGTAAAAGGTACAAAATTTAGAGTATTTACAAAGACAGTCCCAAACCGCTATTTTAAATGACATATTTTTATTTTTTATAGTTAATTTTGTGTGTGCAATTTATGCCCTTTCGACATTTAGTCTCCAATCGAGATCAAAAAATTATATGCAAAATTTATGCCCCTTAAAAGGTTAAAGGTTACTGCACAAAAGAAACAAGAAAGTAAAGCTTAACGTAAATTATAAAAAAATAACAATACGTCATTGAAAATGGGGTTTTGTGATGATTATTATTATTATTATTATTATTATTGTTATTTTTTGTAAATACTCTAAATTTTGTAACTTTTATGCAGTTAAGTCTTGAAGAGAATTTGATGCTTTCTATGCAATTGTCTGTATTTAGTGACAATCCGGAGTCCTTGTTAGCAATCACCCGAATAAAACGCGTACTATACGCGAATTTTTTCGTATCTTACATAAACATATAATACTTACGTACTTTTGAAAATTTCGGATTTGTACGTAAATTTTAAGCATGTTGCGTTTTAAACGCGTACTGTACGAATTTTTAAAAAATTCGGATATTAAGACTGGCACAATTCTAAAAAATTATCAAAAGAAAAGAAGAAAAATCTCACAGTAACCAAACAAAGAAACCCAAGAGTGTCTTTGCAAATGTTGCTTGCAACACCCTATTTTCACTTCATTTTTATTATATAATGTTCATCCAACCTCTTCTTATTCTCACATTGAACCCTTCTTTACGAAGGAGTAGAGGTGGGTGGGGCCTATATATATGCCGAATTTGTTCATATAAAACATACTAAACACGAATTAATTTTAATCCGAATGTTTTCGTTAGACAAATTTTTGACCGAATTTTTGACCATATTTATATTTATATTGTGCCGATTTATACTCGTACTTTTGTCGTTCCGAATTTTTTCGGTTTGCCGAATTGCTAACAAGGATCCGGACAGGTGTACAGTTGCCTTCTACTTCAGCCACTTGGGCCAGAGGTGGATGGGCCAAAGCCCATATACTCGGTTTCTAATTTTGCACGAAAACGAGTGGAGAACGGAGAGTCCGGGCATTATCTAGTCCCATACTTCTTCCTTCCCAAAAAAGAAAGAAACAGTAGCTGTAGCAACAATCACCAAATGGCAATGGCGATGGCGTTCACACTTTCCTCCTCTCCTACAATTGTGTCGCGTGTCCAACTCCCTCCAACCATCCCAGCTGCCACGACCACGAGCAGCAGCAGCGGCGACAGCGGCAGCAGCGTGGAGTTGGTCGGCAGGCGACGCGGGCTCTCGGCCTGCGTAATGGCCGCTCTCGGTCTGTCGCTCTCCGGGACCGGGCGCGCTGCCATACTGGAGGCCGACGACGACCTGGAGCTCCTCGACAGGGTCAAGAAGGACCGCCAGAAGAGGCTCGAGAGGCAGGGGCTCATCACTTCCTCCAACAAAGAGACAGGTATCACACACATCCTCCTTTGCATCACGCACTGGCATCCCAATTTTCGTAATTACTCTTTTGGAGCACTTTTTGTCAAAAAAAAAAAAAAAATTGTGTCCTTACTAGTCGTGTTTGTTGTTGGACGATGTGTTAGTTGTAATTAAATGAAGGTAAATTCGAAAGGCACTCCACATTTTACTCCAGGGCAGCCCAGTCCTAGGACTGCCGACTTGTTGGCAGTCCTAACATAAAGTAGGAGTACCAACAAAGTTGGCAGTCCTAAAAAAAAATTGAATATTAAAATAGACTGTCAATGTCAGGACTACCAACTTTGTTGACAGTCCTAATGGGTTGCACTGGAGTAAAATGTGGACTGTCTTTATTATTTATCTAAATGAATAGCAATATTGTTTTATTGATGCTTCAAACGAGCAATTTATTAAGTTTGGGTGCCAGAATTGAGCAGTGAAAAGTTAAGTGACAAAAACGACCAAGATAGTTGTGGTGCCATTAGGATAATTTAGCCTATATATAACAATCTGTTTGGAAACTTTTTATTTTTGGTGAGCGAAAGGAAATTTTGAGGGGGTAGAAAATAGAGGGGATAAAATGAAGGTTCTTCCCTTATGTAGATGAACAAAAGGTAGGGTAAGAAAAAATTTAAAATTATTTTTTTGTTACTATTTAACCATTGGTATTCTCAAATCATAATTTAGAGGTAGTTGGATAAATTATCTCAAAATCCTCTCATCTCTCTCCATTTTCCTCCCAGGTTTTGGAGGAAAATTTTTAGTGGGACCCACATGGTTTTCCCCCCTGAAATTCTCCTTTCCCCTTCCCAAACACCCAAATTATCCTCCCCTATTTTCCTTCCCCCCTTCCCAAACACTCACTTTTAATTTTTCTCTCATATTTTCCTCAACTTTTTCTTCCTCTCATTTTCCCCCTTCCCAAAGAGTACCTTGAGCTAGACATGTTTGGTCATTTATGTATATATAAGACTAAATTATCCAAGTGACATCCTAACTATGGCACTTGACATTTTGGTACATTAACTTTTCCTTGTTCGATTTTAGCACCTCAATTTCATACATTGCTCTTTTAGAGCACTTTTCATCAATTTTTTGGGTCCTTAATAGTTGTGTTTGTTGTTGGATGATGTGTTAGTTTTTGTAATTAAATGAATAACAATATTGTTTTGTTGATGTTTAACACTTATTTGTAACTAAACTTGGACGAAAGGTGCTTCAAAAGAGCAATTTATGAAGTTGGGATACCAAAATTGAGCATTGAAAAGTTATGGTACCAAAAACGACCAAGCACTATAGTTGTGGTGCCACTAGGATAATTTAGCCTATATACAACAATTTGTTTGGTATATCTAGGCAATGCACTTCATGCCCGTTGCCGTCCCCATAGTCGTGCAACATGGGTGGTAGTCTAATTTTCTATAGAAGAGTCGCTTCTTATTTCGTTATGTAATGTGATTTCATGGGGAGTATGTGGAACTTGATTCTAAGATGATGATGTCGAAGCAATAGGATGCGATTAGCATTGGTCGATACTAGTTAGGTATGTTCAGAATTACTCACTAGCTCAATGAGTTTCTGTGAAGTGCTTAGATTTTACAACATTATATCGCAATTTCTTGTCAAATAGTTCAAGCTTAATAAAGGAAGTTGGAACTTCAAAGTGGTATCTTCCAGATAAACATCATAATGGTTGCTTATGAGTTATGAAGGCTTCTTCAACTATTCTAAGCAATTTTTGACAGATTAGAATCTTCTTGGTAATTCTTTTGGACTCTTGGTACCAAAAGTTACGTTCCCGTGACATCCAATATATATACAAGACTAAAGTATCCAAGCGACACCTTAACTATAGCGCTTGGACATTTTTTGTACCTTAACTTTCTAATGTTCGATTTTGGTACCTAATTTTATAAGTTGCTCTTTTGGAACACTTTTTGTTAATTTTTTGAGTCCTTAATAGTTGTGTTTGCTGTTGGATGATGTGTTAGTTTTTGTAATTAAATGAATAATTATATTGTTTTGTTCATGTTGAACTCTTATTTGTAACTAAATATGGATGGAAGGTGCTTCAAAGGAACAATTTATGAAGTTTGGGTGCCATAATTGAACAGTAGAAAATTAAGGTGCCAAAAACTACCATGCGCTATAGTTGTGGTGCCACGAGGATAATTTAGCCTATATATAACGATCTGTTTGGTATATCTAGGCAATGCACTTCATGTCCGTATTCGTCCCCATAGTCGTGCGACATGGGTGGTAGTCTAATTTTTTTATAGAAGAGTCGCTTCTTATTTCCTGATGTAATGTGATTTCATGGGGAGTATGTGGAACTTGATTCTAAGATGATGATGTTGAAGCAATAGGATGCGATTAGAGTTGGTCGGTACTAGTTAGGTATGTTCAGAAATTCTCACAAGCACAATGAGTTTATGTGAAGTGAGATTTTATAACATTATATCACGATTTCTTGCCAAATAGTTCAAGCTTAATAAGGGAAGTTGGAACTTCAAAGCAAGCTTTACGGTATCGGTTTCAGACCATTCCTTTGAGTATCGGTATCGGCGGTATCGGCATAATCGACGGTTTCGGATCGGAGTATATGATTTTTTGGTATTGAAAAGCAAATAATTATTGATAAATTATTAAAAAAATTAGAAAATATATTTTATACATTTAGACATAATTTTAAGTATTTCGAATATTGTTTCTTAGTTAGTAGTTGTGAAATTGAATAAAATAATAGTCACTCTTGCCAATTGGTTTACATACGGTAGATAAGTTTTCTTCTTTTACATGCTTTTACAACCTTACTATTCTTATACACTCTTGCTGATTGGTACTTTTCGTTCAATTTTCTTTGTCGAATTGATCAGATGAGACCCCCAATGTCGATATTGGTTAGTATCGGATTGGGACATGCCAAACCGTATTGGTATCGGCCGTATCGGATCGGTATCACCCAATACTGCAAACTATGCTTCAAAGTGGTATCTAAGGAAATTGTTCCAGATTAACATCATAATGTTGCTTATGAGTTATGAAGGCTTCTTCAAGTTTTCAACTAGTCTAAGCAATTTATGATGGGTTAGAATCTTCTTGGTAATTATTTTGAACTCTTGGTATCGATCCCCTAAGCAATGAGAAAAAGGCTTAATCTGTGTGGGAATTTCCACTCCTTACTTCAAGGATACACAACTCTTGATGCTACTCACAGTTAGGTATCAGAGCTTCTCCTTGTTGCTTAAGACTGAAATCTGAATTGCTTCCTTCAGGTCTTCTTGAAGGGATGTCTAAAGTTACTGCTCACTAGGTTAGTAGCAAAGTCTTGATTGAGTATTTAAATCGAGGGTTCAAAAAATGAATGCTGGGTCAATGTATGGTTTAGTTGGCAAATCCTTGTTATTTTTCAAAATTATCTTCCTGTTATGTTGTTTGAAAGTGGACGATTAAGTGAAAACTGCAAATCCAGCATGGAATATGTTGCGCAAAAGTGCAAATAATTTTTTTTTGTAATTATGAGTTGCACCCCATTTGTTTTTCCATAATTCATGGTGCACCCCACTAGAAAAATAAATTTTGAGTTACATCCCACTTGTTTTACCATAATGCATGAGACCCTCCACTTTTAACAAAAAAATCATCAATGAATAACAGTCAACTCCTTTGACCTCCACATGGACACTTTTCAGACCAAAATATCCTCAATGGGTTGTTACCACTTGACATCTATCTATGCACATCTGAGTGTGAAGCTACATGGGGCCAAACCTATGCACATCTGAATGTGCAGCTACCTGGAGGTGGAGCCAAAAGAGTTTTGGTCTCAAAAATGTCTACGTGAGGGTATTGTGGTCTCAAGTGTTTATGTGTGTGTGTGTGTGGTTGGGGGGGGGGGGGGGGGGGGTCAAGTTGAATGTTAGTCATTGACGGTTTCCGTTAGAAGTGGAGGATTTCATACATTATGGTAAAACAAGTGGGGTGCAACTCAAAATTTATCTTTCAAGTGGGATGCACATTGAATTATGGTAAAATAAGTGGAATACAACTCAAAATTTCTCTAAAAAAATCGTCTAAGTAGTGAATGTGGTTCATGGAGGTGCTACTTCAAGATTCAAAGTCCACCTCTTTTTTAAATTTGGCTGTGTACCATTTACCTGAGGGAAGGATAGTACCTTGAAAATTATTCCCTGTTCTGAAAATCGAGAACCATCATCATCAGTGAATAGCTGAACAGTTATCTTGAGTATCGGAGCGTGCTTACAATTCAGGTGATGAAGGCGGCCGAGCCTTCGAAGAAAGTACATAGGAAGAACTTGTTGCACAGATGACCAATAGACATGTATAGATAAGTTGAACCTCCTCAAACAAAACACAGAAGAAGGGTGACAACACAGATGATCACAATTGATCCATGTAGCCGCATATTGTCAGCAGGATACTTCCCTCACAGTTCCATCACTGACCATAGCTTGTGCTAGTGGCATTACTTCTCTTTCATCAGTTTGTTTGGAAACATGGCATTCTGGTAAAGATGAGACACAAGATAGTAGTTAAAAGGAGCCTGTACGACTAGAGGTAGGCCTAAACAATCATGGATTAGAATTTTAGAACGATATGATTTATGTTAGTCAGTTGTTGTTAGAAAGGGCGTGGCCATTATTAATGGAGTTGAGTGGAAGAAAAGGATGCAAACATAAATTTGGGATAAAAACTTTCTTGCTGTTTGGAAATACAATATGGATTTGGATGGCATTGCAAACATGACACAGGACTCTTTATACATTGGTTTCGGACTTGGTCTCAGGGATGAACTTGCCCCAGAACCAGTGCTTCTTCCAGCCATACGCCATCTCTTCAATGGGAACATTCTTGGTCTCAGGGAGGAAGATGTGTCACGACCCGCACCCTGATTAGGGGCACGAGTACGTGGTTACGTCCAGCCTACGCCGCAGAATCGGCGGTATAACGCTGTATAGATCGTCTATAAATACTACAACTAGACAAAATATAAGGGTACCTGTCATCTCCGCACGGAGGTATAATATGGCATAACTCAATCACAAGACAACCTAGGATAGATAGCACGAAATGGAAATATGATAGAAAGGAAAACTGGAAAGGAGTTCAAGATCCAACACAAGCTCAGAGATATAAACACATAACAGAAACTCAAAATATAATATAAAAACTACAGTCTGAAAATACTAGCTGGATCGCAGTCCCGACAAACCTATCTAACAGTCTAAACAGGGGCTATATCATCTACGGGCTCCAGGGGTAATGTCTCATCAAACTCTATCCTAGCCATACCCGTAAAAGGTAGAGAAATCAGCTAACATGTACTCTGTAAACATCAACGGTTATCCTGTCAGGAAAATGAGCAAGTACAAACACTAACAGCAGTTCCATATGAATTGACAAATTCTATAAGAGACAATTATAATGAAATACAAGACAAAGATATAGGATGATTTGGGAGCTATTCGGAAGCCGAGTTACAACCCGTAAACCAAACAAGGACCGAGGTTGTAACCCTTCTTCCGAACAAAACTTAGCCTCCAATCAATGTTTAGCATAAGATCATGTAGAACATGTGAGTACTGAATATCATAACATGGTGAGAAAAGTACTGAATGTAGAACTGAGCAGGATATATGTTGTGATAAAATAAATATAAAATGTGCCATGAATTATTAGAGCGATATGTGATCGGCTTGAAAAAGTTACAGGACAGGCTATCCACTTGGCCCGACAATCGCATGAAAATTACTGGAAAGGGTCATGCCGGCCAACTTGGATAACGAGCACAAGAAATAAGATCTTGCTACACCCTACGTGAAGTGAGGGTGGCGCAAGCACAAGAATATAGTGACAGGGTGGCTTTGATCACATAGTCCCTAATAATTCCACATCCCCGAATAGTATAACAGATCCGGACATGACACGTCATGACACGGAATTCCCTAAGAGGGTAGCTACTCCCTCTCAGGAATTGGTGTCTATACAAGTACAAGGAACAAGACAGGAAATGTACCAATATACCAAAAAAATCCAGGAACAACATCTCATGTCATGATCCGACGTATACTAGTCCGTGAACCATCGTGTCGGAAAATCAAGTAAGACTACAACTGAATCGGATATAGCAGATATCAAGACAATGAAAACTATCAGTGAATGTACTCGCCTGATACCCTGAAAAGCTGATATGAAAAGATGGCCAACTGGAGTCACAGAGTCCTAGTTATAGCAACACAGGTTATAAAGAGTTCAATTTATATGGTAATTGAAATTATAATACAATCTACATGAGTCTAAGTCAATCTAGGTCAAAGTCAACTCTTAGTCAACTCTGATCAACTATAAAGTCAAACTAGGTTAACTCTAGTCAACTGTGGTCAAACTAGCTAGGGTTAGTCAGTTCTAGGTCTAAACAAACTAAGTATATGCAAATCAAGTATCCAAGATAGCTACTAACTCATAGCCTAAGTCACTTGCTAAACCAAGCACAAAACTAAACCATAAGCTAACAAAGCACACAAACATAGTCATATAATGTATATATATTATTCACATTCACATATTCATATACATAGATATATATAGGAAAGCTATATATATAGGCACATATATATATATATATATATATATATATATATATATATATATATATATATATATATATATATATATATAGAAAGAGAGGTAAAAGAGTAAGTGAGTATGTGTGTGTTTGGCATGTGTGTGAACGGATATGTGTTAATGTTCTCAGATTTAGTGATATGTAGGTGTATGTGACATGGGATACATGGTGTCAAAGGGTGTATGAATGCATGTGTGTAAAATGTTATAGGTTAATTCAGTTTATAGAAATGCATACATACATACTTACATTGCATACATGCATACATACATATCATGTATACATACATACATTGCATACATGCCTACATACATATCATATATGCATACTTGCATTCATTCATGCACCTATACATACATACATAGATGCATACATACATACATATTTGAATACATTATATACTTGTATACATTATATTAATATATGCATACTCTACATTATATTACATTACCATACATGCTATCATTATATATTGTATTACATTATTTATACATTTTGCATTCATATCTATCATTACATGTATACTTTGCATTCATATCTAGCATTCATTATATACTTTCATGCATACATTGTATATCATTCTTTCATTCATGCATTTATGCATTACTTACATACATTACATTGATTGCATTCCTTCATGCTTGCATTCAACCATATATATACATATTTGTAAAGAGGATATATATCATATATATATCATTTCATTCATCTGACATATCATGCATTACATACTCTACATTCATTTAATATCCATACTACATAGACTCATAGGTTACACAAAATGCCTATGTCATATAGTCACTTTTCTACTTAAAATCAATATTGTACCAATTGGGCCTTCACTAAATTCTAGGATTAAATTATGTTGTAGTCCTTCGTGTTAGCTTTCCGAAACTTCAAACGGATCGCATTTTCTTGTCCGGAAGCTCCCGGAATCGCAAAAATACCGAAACGCGTTCGTCTTTCGTGTAGGAACCCTAGAGGGGGGTGAATAGGGTCAAGCTAACTAATCAAGTACTTAGCACAAGCTAATGGACAATTTAAAAATATAAGTGCAAGAGAAGAAGCAACAACAATACCGACACACGATATATCCTGGTATCTTCCCAAGGGGCACTCCAGTCCCGGAACTCTCTTCGGCTTTAATCCACTATTTGAGTAAATAGTTACACACGAGTTTGGATCCGAAGAACTCGCCAACTTCTTACACGAGAGCTTTAGTCCGAAGGCCTCTCCGACTTCAACCGAGAGTTTGGATACGAAGACTCTCCAACTTCAACCTTTCACAATAGGTTTTGATCTCCTTATACAACAAGATGAAGATCTTACTTTTCAACTCAATAACTCTAACACAATTTGTGGATGACAAATGAAAGCTTTGTAGAGTTGTTTGTGGATAGGTTTTGGTGGTTTAGAAGTTTTTAGGCTCAAAGCATCAACCTTGAATGAAGGGGTTCAAGGCTATTTATAACCTAAGCATTGAAAAGAGCTCAAAGACAACTTTTCAGTCAGTGATCGGTATGTCGTCAGTACGAACCGGCACACCGTCGGTATACCGGTCTGGAATGCAACGGATAGAAATATAGCCGTTGGGATCATTAAATGCTCGAAATTCGACCGTTGGATTTTTAACGTTACTGAATCGGTATACCGTCGGTATAGATCGGTATTCCGTCGGTATGCCGATTTTGTACACAGAAACTTTCTGTGAACAAAAATCGGTATACCGTCGGTATGGACCGGTATACCGTCGGTATGCCGATTTTCATCCGAAAATGATCCTGGACTAATTTCTACCCTAGCTTTCGATTTTGCCATTCATTTTTTGTGTTTACAATTATTCCTAAGACTCATTACAGACTCCAGAAATACTGTAGCAGGAGCAGGCTTCTTCAGAGTCTTGAAATGATGATGGCATGGCTTGGCTTCTTCCTTTGATAGGTGCTGGCTTTTTTCCTTGGCGACAGCTGTCCAAAGATATCCAGTTTGTGAAAACTGAATACCTTTCGGGGGCTTCGTCTCCGAACCCCCGACGAGGGGTGCTGCCCCCTCGACCCCCGTCCGCTGACCGGACAGCGGAAACCCCGAGTGTGTGGCCCGGAGATGTCGTCGGGTGGTTCAGAGAAATCTTGTGGGATCCGTCGTCTTTGGCCCACCATGATTTCTTTATTGTATATGTCCACATTGATCTTGCTTATTGTTTTTCTGTATGTACATGTTAGACGAACAAAGCAATATACATAGTAGCAAGTATGATAAGTTTAATGCACATTAGGACAATGTTGAGTTTAAGTATAAGTGCTAAGGTGATAGCATAAATATTAGTGATATCATAATAATTAAAATTAATTGAATGACCACAATCAAAAACATAGTTTTGATTTTGGCAACCCGATTAAATTTAAGATAGATAAGCTCATATCACTAATATGTAAACCAATAGGCACATATCACCAAAGGTATAAGTATAAGTAGAAATGCTATAGCGATAGTATGAAGATTAGTGATAATGAAATGCTAAACTTAACATATTAACCATATTAAAAACATGATACAATCATTGGACCAACATTTTGTACAGCTGACACTCAAATAATTCTACAGAAAGTTCCAGAAAGAATTTGGCTTATTAAAATATATATTTGGAAAGCTAATTTCGATACGGTTCTTTTAAAAAAAAGGGAGATTAATCGGAGTTCTAAGCTAAAAGTTATGACATTTCTAAGTTGCTTTGGTTAATAAAAACGTGGATGAATATTATGACGAATTTGAGTTGTTTTGGACAAAAGAAATACATGTAGGCCAAGATACTTGGATACCAACATAGGTATCCAAATGAAACTCATTCTAACCATCCTAACTAAGATAAATCCACTCTCTAACCATTCTAAAACTGAATTTAAATATCTATATAAACTATTATCATACATACATACACATGGGGTGTCCTAATTTGGAATCTATCAAGTAGGACACAAGACGCATATCTAAAATCCTCAAGAGAGCTCCAAATGGCCTCAAATTTGAATCTAAATGTGGTACATGCATGGGGGTGGATCCTATGGGTTCAAAACTAACTAATATGTATAGGAAATCAATTTAGAGGGTTGGTTTTACCTATTGGGAGTGGAATCCCAATGATACTCCCAAGGACACGGCTCCGACACGAAGATCTTCGTGCACTTTGCTCAAAATCTTTGCTAACACCCTCCCTTGGTAGTATGAGAAGGTTGGATGGAAGTTTTGGTGGAGGGATGTAAGGATTTGGAGATCAAATCAAAGAGGGAAGCTCTCTAATTTGGAGAAGAACACTTTGTGAAGGAAAATATGCAAGATAGAATGAAATGAAAGGAATGGAGGCTAACCTACCTATGGTGGCTGCCCTTAGATGAATTAGGGTTAGGTTTTAGATGTAAATGAGTGGCTATGGCTTGTCCACCCAATTCTAAGCCTTCCTATTGGTTCAACTAGTCATAAGGCTTTCTTTTTCACAAATATCCTAAGGGATAAATATCCTACTTAGAAATATCTAGATATTGTTAATCTTGACACTTAGGAATGTTCTAACCATGATTCTAACCTCAAGACTAATCTAGATTAGGTTAAACTTCTAGGTTAAGGCTTAACTAAAGGATTAGCACAATATTTAATTAATATAAATTACAATTTCACAAAATTGTCAAAATGACCAAAATACTCCTAGGCTAAAAAGTTGTAATTAGTTATCCTAATCACATGACTAGGCTCCCTTGGTCATGGTTAGTCTCTAGGCTTAGCAAAACTAGGGTTTAACTAGTTAACCATCAAAATCACAATTCAACATTTTAAATAGTTTTAAATTGATTAAAAATTACCAAAAATCACCACATGAGTTAAATCTTATTATTGATTAATCAAATTATAAAAGTTCAAAATTATCCTCATTTTAGAAAAGTAGGTGTTACAAGATGGCAAGGTCGTGACAACCACCCAGACACCAAAGAAGTAGAATAGTCCGAACTTCATGTGGCAGAGCATGGAGAGGAAAACTTGGGCAACGATGAAGGTGAAGAACATGTTCACTGAGACAGCGATGCTTTGGCCAGACGATCAGATCTCGAGAGGGACAATCTCATTGGCGCCGAGCCATCCTAGTGGGCCCATGACCATGCAAAGGCGGATCGACAATGCAATGTGAGTCGTGGCCTGTACCGCCTTTCAAGGATGGTCGACCATGGCTGCTCAACCGTCATGGCCTCCTCGCTGGCTGCCACCAGGTCCTCGTATTCAGAATGGATGTCATCGGTGCAATTGATATCCTACTGTTAATAGATCTAAACAGGCTACAGATCCTATCTATAGAGTTAAATTAGATGGTAGTCAGTATGACTGATGTCATTTGCTTTGGTTTTTTCTTGACTTATTATGTAAGGGGGAACTGACAAGCTGATGCATGGATCCTATATGGTTAAACTATTGAATTGGTATCAGGAAAATACTTAGAAGTGCTTTTGGTGATTGATAACAGATGTAACAATGTAAAGAGGGACAAGGAAACAGGGACACTCAAGATACGTGGACTGTGCCGTTTCGGACACGTATCAGACACACCCGGACACCCCAACACTAGGACACACCAAAAATACACTAGTATTTCCATTATAATTACAATATGTTTGATATATCTATGCAATTCTCTTCATGTTGAGTTAGAAACCTCACAACGGTATAACTTTTAATGACTAAAGGTTACTATTTCTCTTTTGCAAGATTTTACGGTTTTCTTACGTCCTTCAATCACAGATGTGTCACAACCTTACTATATCTAACAGTACAGCATGTTTCTTATTGTTTTCATGATTATTGTCATTGACTGCAGGATATCTACAAGAGCTAGTTTACAAGCTGAGCAAAGTAGGTCAAGCTATTGAGAATAATGATTTTTCCGCAGCTGCTGATGTTCTAGGTCCAAACACAGATTGGGTAAAAAATGTAAATGCTGCTTTCGCAAAGGTATAAGAGTATTCACTATTGCTAAGTTTTTTTGTGTATGCATCATCTTAAGATGCATAGTAAATTATCTAAAAGTCGATCCTAACCTTTTTTTTTCCCCCACAGCTGAGCTTCAGTCCTGAGGAGAAGACAGAGGTTGACACATTTAATTCGTCTTTGGAATCCTTGATTTCGTCAGGTGAAGTCTATCTATAACTAGCATCGAGTCGTCACCCACTGTTCTCCATTCTTCCCATCTTAGTTTTTCTCGTAGTCCTACTGAAACATGGATGCTTTCACTTGGCAGTTGGTAAGAGCGATATCGAGTCCTCGCAAGTGGCTTTTGTATCATCTGCAAGTGCACTGGAGAAATGGATAGTCTTGACCGGTCTGGTTGGTCAGCTGAAAGGGATCTGATAGAACTCCGTCTCATGCCATTATCCCATTGTGCAATATTTTTACTGCATTTGGTTTCTTCTCTTAATTAGAACCCAGGTTCATTTTGTGATGACTACAATTTCTTGTTGTGTAAAGGATGTGTTCATGTCCAATTTCTGTAAATTTTCGCTCCAAGTGCAGCAGTAACTCACTAGGAGTAAGGAATGTTGCAGTCAGCAAGAGAGCAGGATTTCTTGCTTAAAGCACCAAGAGCTATTTGTGTACCTTTTCCGAATTTCCAGTGAATTTGTCATATTTTTTACTTTTTTTTACTTCCCCGTCGTCGTCATTTTAAACATTGTATTTTACTTCTCTTATGATCCAATCAATGTAAAAGCAAAAAAAAAAAAAACCTTGAGAACAAGATTCTCATAGAACAGTTGAAATCTTCTGTGGTTTAAATCAAGAAATATGTCATCACTCTTATTTCTCAGGACAGACAGGCATATATCATGATATATGTATATGGCCAAGTTTCCTAACCAGTGGCAATACTGTGGCATCTAACTGAAAGAAGAGTTTGTGAAGTAAATATGTATCTGCAATTTTTTTGCTAACAACTGGAGGTATGTATCATTCTGTAGTCAAAACTATTTGTTGAGAGAGTATTATTAAGGATGCACATATGATTTTCTCATTCCAGTTTTCATATCTACTGATTAGAAGAGATCACAGCAGACTGTGCTAGGAGCATCGAAGGCCTAGAGCTTATTGTCTTGGTGATTCTCTTAATACACAACATCAAGAATGGACAAAATTCTGACTTAACAGGACTAACTATGCCAGAAAGGTTGCTAAGTTTTTCTGCTCTTCAAGTTTCTCAAGTTTGCAAGAGCAACAGCTTGTTGTTGGAAGTAAATTTTTGGGTTATTTAGTTTTAGGGTTTCTGTATAATATTGCATAAATTTGCGTTGTTTAGGTTTACATATTGTTTCGAATAGGATTTGTGTTTCATCCTGACGGTTGACTTTGCTGATCATTCAAAATGGAGTCATAAACGTAAAGTTTCAATATTATACGAGATCCTAAAACTAAACTGAAATGTGTGAGAGTTATAACTTGGGTTATTTAGTTTGCATGACAGAGTTGTGTGACTTGAGTTATTTACTTTTGTCATGATCAATTGAGAACAAGACCGCCTTGTGATACTGTTGTTTGCTTTTTGTCACGCCCCAGTACCGAAATACGGAGACGGACGAGGCCAGCTACACCATATGAGGTACGTGACGTCATACGGTGATCGTGGCTGTCAAGAGACTAGGGGGTACATGCTACAATCAAGTCTCCTATGGTCCCACAGAGTTCTATGTCTCAATCAATCAACACAACATCAGCAATTAAATGAACATTAAAGGTAAAGCAGTAAGGCGTCCCCGACGCTTCATCAAAATGGTCATGAGAGACTAGCTTTATAACATAGCTATCTCAGAGAGTCATGAGCACAAAATTATACACAGCTGCAGTCTGTTTAGTTACAATTATGTACTGACACAAAATATCAAGTAATCCGGCTAACAGGTGCCGGTGGCTGAACGCCGCACAAAAGTATAAGCAAGAGTGGTGGAGAAGAAACCCACTCGAGTCCCCGACCAGCCATGCTCCTAGTATGCACCATGAATGTCAGGAAGAAGGATCGCGTCCTCTGGCTCTGCTACGAGATCTGGCCAAACAAAACCAGCGGGGTCAGCCCCGAATAGCAAGTACCGCCAAAGGGCACAAGAGTTAAGATAAAACCCAGTTATAATGATAAGAATAAAGCTTATGCTGCGGCTATAGGGTAGCGCTACATCGTCGGACCCATCTGGCACCCTTATAACCAAACAAGGACAAAAGGTGCCACATGGAGCCGGGACGCGTCGCACTCTATGACCTTTACATAAGTTTATAGATATAAGTAAGAAGATCTCCTGGTCGTGACTTCGGTCGACAGACCATCGCAGCACGATAACCAACCCAACAATCAAACAAGAACATGGGTTGGATCACGTACCGCGGTGGGCCATGTTCCTTAGTCATTCACAGGAGTAACACATCACAATCAAATTAAGGCTTCCATTCGTAACTTCGGTCCGCAGCCTGTCATAGTACGATAACCAACCCAACAATCAAACAAGAACATGGGTTGGATCACGCACCATAACAGTCCGCTTTCCTCAGTTACTTGCGGAAGGTAAAAGAAAAATACAAGCAAGTCATTTTCACGGCCAGTCAAGTCTACGAGTTTCTAGTATGGCGAGGTTATCCTCGCATTAAATTATCAGAGTCCTCAGATCGTATCTTTCCAGCAAGGCTAGCCAACCCAGGGGTCCGCGTAGTCAAGTATTATTAAGCACAGGTCCCTCATAAGGCTACCTTGCAGGCACAAGTCCCCGTAGGGCTACCTTGCCAAAACTTATAATATATCAGGAAATAATCGGATACCGGCATCCACTCATTGCAGATGGCACAGTATCCGTGGTGACCAGCTGGCGCGTCGAGGCAATACCTCAAGGCGGCTGGTGTAACACGATCTCGGGATTCTGCCCTCTCCATGCATCTAATAGATTTAGTTGCCTAATTTAAACCCTATGTGAAATCTTGGATCCTCATGCTGTGGCCTGCATGATCATCCTCTTAGAATGTCGTACCGTAGTACGAGTACCCCAAGTGAGGATCCATGTCGATCAGTAGGTCGACACGTTCTACCCTCCTTAGTGTAATGCAACATTGCAAATGCGCCACGTGGGGTTACGAGTCATTTGTCAAGCATGAACGAGAACCGAGACATTCAGGCACATGTAGCGAGTAGGAACACTTTGTTCTCCAGGATCAGATTCATGCTCAGGACAAAAGACGTAAGGATATATCGCATACACAAACCAATACATATACACGTATATAAGCCAAGGTAGCATGAAAAATGGAAAACCAGGGACAGGCTGACTAGGTACTAAGGCAAGGTCGGCCAACCAACGCGGGCGCGTCACATCCATGGCGCGGGCGCATGGCGGGCGAGGGCGCGGTCACGAGCGCGGACGGCCACACGGGCGCGGGAAGCGCCGGGCGCGGGCGGCCACGCAGGCGCGGGGAAAACGGCCGGGCGCATGACGTCCACACAGGGGCGCGAACACGCGGGGGCGCGGACACGCGAGGGCGCGGGCCACGCAAGGCGCGGGGAAAACGGCCGGGCGCGTGACGTCCACACAGGGGCGCGAACACGCGGGGGCGCGGACACGCGAGGGCGCGGGCCACGCAAGGCGCGGACACGCGAGGGCGCGGGCCACGCAAGGCGCGGACACGCGAGGGCGCGGGCCACGCAAGGCGCGGACACGCGAGGGCGCGGGCCACGTAAGGCGCGGACACGCGAGGGCGCGGGCCACGCAAGGCGCGGACACGCGAGGGCGCGGGCCACGCAAGGCGCGGACACGCGAGGGCGCGGGCCACGCAAGGCGCGGACACGCGAGGGCGCGGGCCACGTAAGGCGCGGACACGCGAGGGCGCGGGCCACGCAAGGCGCGGACACGCGAGGGCGCGGGCCACGCAAGGCGCGGACACGCGAGGGCGCGGGCCACGCAAGGCGCGGGAGACCACGCGGCGCGGGCACCACGCGGGCGCGGGGGCGCGTCCTCCCATCAGCGCGGCGCGGGACACGCGCGCGCGGAGGGCGCGGAACACAGGGGCGCGGACCTCCCATCAGCGCGGCGCGGGACGCGCGCGCGCGGAGGGCGCGGACACAGGGCACTGTTCATCTTCTTCCCCTCAACCGAGAGGGAAGAACCATGAACCCTAAAAACTCCAAAAATCATAACTAAGTCAATTCTTAACCAAATTTCGATTTTCAAAGTTCAATCCTGAGTAAAATTCAATTCTCTACAACATGGAACCATTAAAACTTGAAAATGATGGAGTTTAGTAGATCAAAACCAAGGAAAACCGAAAATGTTTAAAACTTAGATCTACAAAAATTAAAGCTTCCAATCAGAAAATTCCAAGTTCTAATCTAGTAGAGAATGAGGAGAAGAACAGGTTTTGGTAAAAATTTTGAAGGAAAAATGAAAATGATGGATCTCTCCCTTGTGCAAGTTGATACTTGCCTTTGGTTGGGTGAAGGAAGTAAATGAGAGGAGTTATGAGGAATGAATGAGGGAAGAGAAAAGGAATGGGGATTTATATAAAAGCCTAAACCAAGTTGGTTCATGATGACCCAACGGGTTCAAGTGAACCGAGAACATGTCACCCAATTAGAGCCAAAACTGTAAACTAAAATCACAGAAAATAAATTACGAAATATTATTTTGTCAAATAATTTGGGATATACATGAAGAAATACAACAAAATAAATATCGTATAAATATACGTAAATACAAATAAGCAGTATACGTACTAAAAATACGTATTCCGGAATCAGGGAGTGACATCTCTACCCTTCTTAGAAAAATTCCGTCCTCGGAATTTCCAGCCAAGACAGGATTGAAAGGTCAGGACAAGCAAGGCACAATCACATGCAAGTTAACTAACAAGCAGTTATTATCTACATCACAAAAGTACAATACAAGCAGGTGCAGTGAATGTGGAATCGTGTCATTATGGCATAAAGATATACCTCACAAACCAAACAAATGCGGATACCGAGATCGGATCTCGTCCTCGCGCTCCCAAGTTGATTCTCCCGGAGAGTGATGGTTCCAAGAAACACGGACAAGGCTGATCGTTCGATTCTTGAGTACCTTCTCTCGCCGGTCTAAAATAGATACGGGTTGTTCCTCGTAGGTTAAGTCGGTACCAACGACTAACTCTGAATGATCGAGGACATGACTCGGATCCGGGACATACCCACGTAACTGGGACACATGAAACACATCATGTATGCCAGTTAACGAAGGCGGAAGGGCAAGTCGATAAGCCATATCGCCTACCCGAGCGAGAATCTTGAAAGGACCAACGTATCTTGGACTAAGCTTTCCTCGGGTTCCAAATCTAATGATACCCCGAGTTGGCGAAATCCGCAAAAACACTTGGTCGCCAACTCTGAACTCTAGAGGCCTACGATGCTGATCTGCCCAATGACGATGTCGGTCATGTGCAACTCGAAGGCGCTCTCTGACCAACTTAACTATCTCCACAGTTTGCGTGATCATCTCTGGTCCCAACAACTTTCGTTCTCCGACGTCGTCCCATGCTAAAGGGGACCTGCACTTCCTTCCATACAATGCTTCGAACGGGGCCATCTGAATGCTAGCCTGATAGCTGTTGTTATAGGAGAACTCCACAAGATGAAGGTGATCCTCCCAAGATCCGCCAAAGTCCAAGGTACATGCCCGTAGCATATCTTTTAACGTCTGAATGGTTCTTTCTGACTGCCCGTCAGTTTGCGGATGATATGCAGTACTGAATCTTAACTTGGTCCCCAAACTCTGGTGCAAGCTCCGCCAGAAATGGAAAGTGAACCGAGTATCCCGATCTGATACTATACTAACTGGAACACCATGCTGCTTCACTATCCGCTTCATGTACATTTCTGCCAACTGCTCAGTAGTCTGCCCAACTCTGAAAGGAAGGAAATGAGCGACCTTCGTGAGTCGATCTACTATTACCCAGATTGCATTCTTGCCAGCCGGGGATCTAGGTAAACCGGTCACAAAATCCATCGTGATGTGCTCCCATTTCCATTCTGGGATAGGAAGCGGCTGGAGCAATCCTGCTGGTCTCTGCTGCTCGGCTTTCACCTGCTGACATACCAGACACTTGGATACAAATCTCGCTATCTCTCTTTTCATGCCATTCCACCAAAAATACTGCCTGATATCTCGATACATCTTCGTTCCTCCTGGATGAATGGAGTAAATAGAACTATGAGCTTCGGACATAACTTCCTGCCGAAGGTCTCCACTCGGTACACAGAGTCTATTTCCAAACCTGAGCGTACCATCCTCATGAATTACTAACTCCTTCCTACGGCCTGATTCACACTCCGACCGCAACTTCTGAATCTGTGGATCTCCTGCTTGTGCTGCCCTTATCCTCTCTACTAAGGTTGACTGAATCTGCATACTGGTCATTCTTCCTATATCCCCTGGCAAAACTACTTCGATTTTCATACTCTGGAGGTCTTCTAAAATATGCTTCTGCGAGGTCAAAATAAAGGCACTGTTTCTCCTACTCAGTGCATCTGCAACGATATTCGCCTTGCCTGGATGATACTGAAGATCTAAATCAAAATCCTTCAGCAGTTCTAACCATCTTCTTTGCCTCATGTTCAAATCTCGTTGCGTGAACACGTATTTCAAACTCTTATGATCAGTATAGATCTCTACCCGATCCCCGTACAAATAATGCCTCCATAACTTGAGTGAAAACACCACAGCTGCTAACTCCAAATCGTGAGTCGGGTAATTCTTCTCATGGTCTCGAAGCTGCCGAGACGCATATGCTATCACCTTTCCATGCTGCATCAATACACATCCAAGACCCTTCCCAGATGCGTCACAATACACTGTAAAGCCTCCCGATCCTACTGGAAGCGTCAAGATCGGGGCCGAGATTAATCTCTTCTTCAATTCTTCAAATGATGCCTGACAACTAGCTGACCAAACAAACTCCACTTCCTTGTGCGTCAAACGCGTTAAGGGCGCAGAGATCTTGGCAAAGTCCGCCACGAACCTTCTGTAGTAACCAGCTAATCCCAAGAAACTTCGTACTTCTGCAACCGTTCTCGGGACTGGCCAATGCTCTACGGCCTCAATCTTCTTCGGATCCACTGACACTCCTGCCCCAGAAATTACATGCCCCAGGAACGAAATGTGATCTAACCAGAATTCACACTTGTCGAGCTTCGCATAAAGTTGATGCTCCCTCAATGTCTGCAAGACAGTCCTAAGATGTTTCTCATGATCCTCTTCACTGCTGGAATAGACAAGAATGTCATCTATGAACACTACCACAAATTTATCCAAATATGGAAGAAAGATGCGGTTCATCAAATCCATAAATACTGCAGGGGCATTGGTTAGTCCAAAGGGCATTATCAAAAACTCATAATGTCCGTATCTTGATCTGAATGCCGTCTTCTGAATATCTTGCTCTCGGACTCTCACCTGATAGTATCCCGAACGAAGATCGATCTTGGAAAAGATGCGGGCCTTGCTCAATTGATCAAACAGGTCATCAATCCTTGGTAGCGGGTACTTATTCTTCACTGTTACTGCATTCAGCTTGCGGTAGTCGATGCACATCCTCGTCGACCCATCCTTCTTGGGAACTAGAATCACTGGCGTGGCCCAGGGCGATTTACTATCTCGGATGAATCCCTTAGACTTCAACTCTTCTTCATGTTGATACAACTTATCCTGTTCTGACGGCGACATTCTGTAAACTCTGTCTGTAATAGGCCTCGTTCCAGGGTTCAACTCAATGCTATATTCTACCTCTCTGACTGGGGGTATCCCTGGGAGCTCATCAGGGAAGACGTCGAAAAAATCTTCGACCACTCTCGGAATCTGTCCTGGCTCTGACACTGCTGCTGAGATGACGCCTCCGGCCTGATTCTTCAAGGTTCGAGTAAAGATGAACTGCTCCATCCCAGGAATGCTGAATATGACCCTACCTCCTCTACAATCAATGGTCGCATGACTGTCTCTCAACCAGTCCATGCCAAGAACAACATCAAAATTCCCCATAGGGAATTCAATCAATGATGCGGGCAATAAATGCCCACACACCTCTACCGGACATGAAAAGCGCACTCTGCTCACTTCTACGAGCCCATTGCCGGTGAGTATATCCATCCTCTCCGGCAATGCCTCAAACACTAGTCCAATCCGTGTAGCATATTGTGCAGAGATGAATGAATGAGTAGCGCCTGAATCAAATAATGCTACAGCGGGAAATGAGGTGACGAGAATTTTACCTGCCACCACGTCACTGGACGCTAGAGCCTCTCCCAAGGTTAATATGAGAGCCTGGCCCCGCGGAGCCCCTTGTTGCGGCCTTCCTCGACCATGCTGTTGCTGCCTCTGAGGGCCTTCGGCTTCCTGTGCCTGGCGGAACATCTGAGCCTGCGTTGGTAGACGCTGGGCTAGGGGCCTTACTGCTAATACTGGCCCTCCACTCGGGGTTGCCACTGGAGCTGGCAATGCTGGAAACCGCTGAGCTGGCCCTCCTGGCCTCTGCATCATAGGACAAGTAGAAATACGGTGGTCTGAACTACCACACCTCAAGCATAAGCCATTCGCTGACCGGCACACCTCCCTCGTGTGCCCTGCCTTCCCACAGAATGTACAGCCCGGGGGTGCTCCCTGACGCTGTTGCTAGTTCCTCGGCTGCTGATGCTGAACTGGCGCTGTATTAGTTGACACGGCCGTCCTCCGCGGCGCCCTCGCATCATGAATACGTACACCGGGTGCTGGTGCCGATGTTCGCTGCATTGCTCCTCCTCCAACCTGGGAATGAGATCTCTTCTGACCTCCTGCCCTCGATGCCAACCTCTGCTGGGTAAGCTCGTGCCTCTGGGCTGCCGTCAAGACAGCATCAAACGTCTGGTAGTCGTGTCCTTCCATAAGCTGCAATAATTCCAAATGAAGTCCCTGCTGGAACCTCATAGCTTTCTCTGGCTCCGTTGCCACCATTGATGGTGCAAAACGGCACAATCTGCAGAACTCTGCTGCATACCCATCTACGGTCTTGCCTGCTTGCTTGAGATTGATGAACTTCTGCTGGAGCTCATATCGAGCTACTACGCCAAAATACTTGGCCTTGAATCTGTCACTGAAGGTGGTCCAACGAACAGGGCGTCTTGTACCAACTTCTTCTGATGCCCACCAGTCGCGGGCAAGATCCTGAAGTACCAGTTTGACCTGATCAACCTTCTCATCGTCTGGAACCTTGGCTGCCACAAGAATGGCTTCGATGTCTTGAATCCATGCATCCGCAGTGATGGCATCCTCCGTGCCATCAAAATACCTCGGGTTCAAGCGACGGAACCTTCCTGAGGCTCCCGAGTCAACCCCGGCACTCCTCTCTAGAGCTAACTGAATCCCTTGGTTCAGCAACACGTTCTGCTCCTGCTGCCGAGTCTGTTGCTGTTGGTTAGTGACAAGAAACCCCCGGATGATCTCCAGGAGTGCTACGGCGTCTGGTACTGCCGTCGCTACTGGTGCTGCAGGAGTTTCATTAACCTGCGACTGCACTGTCTCTGGTTCCATTTCTGTTCGTGCCTGCACTGGAGAAGGTTCTCTCCCCTGTTGCTGCCCAGTCGAGCCATGCTCTTGCTGCTCTTCCTCATGGGCCTCACCCGCTACTGAGAATGAAGCACCCCTATAGAGAAGAATATAAGATTATCAAGTCCGGACGAGGAAGATTTCGAGGATGCAAGTCAGGTTAGAGATCAAGGCAAGGACAGAGAATTTGAAACAGAATTTTAAGGGGAACAAGTTTTGATTGAGACTCCTAATAATTCGCAATACCCCACAAGTCTGAAAATCAGACCTGCATGGGCCACCACTAAAATCTTGTCACGCCCCAGTACCGAAATACGGAGACGGACGAGGCCAGCTACACCATATGAGGTACGTGACGTCATACGACGATCGTGGCTGTCAAGAGACTAGGGGGTACATGCTACAATCAAGTCTCCTATGGTCCCACAGAGTTCTATGTCTCAATCAATCAACACAACATCAGCAATTAAATGAACATTAAAGGTAAAGCAGTAAGGCGTCCCCGACGCTTCATCAAAATGGTCATGAGAGACTAGCTTTATAACATAGCTATCTCAGAGAGTCATGAGCACAAAATTATACACAGCTGCAGTCTGTTTAGTTACAATTATGTACTGACACAAAATATCAAGTAATCCGGCTAACAGGTGCCGGTGGCTGAACGCCGCACAAAAGTATAAGCAAGAGTGGTGGAGAAGAAACCCACTCGAGTCTCCGACCAGCCATGCTCCTAGTATGCACCATGGATGTCAGGAAGAAGGATCGCGTCCTCTGGCTCTGCTACGAGATCTGGCCAAACAAAACCAGCGGGGTCAGCCCCGAATAGCAAGTACCGCCAAAGGGCACAAGAGTTAAGATAAAACCCAGTTATAATGATAAGAATAAAGCTTATGCTGCGGCTATAGGGTAGCGCTACATCGTCGGACCCATCTGGCACCCTTACAACCAAACAAGGACAAAAGGTGCCACATGGAGCCGGGACGCGTCGCACTCTATGACCTTTACATAAGTTTACAGATATAAGTAAGAAGATCTCCTGGTCGTGACTTCGGTCGACAGACCATCGCAGCACGATAACCAACCCAACAATCAAACAAGAACATGGGTTGGATCACGTACCGCGGTGGGCCATGTTCCTTAGTCATTCACAGGAGTAACACATCACAATCAAATTAAGGCTTCCGTTCGTAACTTCGGTCCGCAGCCTGTCATAGTACGATAACCAACCCAACAATCAAACAAGAACATGGGTTGGATCACGCACCATAACAGTCCGCTTTCCTCAGTTACTTGCGGAAGGTAAAAGAAAAATACAAGCAAGTCATTTTCACGGCCAGTCAAGTCTACGAGTTTCTAGTATGGCGAGGTTATCCTCGCATTAAATTATCAGAGTCCTCAGATCGTATCTTTCCAGCAAGGCTAGCCAACCCAGGGGTCCGCGTAGTCAAGTATTATTAAGCACAGGTCCCTCATAAGGCTACCTTGCAGGCACAAGTCCCCGTAGGGCTACCTTGCCAAAACTTATAATATATCAGGAAATAATCGGATACCGACATCCACTCATTGCAGATGGCACAGTATCCGTGGTGACCAGCTGGCGCGTCGAGGCAATACCTCAAGGCGGCTGGTGTAACACGATCTCGGGATTCTGCCCTCTCCATGCATCTAATAGATTTAGTTGCCTAATTTAAACCCTATGTGAAATCTTGGATCCTCATGCTGTGGCCTGCATGATCATCCTCCTAGAATGTCGTACCGTAGTACGAGTACCCCAAGTGAGGATCCATGTCGATCAGTAGGTCGACACGTTCTACCCTCCTTAGTGTAATGCAACATTGCAAATGCGCCACGTGGGGTTACGAGTCATTTGTCAAGCATGAACGAGAACCGGGACATTCAGGCACATGTAGCGAGTATGAACACTTTGTTCTCTAGGGTCAGATTCATGCTCAGGACAAAAGGCGTAAGGATATATCGCATACACAAACCAATACATATACACGTATATAAGCCAAGGTAGCATGAAAAATGAAAAACCAGGGACAGGCTGACTAGGTACTAAGGCAAGGTCGGCCAACCAACGCGGGCGCGTCACATCCATGGCGCGGGCGCATGGCGGGCGAGGGCGCGGTCACGAGCGCGGACGGCCACACGGGCGCGGGAAGCGCCGGGCGCGGGCGGCCACGCAGGCGCGGGGAAAACGGCCGGGCGCGTGACGTCCACACAGGGGCGCGAACACGCGGGGGCGCGGACACGCGAGGGCGCGGGCCACGCAAGGCGCGGGGAAAACGGCCGGGCGCATGACGTCCACACAGGGGCGCGAACACGCGGAGGCGCGGACACGCGAGGGCGCGGGCCACGCAAGGCGCGGACACGCGAGGGCGCGGGCCACGCAAGGCGCGGACACGCGAGGGCGCGGGCCACGCAAGGCGCGGACACGCGAGGGCGCGGGCCACGCAAGGCGCGGACACGCGAGGGCGCGGGCCACGCAAGGCGCGGGAGACCACGCGGCGCGGGCACCACGCGGGCGCGGGGGCGCGTCCTCCCATCAGCGCGGCGCGGGACGCGCGCGCGCGGAGGGCGCGGGACACTGGGGCGCGGACCTCCCATCAGCGCGGCGCGGGACGCGCGCGCGCGGAGGGCGCGGACACAGGGCACTGTTCATCTTCTTCCCCTCAACCGAGAGGGAAGAACCATGAACCCTAAAAACTCCAAAAATCATAACTAAGTCAATTCTTAACCAAATTTCGATTTTCAAAGTTCAATCTTGAGTAAAATTCAATTCTCTACAACATGGAACTATTAAAACTTGAAAATGATGGAGTTTAGTAGATCAAAACCAAGAAAAACCGAAAATGTTTAAAACTTAGATCTACAAAAATTAAAGCTTCCAATCAGAAAATTTCAAGTTCTAATCTAGTAGAGAATGAGGAGAAAAACAAGTTTTGGTAAAAATTTTGAAGGAAAAACGAAAATGATGGATCTCTCCCTTGTGCAAGTTGATACTTGCCTTTGGTTGGGTGAAGGAAGTAAATGAGAGGAGTTATGAGGAATGAATGAGGGGAGAGAAAAGGAATGGGGTTTTATATAAAAGCCTAAACCAAGTTGGTTCATGATGACCCAACGGGTTCAAGTGAACCGAGAACATGTCACCCAATTAGAGCCAAAACTGTAAACTAAAATCACAGAAAATAAATTACGAAATATTATTTTGTCAAATAATTTGGGATATACATGAAGAAATACAACAAAATAAATATCGTATAAATATACGTAAATACAAATAAGCAGTATACGTACTAAAAATACGTATTCCGGAATCAGGGAGTGACACTTTTATTCTGATCTCAGCAGCAACACAACCCTGCTGACGGCAGTTTTGATGAGGACGACTTTATAGGCATCGTGTATCGTCAGATGTCTCTTGTCCCGGTCGTGTTGTTCAATGCTTGCAAATCAAGAGCCCCGAAGGGTTGTGTGGCTATTGAGATCATGATAGAAACAAACACCATCATTACAAGTCTTATTTTCGATTGGTTATGACAAAACTCAATAACCCAAGTCACACAACCTCACATATTGTCATCTAGTTTTAAGGTCTCTATAATATTTATAAAAAAAAAAAATTTACATTTAGGTCTTCATTTTGAACGGTCAGCAAAGTCAACCATTAGAACGAGATCCAAACCCTCTCATGGACAATATGAAAACCTAAATGTAAACCTTCAATGTCATACAAGATCCTGAAACTAAATAACCCTAGTAAAAATTCCTTCTTATGACTAGAGTTGAACCACTCTATTTTTATTCAAATAAGATCATGTTCGAATATAATTTTCAAGTATATATTTGTTGGATATTAGGTATGGAAAATGCTAAATCTACAACTAAATATTTACAACATTCTTATAACCTCTCTCTTCCATCCCTTACACATGGCGGGGTCCGGGTCCCACCTCTCCTCTCATCTCCAGAAAAAGCGAGAACCATTTGCGCAACTTGGTAATGCTAGTCTTGAAGTCTTTCCACACTGACCGGGTTATGATAGATGCTGATAACTAGAAACCAGGCAGTGGCTTGCTAATTCTACTCATTTATGATCAACTAGTTTAGCCTACGAAAAGCACAGTGGTATATATATCAAGTGGTAACAACCTAACAATGACAGGGCTGGCCCAGCCATACAATAGGAATCGCGGGTGACCCTCCAGAATCGGATCACAATAAAGGCCAAAAAATAACCATCTATCTGGATAGAACAACCCAACCCCGTGGGCCGACCATACCCCACCCCACCCCACCTCCCATAGATTAAGGTTCTACTTGGTAATGGTGTTTTCACTGGCTTTGGGGTGTTTTTAAACCGGCCGTTTATGAAAATCCATGCTTGTTAATTTTTTTGAGCCACTGGATTTGGTCGGCTCAAAAACCACCCGAAACCGGTGTAATGTATTTTTGGGTGGCTTTATAAACACCCAAAATCGGTGGATTTTGGGTGGCTTTAATATTTTATTCCATTTATATCCTCGCCAAAAAAAAAATATAACTACTAATAACTAAATCATATTTCTTTCTTTCTGCGTTTCTCTTTCTTTCCTTCATGCGGCTGCTCTTTTCTTCCCGATTGAAGAAAAATCAAGGAGCTTTCAGAACCGCTGGTTAATGAATTACCAAGTATGGATTGGACTGGTTTAAAAGACGATACTTAAAACCACCAAAAAACGGACCTCTCATAATCGTTCATTTTCGCTACTCTAAAAACACATCATAACCACTACTCCAAAAAGCGGACCCCATATAACCGTTCATTTCCGCTACTCTTTCCAGCACGAGAAGAAAGAGCCATTTGAAGTTGAATGAACCCTTTCCACCTGCACCACAGAACTTCTTATCCAACATTTTATCAGCCAAGCTGCACTAAATTGACTCCCAAACAATGTGATTAGTTTCACATGGAGCTAGAAAGATGTGGGCGCGTGCAGTCATCAAGAACCTGACATGCCACAATTACTTACTCAGCGTAGGGACACATGCATCCCAAGCATCAGGGCCGGCCCACGAGATTGGATTGTCCGAGCTAGTTTTAATTGTCCCTTGATCCTTCTCGTGGGTCGATCCTGGAGGATCACCCGTGACCCCAACCTTTTGTAATTAACGTCATGTTGTGCCTGTGGGTTGCCCCAAGCAGAGGGATTGTCCAAGCCCGAAGTCTTATCTGGCGTACACCCTGCTGAGCATAACCCACATTCAAGGGCGTACCTAAGTAGAGGGTTGGGATGGGCTCCAGTCCACCCCAAATTTTTTTTTCATGTATAATTTTTTTTTTTTGAATTTTTTTATGTGAGCCAGTCTATACCTAGTCTACTTTAACCAATGTTTTAAAAACCGGACCAATGATCGAACCGAAATTTTTTGGTATAGGTCGGACCGGAGTTCAACCGTGGTTCAACCAGGTTCAATTGGAGTTCAATAGACTTGGTTTAGTTTGGTTCAAATAGGTAAAATATCCATATTTACTTCTTGGTTTAGTTTGATTTGATCATAAGTATGTTAGTTCGGTTTAATTTTACAACTATAAAGTCGATTAAAACCAAATAAAGAATCAAATGGTCCAAATTTCTCATAATAATTTATTTTGAATTTTTTTACAATAAAAAAATAACCAAAATTGGCCGGTTCAATGAACCCGGTTTTGACAAAAAACCGGCGACGGCGGAGGCGGCGGCGGCGGCGGCGGTGATCTGCCACCCCGATGGGAGAGTCGAGAGGGTTTGCTGGTCTCTCACTTCGGGTCAGCTCATGGCTTCCAACCCTGGCCATTACGTCGGAGTTGTGATCATCTCGGCGAGACCATCATCGGAGGGGTCTGCAGCAGCAGCTCGATCGGGCTCCGGTGAGGTATCTCAAGCTGCTCCGCCCCGACGATGCGCTTCTCGCCGGCCACGTCCATTGGCTTGTTAGCTTCGAAGGTTTAGTACGTTTGGCTCTTCTACTTCCTTTTTTATTTTCTCCCCGGAAACTTTCTGTTTAATTAGTTGGTAGTTATGGACTCCAAAATTTTCTATAAGAGAATATTTGAGTTGCGCTCCACTTTATTTATCCATATTCAAGATGTACTCTATTCGATTACCATAATGTATGACACTCTCCACTTTTGACGGAAATTAATAGTCAACTGCTTTGACTGTTACCTTTTGACCCATCATATCCCTTTCATCTTCTTCCCAGCCCCCTCCTCTCCCGGCCCTCCCGCATGCCTCCGGCCACGTGCCCTCGCGCTCCCATCTCCCCGGTGCCCTTGCCGGCTGCACCCCTCCCCGCCGGCGAGCCTCCACCATACGCCCTCCTTCCCTCGCCCGCTGCTGACCCCCGCCCGCGCTGCCCCCTCCCTCAGCATGCATGCTACCACCCCTCCCCGCAGCTCGCCCCCACCGTATTATAATTGTAAGATTGGACTATTTTAATATTATTTTAAACACAAATTTACTAGAGTTTATTTTTAAATACTTTTATCAACACAACATAAAACTATTTAGTTCTCAATTTCACCTTCAAATAACAATAAAATAAAAATATTTAATAATTTTAAACCACTTTTTTTGCACCAAAAACTATTTAATTGTTAATTTTCTATTTTTGGACACCAGAACTTATTTGATGATTTGGAAAGTTTGAAACTAGTTTTGTTTTTGTTTTGTTTATAGAACTGAAGAAAACGAGAAGAAGAAAGGATTAGGATCATTTGGGCATATCTAGTAATAATTAAATTTGTTGAAGGTTACAATGGTATTTTATTTTGCACTTCCAAACTAAGTGTTAAATTATAAACTCAAGATTTAATCTTACAATTTACCTTATAAATAGGGCTAATTAGAGTTTAGACTATGGATTTTCTACCAGCTTAGATTTTAATCCTGTCATGTCCAATTAAAAATTTTAGACCCTGAATTTTAATATTTTGTTGTATCTTTTCCATTATACCCTCCCTATTGCCATGCATGGGGAGGGAGGGTATAATAGAAAAAAAATAAACCAAAAAACAATATTCAGGTTCCAAACTTTTTAATTGAACATGTTATGGCTTAAATTCTAAACATAATCTAAATACTAATTAGCCCTAAAATTAATAGGAACGAGCGCTTTAAAAATGAACACCTTAAATTAACGAGTTTCGTACTTATTTGAACACTTTAAAGTGCTAAACATGGTATATTGGAAAAATAAAAACTCTCTTAGCAGGGGTGAGCGTCGTACCATTTAGAATTAGTTTTTTCGGTTTCGGTTAAATCGGTATTCAGTGGTTTTTGTTCGATAGCGATATTTTACCAATTAATATTTGATCAATTAACACACTTAATATTGTAGAACCTCTTAACATATAATATATATTTTTTACTTTTTTGGAAGCATTAATTTTAAAGCAAAGTCTATAGCAACCAAACAATTAATCAAAATTATTAGAACAATATGTAACAAGTCGCAAACACCTAAAAATGAACTTAAAGATCAAACGCGGTCACTAAGTTTAATCTTTAGTATAAGTTTAAGTAACCAAAATTTACTTCAAAATTTTATAAGAACACAAAAACATAAGCTCAAAAGATCAAAAACTCAATTCTTAGCATTCTTAACATAAATTCAAGTCCACTAAAATACATTCCAAGTTCTAGAAAACCAACCAAAATAAAGATAAAAAAGAAATGAGTAGTGTAAAATTAATCATGAACAACATTAAAAAAAGTGTGAGTGTGTGTGTGTGTGTGTGTATCGGTTTGGTTCGGTATTTTTGGTATGGTATTACACTCAAATCGTTACCATTATCATTATACCGTAATTTAGTCGGTTCGGCAATTCGATATCGGTACATAATTTCGGTTCGGTTTTCCGGAATATTTTTAAACGGTATTCGGTCGGTTTTTCCAGGGCCGGCCCTGAGCAATTGGGGGCCCAAAGCGGAACTTACAAAATTGGCCCTCATATATAATGTAAAAAAAAGTATAAATAAAACAAAAATTTATTGTAGTCAAGATTTGAACCAAAGACCTATTAAATATAAGTATAACATTGTAACCACTACACCACAATGCTTTCAATTAAAAGAAGACACATGATACATATTAGTTCTATTATAGACAATTCCATGTTGGTGCCCCCTTTCGTCAGGGGGCCCTGGGCCGTCGCCCGGTCTGCCCTGGGTTAGGGCCGCCCCTGAGTTTTTCGGTATCGGCCGGTATTTGCTCACCCCTACCTCTTATGTGCATATAACTCAATGGTAGATTAGATCAAAGTTCTATGGCTATTTGTCATCCAATACTAACCAATATTTTGTTGATTGCACGTCTCTGACTCTCTAACCTTGCATGTCCGTAACAAAAATATTATGTTTTGATTTTTTTTATTTTTTTTATTTTCAGCATGATGAAGGAGGAGAAAGGATCCATGAGAAGGAAGAAAGTGGAGCCTTAGCAAGCAAGAATAGGACGTTGACATGTTCACGATGGAGTCCAAGTTTGCAAACCATAGCTGAGATTGGGGACCTTTTGATTATTCTTGTATTTCTGAGCAAGAAATTTGCATGCACGAATTGTTTAGTTTATGTTAGTTTCATTATTTTGCATAAATTACAAGAGACTTAAGTTACACTAAACGATCATGGTGTTTCGTGGGCCTCAACGGCCCGGAATCTGCTTCCGGACTGAACCAGCCCGACCCACTCCAGCAGCGGGTCGGACTGGATTTTTCTTTCCTCAAACCGAATCCTGCCCTCTGTTGGAGGAAGTGTATGATTCTACTGTTCAGATAAAGTTTACAAAGCAATTTGCATCTTTATTGAATGCCAACATAACAAGTGTCGAACTCGAGTGAACCTTGTGGTTACCGAGAAGAAGTATAAGATTCTTGCTGGATAGCGGAAGATCAGCCACATGGGCATATTATTCCTTCAATTTATAAAAATGGTACAAGTTGGGGTCGGGTGGGCCCAAAAGACATGCAATGCAAGTACAAAGTTCTGTGCGTAACGTCGGACATCTAAAAAAGGATTATTTCGAAACCCATGTATATCCGTGTATATGTGAGACCCTAAAATAAATAAATAAAATATTTCGAGACCCATGTATATGTGAGACCCTAAAACTAAATATTCAAAAAAAAAGGTTATTTAGTTTTAGGGCCTATGTGAACAGTGATTTCGAGGTCCAAACTCTAACATCGATCAATTTCGAGACCCAAACCATAATATCCATGTATCCATGTATATATGAGACCCTAAAACTAAATATCCCCAAAAAAAGTTTATTTAGTTTTAGGGTCTCACATATATATATATGAATATTAGGGTTTTGGTTTCGAAATTGAACGATATTAGAATTTGGATCTCGAAATCACTTTTTATTAGCCCACATGAACAGTGATTTTGAGACCCAAACTCTTAACATCGGTCAATTTCAAGACCCAAACCCTAATCCATGTATATGTGAGAACCTAAAACTAAATATCCCTAAAAAATATTCTAGTTATCCACTGGAAGAACCATTACTATTTTTTGTTGTATTCCCACTCCACCTGATCGACATGGACCTGTATTCCTCTGGTTGGTCATATTTTCTAGGTCCCAGAAATTTATACGCTTCCTTGAAATTTCAAACAAGAAATATCAGTCAAACTAATACCACAGTCAAATTAATACCATAAGAGAAACGAAGACATAATTATGAGAAACACAAATTTCATGGCAAATTAAATAGAGCAAACATCTCATTTATACAAAACTTTATTCTGCTCGTACCTAACAATATCTATCACATTATATAAAAGACAACTTAAACTTATAATTATATACATGTCTTTACAACAAAGAACAAGCTCGCTATTCTGCAGTGTGCACATAAGCCCTGTCCCATATTGAGCCCCTCTCTGATGAAATGATCCAGAAAGTAACTGGGAGACACCACAGTGACAAACGACATAATTATGTCTCAATTCATCACCTGAAGGCAACTTGCTCAATGGTAATACCACCTTGCTGCACCTGTAGCTTCTTCATATAGTATTTTGATCCTCGAGACAGATTTATTCTCCTCCTCCTTTCCAGAGGAATGGATTCGATAGAACACTCCGAGAATCCACGCCTCACAAACCTGCATGGATTTTTATTTTTTTTAACTTAGTGAGATGAAAAATCATAAAGCCATCAAGCTGAGATAACAAGAAGTCAAAAATCGAATTAAAGTTGAATCCCTTCTTTTGGTAAGCACATAATACTCTCCAGCATTATCTGAAGTGAAGTAGAGTTGAAAGTTACCTCCGGAATCTTATTCCTTAAATAAAGGTGCAACAACATTACGAATCACTTGGTTTATGCTGGTTGATGGCGACAATAAAAAAATTCATCTTCTGAACCAGTGATGTTTAGGCCCAAATTTTTTTTTTATGATGTTTGCACGACATGTTCTCTATTCTTAATGACAATGTTTTACACGAATGAGTCAAGAGTGATTGAATTATTCTATGAAAGGAGCACAAAAAGAACTAGGTAAAGAAAAAAAATCAGGAAGATCATATTATAGAAACATGAAACTTGTCGAACCTAGAAAAAATGGTGGGGGGGAATTGAAGTTGCATGTGCTGCTAGCCCGTGCATAGGTCCTTACACAGAATGCCGTTTTGCTACTTACAACTACTGATCCTTTTATAAAATAGTTAACAAAAATCAATCCTTAGATCATTACACAAAAGACTACGAGCATTATGTTAGAATTGGTTAAACACACTAAGAAACACAAAAGTTAGCAGACTTCATAACAGAACTGACAAGATAAGCAGGCTGGGAAGGGATTAGGCAAAAGTTGTGACGTAATCTAGTGTTAGATTACAATATGGCAATAGAGGAAGAAAGAAGCAACAGTGAAGAAAATTATCACTAGAAGTTATTCAAAAATTTCACTAATATTCCATCATATAAATATTTGATACACAGCCAACATACGCACCAATGGAGATTTGATAGACAGCCAATTATTGTTTCTCCAAACTTCTCGAGTTGCAGGGTGGTTTGACGACAAATCTTGTCCAGAGGAATGCATGAAGTATGAAACTTTCTGATCCATTCTGTGTTCAGAAACATTAGATGCTAGGACCAGGAAGGTTTCCTCAGTAAGGTAGGGCAGATCAAGCGATCTCTAATTTGTTAGTCTTTGAATCGGCTATAGGGGCTTCGGTCGGCTACTAAATTTCATGTCCATCCCACTCCGGAGTGAGGGGATAGGAACAAACAAGATGACGTATTTATGCTCAGAAAGTGACAACCATGTCATTGCATGTTTAGAATCTTTACATCTTTTTAGTTGAAGTTTCATGTACATACCAATCTGCAGCACGGGTTGTAAGAACAAAAAGATTGTCCAGTCCCATGGATAATGCCTTCTTCTCAATGAAATCTGCATATTAAACAAAATCTCACTTCAGATGCATTTAGGAATATATTCACGTTTTTGCATACCTACACCAACTGAAGTATATTGCTTAACCATAGAGATCTGAGAAAATGATGTGGGTAGTAAACTTGTAAGTACTAATATTTTCACATTTAATTCATGGATATCCAAATATGAAACAAATTTGAGCATATAATTATGGTGCGTCATTCCCACTCTTTCACTTTCTCACAGAGATGAATTCAATTCTCTATAGCAAATATCTGTCAAAAAAAAAGCTTTTGGCCGATATTGTTAGGAGTCAGTATCGAACTGGAGATGCCAAGACCAATGTGCTATATTGCCGTATTGGTCCGATAACTGTGAACTATGATTTATATCTAGCAACATTACCAATTATGCCAAATACAGGCAGCAGATCTCTGTCCACTAAGCATATGGCACAAGTATGGTCCAATATAATGCCAAGCACTTAACTAGTCTCAGCACAATTAAAAGGCGCCAATATTAGTATGTTTAAGTGCATAAGAGCTGATTATGGAAGTCAGGAGGGTTTTTATATGTAACTTTCTCCTCAACCGAGGCTTCAAAGTGTTGCATGTTCATAAAACTTGCTACTAAAAATTTCATTTGAATAACATGAATACCATCATTGCAAAATGAACATAAGCGACTTCATATACAACTATTTCTTGCATATTAACAGATCAGATCTTTACTTCAACAAGGCCAGGAACAGTTTATATATGTGAAATGCATACCTAGCAATTTGTCTCCTTGACCATGCCCACGGCATTCTGGAGAGACAGCAATAGCAGCAAGCTCTCCACACTTCTCCTCAAAGAAAGGGAAAAGTGCAGCGCATGCAATGATTGAACCATCTCTTTCCACAACGACAAAAGAATCCAAAGCTCTACGAAGCTGTAAAGAAGTCAGAAACATCCTTTGTTCAGGGTGATTCTATATCTAAGAAACACAAACTTTACGTGGCCCTGTTTCTTCAAAATTCCTCTACATGCTTTACCTGGGGACACACACACAAGAACACACAGAGGACTAAACTTATGTGAATAATATAATGGGAAAAGTTATATATAACCTCTTCATCAGTCCTTCGAATCGATGCACCAGATTCTTCTAAAGGTTGGACAAGTTGTTCGATACCAGGCAAATCTGCAACTCTAGCAGTCCGAGTTCCTTCGTAAACATCACTAAAAACATGTAATGCAAATTAAGATCATTGTCTCTGAGCTTTTAAGAGAAACACAGAACTAATACACCCAAAATATTGAAATTATTTATAAGGAAACTGCTTCGATTCTGTCTTGACATACTACAAGACATTAAATAGACGATTCCAAACGCAACGAAAAATGCCTACCTTAATACTTGTAGTTTCTGTATGCGTCTAAAAGTGGCATACCTTGTATTTTTTTAAGACTTATAGTTGCAATTGAGGTTCACTCACTGGGGTATTAGGATTATTTTAATCACAAAAGCATGAAAGATGAACTCATTTAACATTATATGTGCAACTATAACAGATATACACTTCCTTCAAATTATGTACTCAAGGAAAAGAACTATCTATATACATGACTAGTTTATTAACAAAATAACCCACTTGTCAAAATTAACTGAAAAGAAGTTGGAGCTGCAACTTTTAAGGCCTGATTTGGCATTGCAGCTGCTTTCAAAAAACAGAATAAGCTTTTGACAGCGGCCTTCCCCAGCTTTCAAAAATATGCCCCAAAATGAACTAGCTTACCAAAGAAAAGAAAAGCAGCTTACCAAATATATTTTGCTTCTGCTTTTTCAGAAACAAAAGAACAAAACCAAAAAAAAGCTACGCAACATAAGCGGTAACAAAATCCAGTCTAAATTCATGAGTAGACACATATTTTATATTTCTTAAGCATGATCATTTGGAATGTAACTAATCAATGACGAATTACATTATAAGAATAATGCACACCAAATAATAGATGTCTAGAATCTAGATAGAATGGATTGACCAGACATCATACACATGTTTTACTTACAGATAACAATCATTTACGGAGATAGGTTCGACAATTTACATACCTAGCCACCATTGTCCCTACTCCATCTCTAGTAAATAATTCAAGAAGCAATGATCCACCAAGTGTACCATCTACTATATGAACTCTTTGCACTCCACCCTGAACATAATGGTATACACAATGAAGACGAGAAAATATTGCCTATTAAAAAATTATGTACAGGAGCATTACTCGAACTCTTCCCACAAAATAGCAGCACTAAGACAATTCCAAGTGATGGTCATTTGTACATAAAGGACAACTATAAGAGATTGTAACATGAAATCACAGATGAAAAACTCAACTCTCTCCTAGAAGTAAGTGATCAACAAATCCTGTCAGCATGCACACAGGAGCTCTTGGTTGGTGCAATAAGATCTCTTATTTCATGCAGGGATTTACATACACTAATGGAGCATTACATAGACGGCCATATAGTATTGTAATCACCCATTTTTGTGCCAAAGTGGTCTGGTCCAGTGCCAAAGTGGTCCGGTCCGGTGCAGAAGACTTTGGCCATCAACCACCACCTTGGACATGTTAGATTATTTTTATTTTATATTATTCTTTATTTATTTATTTTGTGTTGAGGCCAGGGCTCGAACCCAACCCAAGACCTTCCAAATAACCCACACCAGCCTCAACTGTTGGGCCACCTCCTGGTGGCATCTTGGAAAAAATCAAGTATACAAGCAAAGGAAAGAGCAGAAGAGGAAAATCTTACCAAGAGAATAAATAAAAAGGTGAATTGCCATACAAAAGGTTATTTCATGAATGAGCTTACTCTGCATACAAATGCTGCAGCAGCCAACTCTGAGAGGTAACCATTAGATCTGCTTAGTTGCTCTTCACCTCCAATAGCAAATCCCAGTCCTCCGGACCATAGTCCATTTCCATTATCAAAACCAACACCATTCTGAAATTTCACATTATACCTCTCAACAAAACCATTTCCATTCCAAGTACCATCAGAGTCAAAATGACCCATGCTACTATTATCTTCTTTACCGACAACCTTGACATAATTTGCAGCTATTTCACTCTGTTTAGCCCGCTTTCTAATCAAGAAGTCTGCATCTTCGAGAGACAGGAAACGAGAAAGACGTCCCTGCTCATCAAGTATTTGACCATCTGTAATGCAAATCAATTTATCTGCCTCAACAGCTAAGGCACAAGCAGTAGCAACTTCATACGTGCTGAAAATATCAAAAGATAAGAAGCAAGTCCTCGATTACAACATGCATCTGTCAAGTGAAAAACTAAGAGACAGATTTTAAAATCCACATTGCTATAGATGGTAGGTCTAATGATAGAAGAAGACAACAATGCAATTTGATTTGGTCAAGAAACACAGGCCAACAGGTGAAAGATAAGATGACACAGAAACAAAACCTAGATGTTCATGTAGTCCATTAAGCATAACTATCCAGTAAAACAAATCCAACCGAAGTAGGTAATCACAAAAGTATTGTGTACATTGTACATCATATTGTGTTGGCCATGTGTCCCCTACTGTAGGATCATAATCATGAGCTAACATTGAGACCATCATTTATTAATTATTGTAAAAGGTACATGTATTCACATCGCATTTGCATACTAAAGCGGCATAGCCATTCACCCTGTCACGTGTCAAGGTGACACTTGGTGTATATAGTTGGACATAAATATAAGGTCTTGAGAGAACTCATTTAGGGTTCTCTACAGAAGTCAGGTTGATACATTGTTCCATCCTTCTTGTGCCTTGTCTTCCACTCTTTCTGCCTCATTTGTACCTTTCAGATTGGATCTAGTGATAACCCAAGGAAATATCATGTCTTGGTAAATGCTAGATAATTGGATAACATCACCAGTATCAAGAGCTATGCAAGGGATTGCCAGGAGAGAAGAGGGAACAGAACAGGTAGAAACAATCCACAGCGAACAAAGTAATATGGGACAACTTAGATAGATGGATGGAAAAGACAACATTGACATTCTCAAACTGTAAGATAGTAACAGATTCTTTTTTACTTTGGTGGATCGTATTACTCATGTACAAATTGATGCACATCATGTACCTAGAATGGATACTGTGAAAGAAATATATAAAAGATATAGGAAAAGTTACTAAAAGGGAACTATAAATCTCAAGTTAACATCTCAAAATTATGGTTATATTATTTTACAGACTTTCGCTACCATTTGTATTAATGAAACTTTTTACAGACGTTTCTGTGTACAAGATTAAGTCTCCTATATTTGTGCTAATGAAAAAAACATTCAGTTTAATGACACACTGGCAGAGATGTCTAACTTGCAGACATGTTTTTTTTACCTTCAAGGGTCCTAGAAATTATAGAAAGAATATATGATAAAAAGGTACGTGTATGACGGAAAAGAGTAATTAATTCAGTTCTTAGGTAGCAATATGTATTTACTTAACAATGACAAAGTCAAATGTAGAGTCAAGCACTCGTCTCTTTATAGAGTATGCAAACACTTTCATCTCATCTAAAACCACATGTAAAAAAATTTAAAAGTTGAAAGAAAAGAAGTGTTTTTTTTTCCATTATTGCCAAGGGTGAACTTCTGCAATTAAAACATGAATTATGGTAAAGAGAAGTGTCACGAGACTTTGACTATGCAAACAAGTTCAGGATGGGAAATGCCTAAGAGAAAGTAAGATGAGATCATTGGACGGTGAAGGTTCAGAAAGGTATTAAAGGGGCTGTGTATGCTATATTGGCACCTTAATAGATACATTATACACGTCAAGGCACTATAAAGTCATATAGAGCTCAAATTTATTTATTAAGATGTGTCACTAGTATGTCACACATAGTAACACTTCATAATTAAATGTACTCCCATAGGACTCATGAGTCCCGACTATCAAAAGTATAACCATAGTGCTCCCACCCCGACTATATCTACTACAAATATTGTAGGGATAACATGATTTACCGTCAAGCCTAACCATAATTCTAGAGTTTTGATGTAATGGAAGGGACTTGAACAAATCCCAACTTGAATATCAGAAACCAATAAACTCATTATTTGCAGATATAAGAAAATTCCAGTTGGTTTAATTGAGCTCGTGGAGGTGAAAAAACATTCCTTGAAATTCACAGTTTCAGTTTCAATATGTACTATGTGAATCAGAGGAAACTCAGTTTATAAGAATCAATTTTAAAAGATAATATACATACTTGCAATTCAAAACTTCTCCTGTGCTTGAAGAGCCCAGATTGCTTACTATAAGTATACAATTCCTATCAAGTGTTTCTTGTATACGAGGAGTGTCTATCCTTTTCACTTCACCGGTTGCACCAAAATCAATACCATTCACCACTCCTCTTCTCTGCTAGAAGAGAATAAAAATGATCACCATGGTGCAGTCATAGAACTGGTTGAGAACAAACATAGTATAACCAAATCAAAGAATGTTTCAATTGTCTTCACAAACAAGACTACTCATATAGTGTGTGGAAAATTAAAGAAATTAAACAGGGCCTGTAGTCCTGTAAGCAGTAAAACTTTAGTTCAAACACAACTATAAATGGAGCGAAGGTTGTTCAACATCAAAAAAATTAAGACGCACATAACAAGAAACTCCATTATATCATTTACATAAACAAAAACAATCGGTGCCGATAACAAACCCAACTATCCAAGGTATCAAGGATGAAAAATGTCACACTATCACCTTAGATCCCAACTATATAGCATAAGCTTGAAGTTGCTCTTGATCGTAGCTTATTCCCACATCATAAATACTACAAATTGTGAAGCCCAGCCAAGTACAACTTCTAGCACCATCCAGATAAGAAAAAAAAATGCTTGAAAAAAAGTAGCTGACTATGATGACTGCTTTGGGAATTTAGTGTGGATGCAGGCATCAGCCAGGCTCCTGTTCTTCTCCCCTGTCTCTATTTTGCAAGAAGACAGCAGCCATCCAGCAACAAATAAGGATGACAGTCGTGTTGGATATGTAAACCAAATTTGTCATGCATGGATGTATCTAGAATGTCAAATTCATTAGGAAGAGTCAAAGTTCATTGTTGCATGCATGAATGAATCTAGAAAACCTAAGAGTCATGTTCATTGTAGTTAATGCATCTTGATGTATCTTGAGTCCTATAAATAGCTATGGTTGATGAGTGAAAAAAAATCAAGCAAGAAAACAAAGTTGTTTATTCAGTCCACTAATCAAATATCCTCTTTTGTGATATCATCCTCTTTGTATCCTACAAAGTGGTATCAGAGCCAAGAAAAAAAATGTCCACCTCAAATAACAACCTTGTCTCTCTTGTGCCTCGCTTCAATGGAGAAAAGTATGGACTTATTTTCTCAAAGAAAAATCTGATGTTTTTCAAGCCTTTAAAGATTTCAAAGTTGAAGTTGAAAATTTTTCTGGCCTTCATATACAAACTTTGAGAACTGATCGTGGTGGAGAATATATTTCAAATGAATTTGAAAAGTTCTGTAGAGATCATGGAATAAAGCATCAACTAACTGCCAGATATACACCACAACAAAATGGTGTTTGTGAAAGAAAGAATCACACCATTATGGACATGGTGAGATGCATGCTCAGTAGAAAGAAGGTGGACAAAGCTCTATGGGCAGAAGCTGTTTCGTGTGCTGTTTACTTAATAAACATATCACCTACAAAGAGTTTACAGAACATCACACCTCATGAAGCATGGTACGGAGTAAAGCCAAGTGTTCAACACCTAAGAATCTTTGGGAGCATTGCCTATGCACACATTCCTGATGCTATAAGGTCCAAGCTCGATGACAAAGCAGAAAAGTGTATATTTGTTGGCTATAGTCAAAGAAGCAAAGCCTACAAGTTATACAATCCAGCAACAAAGAAGATTGTAATCGGTCGAGATGTTCGATTTGACGAAGCTTCAACCTATGAAGGTGATACAAGTACAACTCATACTCTTATAGAAGACGGTGAAGAAGTTGACTCTCAAACCGAAAGTGCATCTCCAACTCCACCAAGAGAAGATGTGCATCAAAGACCTCCTAAAAAATGAGAAGTATACAAGAACTTTATGACTCAACTGAGCAAGTAGAATCAAATGATACTGTCTATTTTGCTTTCTTTGCAGGAGAAGATCCAATTTCATTTGAAGATGCAAATAAGAAAGAAACTTGGAGGCAAGCAATGAAGGAGGAGATAAAGTCTATTGAGAAGAATGATACGTGGTAGCTCACAGAACTTCCACCACACAAGATACCCATTGGTGTGAAATGGGTGTACAAACTCAAGAAGAATCCCGGTGGCTCAACCAACAAGTACAAAGCAAGGCTTGTAGCAAAAGGATACAAGCAGAAGGAAGGAGAAGACTACACAGAAGTCTTTGCACCTGTTTCAAGATAGACTAATGATATCTCTTGCAGCCCAAAACAGTTGGAAAATATTTCAAATGGATGTGAAGTCGGCATTCTTAAATGGCATCCTTGAAGAAGAGGTTTATCTTGAGCAACCTCTTGGTTTTGTGAAGAAAGGAGAAGAAGTCAAAGTCTACAAATTGAAGAAAGCATTATATGGCCTTAAACAATCTCCAAGGGCTTGGTACAGTCGTATCAACTTATATTTTGAGAAGCATGGATTTCAGAAGTGTCCATATGAGCATACTTTTTACACAAAAGAAAGATCAGATGGAAACTTTATGTTGATGATCTTATTTTCACAGGAAATAATATGGAAATGCAAAAAGAATTCAAGCTTTCCATGATGAAAGAATTTGAAATGACTGATTTGGGAGAACTACACCATTTTATTGGTATTGAGGCTCATCAATACAAGAAAGGTATCTTC
Organism: Iris pallida; assembly: GCA_029216955.1. Lineage (NCBI taxonomy): Eukaryota > Viridiplantae > Streptophyta > Magnoliopsida > Asparagales > Iridaceae > Iris > Iris pallida. Next base: position 7,104,233 of record JANAVB010028398.1, read on the forward strand.
ATTTCACAAAAAAGTTATGCAAAAGAAATCTTGAAGAAGTTTAAGATGGAGAATGCAAATCCAGTCTCCTCTCCATGCCTAGCAGGAATAAAATTAAATAAAGATGGTGAAGGCAAGCTTGTTAATTCCACTATGTTCCGAAGTTTAGATGAAAATTTGATGTACTTGACTGCCACAAGACCAGATATTATGTATGCAGTTGTAAAACCCGCATTCTTGATTATTGGAGTAATGGAATTATTATACTTTTGGTTTGAACATCATATTTTGGTTGCACTATCATAGTTTTAGAGTTATTAGCTAGCATCATTATTATTATTATTATTATTATTATTATTATTATTATTAGTCGGATCAGGAAAATGTTATTTTTAAAATTAATTATTGGATTTTGTTTGCGGCCCTGTCCCCGATCCCGTGCCCGGAGTCCAACCCCGAGTCCGGACACCGATCCCGAACTCGAACCAGACCCCGTCCCGAACCCATCCTTATTCCTTCTTTTTAAAAAATCTGATTATATATATATATATATATATATATATATATATATATATATAAAGCAAAAATCCTAAAATTAAAACCAATTTCCCCCACACGTGGACCCAGCACCCCACGACCTGGACTACTCCCTCACCTCACGAACAGCACTCTCTTCCCCATTTTTTCTCTCCTCCACACAACTTCCCATCTCTATCTCTACTTCTTCTTCTCCTCATCCTTAAAAAAAAAACCACACCAGCATCTCTCTCCCCCTCACTCTCAAACTCTTTCCCCATCTCTCAATCCCCATTTTCCCCACTCTCCAGAGCTCCGCCCACTCCCGAATGCCCTAGCCTCCGACCCGAGACTCCTCGGCGCCAGCTCCGGCCAGATTCCCGCCGACTTCCTCCGGCCGAGCCCCGCCGGCCGCCTCCCGCGCCGGCCAGACCCCCCTGCGCGCCGTTCCCGCGCCCGCCTTCACCCGAGCGTGCACCCCGGAGGCCAGATCTACCCGCGCCTCCGCCCGCGCGCGCCCCCGAGGCCGCGCCCCATCCAGCCGCGCCCGGCCTGCGTCTCACGCGCCGGCCAGACCCCGTCCAGCCGAGCCCTGCAGTGCCCTAGCCGCGCGCCACCTCCCGTGCGCCGGATCCCAGCACTCCGGCGACTCCGTGCCCGTCCGGCCAGCACTGTCCGCTGTTCGGACGCTGTCCAGCGCGTTCCTTGCGGCCCGGTCCGCTGTTTGCGCCCCCTGTGCATTTTCCGGCACTTTTTCTGCTGTCCGCAGAATTTTTTTCTAATACTTTCATCTGAGAGCTCTAGCCGAGCAATTGAGGTATAACTTCGTGTTCCCGTGTCCCCCCGTAAATAGTCTGTGATGACGCGGTCCCGATCCCATTTCAAGATTCGGTATTTTGATATTTTGTTGCTTTGGGTGATACGTAGAGTATCGGTTACGTCGCGGCATATTTTGCTATGTTTGGATATATTGTGCTGTGTTCATTTTTGGGTTGGATATTCATTTTGGGTTGGTGATCCCTGTTTTGGGATAATTAATTATGTTTTGGTTGGCAACCTCCCAGGATTGGGTTGTCCCAATTACAGAGGAGATGCTGCCCAAATTTTCAGGAAATATTTTAAAAAGGGATTTTCTTATAAAAATTAGCATTTGAATAAAACCTATTTTTCCAAAGAAAACCGGTCTTTGCAAAATTATTTATAAATGGAATTTTGTTGATTTTTATGGATTTTGTATCACCGGTTAGGCGACGACCATATCGGTCGATGAGCCTCAGCGAAACGCAAACGCTACAGGGTTTCCTGTACGTTGAAGCGTTAGCCAGCAACATGAGATTGCACGACCAAGTCTGAGACTCTTTAATTTTAATTTAATTATAATTTATTTTAGAACTGGTACTGCTTTTAGTATTTATGGTGCAGGGCCTCGGCCTACTGTTTGGACCGTTCGCGGCACTCAGAGCTCGCCTTAGGATTATTTAATTTATGTAAATAATTTGTAAAGGGCATAAGCCAAGTTTTCCTTTATTTCTCTGTGACCCTGTATTGTGTAGCGTAGTTTTTTCTTATTTTTTTTAGAATGTTGGTTTCGTCGTTAAAAGCGTAGATTATAAAATGGATATATTTATTTTATAAAGAAATTAATAAGTTTTCTCATAATAAATAATCTAGTAATTTAAGCAAATCACATGTTTTCTCATTTAAAAGAAAAAGCCTAGTTTTATATATATATATTTAAAATACAAAGTTTTTGCCAAATTAACCGGTAATTGCTATTTTTCTCAATTAATCAGTAACCGACTTATTTAATTAAAATGATAACGAACATATTTGCGACGTTAGACCATTTTTCGGTAGATTAACTAAATAACTTAAAACCTGACTAGGGTCTACTTCTAGAGATTGTAAGTAGCACACCTAGAATGGTTTCATTATGGTTCTAAGTCAAGGTTCTCAACTGTAGGATCTCGGAGACGTACTTGACTTTCTCCTCGGTACCGACATTCCCGATCCAGTCAATTAACAGAGGCAAGTTACGGTTATATTTTCTTGTATTTTATTTAGTAATTGTCAAGTTGAATGTTAAACCACATTGCTACACGGAACCCTCTCCTAGGGTTCAAATATTGATTGATATTGATTGGGGGGATTGGGGGAATAGTGTAACGTTTATGGCCAATACCCCTCATATTGCATATTGATTGTGCGACTTACCCCTCTTACACACAGGGATAAGCCGTATCGCGTCCCTAGGATGCTATTGTACAACCCAAGCCGGTCATAGACGTTTACACATTCAAATCACATTGTTTTAAATTGTTAAGTTGCTGGAAAATATTGTTTCAACTGTTTAGCCTGCACTTTTCTATCATTACTTGAAATGTGAGATACATATTCGTACTTGCTCCCTTCTGACTGGAGACAACATTTTTAGGTGACATTGAGGATGCTGAGCTATTGTACAAAAACTACTATCACTCGGTGTTGTATCTTGTGGTGTTGCCAGAGTCCCCCTTGGAGGACGCAGAACCTGAGGCCGACGAGCCGACCGCCTAGCTAGTTGTTTCCAGTTTTTCTAGTTTTATTGTTTTGGAGTTTGTCAATTTGAATTCAGTTCTTTATTTCAGTTCTTTCATTTCCAGTTGTACTTTTAAATTGTTGAATAAAAAGTTTTAAAATTTTTGTATATTCAAGTTGTGACTGTCACGCCCCGCTCCCGTAGGAGCGATCGTCCTCGCTAAGGCGTGATGCCGCACGGGCCTAGGTTGCGCCCGTGCAAGGCCAAGTCCAGAAACGTCCGATTTGAGTTCTAGGCCACAGAGTCGCACAGAGTGTCCCCATTTGCAGCGGAATATAAATGAACACAATTGAAGCGAAACCAAATTCTTTATTGATATTCAACAAGTTTACAAGCGGCGCTAGGCCGATATTACAAGTCGCGCAAGCTCTCTCTCTCTGAAACATAAAAGGCGTGCCAAGTGGCTTACAAGATGGAATGATTCATGGCGATGTTCCGATACATTATGTCCCGTATATGGTGCTCCAGCTCCTTGCAACGCTCCAAGGCCCAGAGATAGCTCCGCGCCTTAGCACGTTCGATTGAAACTCCGCACCCGCCGGCGTCTCCTGCATCCTGCAAGTAGACTGTGGGGTTATCAGTACATTGTTATGCACTGGTGGGGAGGCTAGCTCGCCCATAATCACTATCATTACCGAACACGTTCCATTTACTTGTGTGCATCTCTATCATTCATTGTCTTTCTAATCTTGCCTTAGGGTCATTTACCTGGCATGTGATTAACCTATCCCGTGTTACCGATTTCAAGTGTCGCATGGAAATACATGCACAACTTACCCATACTTACCGTCCGGCCTTCCCTGTTCAGAGCAAACCAAGTTAGACAACAGTTCATGTGTAATAACATAACGTAGACACATTCTTTAACTCATTTGTACTCATTATTATTTTGGAGTGGCACATTTCAAGTCATTCAGTAGGCACTTGTTCATTTAACTTTTAACTTAGACTACTCTGATTTCAATGCAAGAACTTGCACGTGGATTGCCACCAGCAAAGCCCACTTAATCTATATGCATCGGTCGCTGGCACCACAAGCCATCCTGGACTTTCTCCTTGGCATTTTCGCACCTATCATGGCGTGCGGCTGGTACACCCTGATAGTCTCTTGAAAAATACCCCGCACTTACGTCTCCTGGGGCCAAGCCTCCCCCAGTTAAGCCCGTAAGCCCCTTTTTGGATCCGCCTAGGCCGGCATATCCCCCCTTTGATCATGCCGCGGAATCCCCTTTCACGGTCACAGCATACGCCACCCCTCGCTCGTGCCGTTGTCCACGACCATTTCGTATTTTATTATCATTTTAACTTAATGGCTGTCTTTGAGCCTTAGGCTAACCCTTAGCCTTCTTACGTTATCGACCAGGTTGGCGTCCGTGCAGCGCGGGTAGCGAGCCCCGATGCACGTGCCCGTCACACCTGTCGCTAATCCTTCTTTCTTTTCTTATCTTTTCAAGTTTCCTTTCCTTTTCTTTCTTTCTTTCACTTGTTCATTAGTTCATCGATTCATTCACGTATTCATTCGTTGATTCACTTATTCGTTTGCTCTTTCATTTATACATTACACGACTCCTCGTATGGGAGTCGCCTTGGCGACCCATCGGTCCCATAGCCTTTCAATGTTGCTATAATCTACACGGTGCGACTATATTGATAGTCTTTCCGTTTCATTGTTGTAACCCATTCATTGTTTGATTGTTTGGACGTATAGGGAGCATCAACGTAGGCTTGTGCCGTAGCACGAGCATGGAGCGCGGGCGAGAGTTCTCGTATTTTTCATGTTACTTTCCATATTCTATACAAGCATACAAGTTGGGATTATTCCCTTAGCTAGGTGCGTTGGGTCATTTATTAGCATGCAAGATGTTATCGCCTAGCGATTCTCGTGTTTGTGTCCGCATTATTATGTGCATAGGCTAAGCAAAGACGGGTTCATCGGAGCCACCCACCTTAGCGATGTTCGTATCGGCCGAGCGATATTCCGAGCGCGCCTTTGAAAGTCTAAGTCTGGATTCATCCTGTCGGGCCAATGTAAGCCTTGCATCGATTCGCATCGATACTTCATCGGGACGAAGCAACTCTTCGGGTCGACGGCTCGTTTGAGTCGTTGCACTCGCCGTTTGGAATCGGCGTTCCGCTAGGGCGGAGCGGGTCACTACATAATACACCACTCAAAACAAGTCTCGTCCTCGAGACTTCCTGAGTGCAGGTCATCCTACCATTCCTTAACTCAGACCGTGTACATACCTTAGACAATTTCCTATGCATCGTCGTTCGATGGCATCGAACGACACTCGGTTTCTTTCTAAGTTCCGTGTCGTATACGTTTTGGTCGATTTTTATTGAATAGCTTCTCGTCCATTTTAGACTTGATGTTATCTTTTCAATTCAAGCGTTTCTTCGTATTGGTTTCTATTTCTTCGTGTCATGGGACTGGAGTGGTTGCACAAGGCACGCTGGATTTTGCCAAATGCGTGGGTCGTAATTGAGGCAATTCACTTTCGTTTACCTCAATTATCGGGATCACTCGATTCGCTTCTCAAGCGTTTTCGTCTATGAAATCATTATGACTTCTTCTTAGCGGAGTCGACCAAGTTTTCTAAATTTTCGTCTGATTCAAGACCAAGAACGACACCATCGTCGAGCATAACTTCCTATCGATGGTTCAGTTCGTTGCACCAACTTTTAACTAGCACGATTTTACGTTCACGACACTCGTTCACTCCCCAAGTCGTGCTAGAACTCAGCGTATCACTTGGTTGGATCGTACACGCATTTCAGGCGTCCCCAAAATACATGTATTCAGCCAAGCCGCAGGATAGTGAGTTTGTCATTCTCACTCGAGTTCGCATCGTGCACATACTCAAGCGTCCCTGAGATATATGCATATCAGCCGAGTCTCGTGAGCAGGGTTTCCTACTCTTGATCCACTCTTTCAATCCATGTCAATCCTCAAGCTCAATCCTTTGTTTGCAACTCTCGCAATAGGGGTGTCTCGCCTATCCGCTAGGCCAATTCTCAAGGCTAAGTCAATGTCAGGATTGGAATCATAGTTCCCCAACAATAATGCCAACACTGACCCCAATCCTAGGGTCAAACCAAAGTCGGTGGTGCAGGATTTTTCTACCCAAGCTCGTATCACTCAGATTCCTAAACATCGAGCACGATCACTTAGTTCGCATAGATGCATTCGTTTTGCAACATCCAAATCTGTTCAATCACCAATTCTAAACCAATTCATGTATTCGATCACGAGGTCATCCAGCTCGACAATACGTTCTGCCCCAATCTCACGCGAGTCCGATTATCCACGGCGGTTCATGAATCACCATGCAACGCTCCCGCGGAATAATTATTCTCATCGGGGCGTAACTCTTGTTTGAGTTTAGACTAACTCATTCTCGATACGCAGATTGGACCTACTCAATCCTCAAGTTCAACTCTTCAAACACACAATTCATCCTCAAGTCTCCTTCGTGTCAAACCACAAGTCGAAGCATACGAGTTGCCACGCCAGGCGAGTACCGATCACTCCCGCTGTATGAATCACCATACCAGCGCTCACGCGGAGTGATAGTCTTAGTCGGCGCGACTCATGTACGAGGCTGGGGTTGCGCTCGCATAAGGCAAGAACGTCTACGTTGTGGTTGACAACGAATAAATCCAAGCACTCCGTTTTTCATCCAAGCCAAGTCTATATTTGATAGTCCGACCGTCATTCATCCTCGAGCCAAGTTTATCTTTTCCTCGACACATCCTTAACGACCCAAGTATAGCATCCAACAGAACAATGACATTTGCATGATCGTCATTCGCCGAGTCGGAGTGCCCCCGAGTTATCGCATATCGATCTTCGATACGCCTCAATACCATCGACGATATGCGTAACCTGACGATCTTCCTTTGCAACCGATTTTCGAATCATACATTGATGCTATTGTCCGAGTTGGATATTCCACAATTTCCTCGATATTCAAGATCAAGTTCGACCGCTATCTCTCCAGCTAGGGTCAAGATCGTTGTTCAAACTCAAGTCGCGATTCATTTGAATCAATCCGAGATCGTACGCGCAATCCTCTAAGTTTCCTCGATCAAGACCATTCCTTTACCTCTGTCGTTCCGAGTCATTTTCTAACTCACGTTGTCTAACGACAAGTTGTCCGAGCGACATCTCGCTCGGGACAATCGAAGTCACAACCAACTAAGTGTGACGCGTTCTAAGGCTTTGCGCGACCGCATCGCCTCGCCGACATACTCGTAATCCTCGATTTCGCTCGAACTATTTCCAAGACGTCCATACACCACTCGGATTCGAGCCATCTGATCTAGTCCTCAATCACATTCTTTTTCTTCTCCGAACCTATCACATACACCACTCGGGTTCAAGCCATACGGTCTAATCCTCAATCACGTTTGCGCCACGCGCTAAGACGTCTTATCGATTCGTTCAACGAATCGCTAGCGTAGTCGTTCGCGCCGTTGCGACGCATTAAGTCGTTCGCAATAATCCTCAAGGTCCAAATCGATCCTTCGAGTGCGCCTAAGCGTTAACTCGATAACGTTCCTATCGATACACACTCAAAGTGTATCTCCGTTCTCGATCGAGCGATACGTTGATATCGCTCGCAACCCGATGGCACCCAAGAGTCGAGGTGCGCGACACGCGGACTAAGTTGTACCGCTTAACCATCCCGATCGGACCACATTCAAGTTTGCACGCTCACTTATTCTCGTTCGCAACTCGTTTGCACCAAAGGGTCTAGGTGCGCGATACTCCGCACAACTTAGCCAAAAGGCTGCGTGCAAAACCATCCTGTTCGAATAATACTCTGGTCTCGTGTACCCGTTTGCTATCGTCAACGTAAGCCTATTCAAGCATGCCTTGTGTTTGCTAACTCTTAGCATTTAGTTTTCGTCCGACTCGAGTCCGTCGTGGTTCGGCACAAAGGCCATCACCTATCAAGTCCGTCGTAGTGGCACAAAGGCCATCGCCTATCGGTTCCGTGCAACCGAGTACTCGTACGAGCTTTCGCAATATTAGACTTATTGTATGGAACATCCCAATGCACAACGAGAGAGAGCATACACTTCTTTTGTTTCCAACGCGAGCTTTCAAAACTGAGAGAATCGAAATGATGTCCAAGGACGTAAAGCCGTGCTCTGATACCAATCTGTCACGCCCCGCTCCCGTAGGAGCGATCGTCCTCGCTAAGGCGTGATGCCGCACGGGCCTAGGTTGCGCCCGTGCAAGGCCAAGTCCAGAAACGTCCGATTTGAGTTCTAGGCCACAGAGTCGCACAGAGTGTCCCCATTTGCAGCGGAATATAAATGAACACAATTGAAGCGAAACCAAATTCTTTATTGATATTCAACAAGTTTACAAGCGGCGCTAGGCCGATATTACAAGTCGCGCAAGCTCTCTCTCTCTGAAACATAAAAGGCGTGCCAAGTGGCTTACAAGATGGAATGATTCATGGCGATGTTCCGATACATTATGTCCCGTATATGGTGCTCCAGCTCCTTGCAACGCTCCAAGGCCCAGAGATAGCTCCGCGCCTTAGCACGTTCGATTGAAACTCCGCACCCGCCGGCGTCTCCTGCATCCTGCAAGTAGACTGTGGGGTTATCAGTACATTGTTATGCACTGGTGGGGAGGCTAGCTCGCCCATAATCACTATCATTACCGAACACGTTCCATTTACTTGTGTGCATCTCTATCATTCATTGTCTTTCTAATCTTGCCTTAGGGTCATTTACCTGGCATGTGATTAACCTATCCCGTGTTACCGATTTCAAGTGTCGCATGGAAATACATGCACAACTTACCCATACTTACCGTCCGGCCTTCCCTGTTCAGAGCAAACCAAGTTAGACAACAGTTCATGTGTAATAACATAACGTAGACACATTCTTTAACTCATTTGTACTCATTATTATTTTGGAGTGGCACATTTCAAGTCATTCAGTAGGCACTTGTTCATTTAACTTTTAACTTAGACTACTCTGATTTCAATGCAAGAACTTGCACGTGGATTGCCACCAGCAAAGCCCACTTAATCTATATGCATCGGTCGCTGGCACCACAAGCCATCCTGGACTTTCTCCTTGGCATTTTCGCACCTATCATGGCGTGCGGCTGGTACACCCTGATAGTCTCTTGAAAAATACCCCGCACTTACGTCTCCTGGGGCCAAGCCTCCCCCAGTTAAGCCCGTAAGCCCCTTTTTGGATCCGCCTAGGCCGGCATATCCCCCTTTGATCATGCCGCGGAATCCCCTTTCACGGTCACAGCATACGCCACCCCTCGCTCGTGCCGTTGTCCACGACCATTTCGTATTTTATTATCATTTTAACTTAATGGCTGTCTTTGAGCCTTAGGCTAACCCTTAGCCTTCTTACGTTATCGACCAGGTTGGCGTCCGTGCAGCGCGGGTAGCGAGCCCCGATGCACGTGCCCGTCACACCTGTCGCTAATCCTTCTTTCTTTTCTTATCTTTTCAAGTTTCCTTTCCTTTTCTTTCTTTCTTTCACTTGTTCATTAGTTCATCGATTCATTCACGTATTCATTCGTTGATTCACTTATTCGTTTGCTCTTTCATTTATACATTACACGACTCCTCGTATGGGAGTCGCCTTGGCGACCCATCGGTCCCATAGCCTTTCAATGTTGCTATAATCTACACGGTGCGACTATATTGATAGTCTTTCCGTTTCATTGTTGTAACCCATTCATTGTTTGATTGTTTGGACGTATAGGGAGCATCAACGTAGGCTTGTGCCGTAGCACGAGCATGGAGCGCGGGCGAGAGTTCTCGTATTTTTCATGTTACTTTCCATATTCTATACAAGCATACAAGTTGGGATTATTCCCTTAGCTAGGTGCGTTGGGTCATTTATTAGCATGCAAGATGTTATCGCCTAGCGATTCTCGTGTTTGTGTCCGCATTATTATGTGCATAGGCTAAGCAAAGACGGGTTCATCGGAGCCACCCACCTTAGCGATGTTCGCATCGGCCGAGCGATATTCCGAGCGCGCCTTTGAAAGTCTAAGTCTGGATTCATCCTGTCGGGCCAATGTAAGCCTTGCATCGATTCGCATCGATACTTCATCGGGACGAAGCAACTCTTCGGGTCGACGGCTCGTTTGAGTCGTTGCACTCGCCGTTTGGAATCGGCGTTCCGCTAGGGCGGAGCGGGTCACTACAGTGACAAATGTGTAGATGTTGTTGTACCTGCATATAGAACAGCTTACTACTGCCGTCTCACAACGGTGCAGGCTGGGCATGATCCGGTTCGACCCAATAATTTGGGATCGGGTCGTGACATGTTTTTAGTGGTGGCCTATGCAGGTCCAGAAACAACAACTTAGGAAAACATACCTAGAAACAATTAGAACACTAGAACATTGATTTGTTACAACATAGGTCCGAATTATATATATATAAATATTTTTGTTTGTTATAGACTGGTAGGCTACCTTGCTTATGTTTTGCATCCTAAACCTTATCCAGCATAGGCCGATTGTATGGTGGTCTATTTTACTATTTACTGTAGTTTCTAGATTTTATATATCTTTTAGTGTCCTTCGGCTTTCAGAGGTTATTTTCTCCATATCCTTATTCATACTCCAGCATTCCTTAGCATCCATACGCTTTTGTTATTTTTGGTTTAGGATTAGATTTTTCCCAATCTCCTTCTTCAACAAACCTATTTCAAAATTTTCAATTATTAGTTGATCAAATCACACTTCTCTATCTTTATTTATCTTTATTTAGAATCTAGATCTATTTCACTATTTAGAGTTTCAAATTCTCCTTTAGCAAATTTGGTAAACTTTTATCTATCCAGAGTATTTTTACGACTAGTGTACCCAACCATTTATCTCGACATTATTTTCAATTGACTTTCTTGTGACCAATCCCGAACCAAATTCTTTTGGAACCATAAAGCCCCAAGGTTATTTATTACCAAAAAAATTGGTTCAACTTAGCTTGTTCACGAATCTTCCAAGGGAATTATTTTCCAAAAATAATTCCAATATTGATTGATATTTCCTAAGTTATTCTAAGACCAAGAATATTTTCATTTGTTGACTTCCTCCACTCAACCTGAAACCTTACTCTCTCTAAGAACTTCTTGATCAGTTCAAGGCCTAGGAAGCTTCCAAAAACTCAATACTTTATTTTTTGTTGATTATTACTAGATGATACCCTGTAGAGTTGTAATAAGATATCTTTTGAAATCATAAGAATTTGTTGAATCTTCCCGATATGAATCGACCCTTGATTACACTCTTTGTTGGTAGTGTCTTTCACAAAGTCATGTTTCCCTTACAATACGAATTCTGAAAACTTAGAAGATTCTAATCTTAATGAGAATATATGGCGGTACTTATCAAAGAAATATTGGTGTTAAGATTTGAGAAGAATGAAATTCTCCTTAGATACGTGTTAGTGCTCGAGGTGATAATGACATGAGGAGTGAAATTCTAATCTGAATGAGTTACAGTGATAGGACAAGCGACTTATCGAGAAAATATATTACGGAGTGTAAGGCTGAAAAGATATATGGATATTTAGGGATCAAAATCATTTATGGAAAAGGCAGGGATGCAGTAACGATCAATTAATTATGTGACTTAGAGGTTGAAAAAAAATGATAAATACTGAGGTGTTCTTTAAGGAGGAATAAACATAAAGTATATGGTGAACAAAAAAAAATCTATAAATGATTGCGAGACAAGGAATTTTAACTCGAGGTACAACTTAACTAAGGACGACAATTGATAATAAGGAGAGGAATCGAGGATAATTGAATCTTATGAATATGATTGTGAGTAATACGAAGTTAAGAGATATGTGATGAAAAAAAAAAATCAAAAATTCACTTGGTAAATTCGAGGTCGTGGAAAAAGATAAATACAGAGGTGTACTTTAAAGGAATGACATAGTGAAAAAAAAGAAAAAAAACCTACACATGGTGGGCGGAGCAAGAAAACTCGAGGTACAATTTAATTGAAGACAGCGATTGATGATGAGGAGATGAATCATGGTGTTTGAGTTTTATAAATAAGATTGTAAGTATTATAAGAAAAAAAATGTGTACGATGAATTGAAACGTACCATCGATAGGTGAAACAAAATATTTGAAACTTGAGGACTACTCAATTGGGGATTGAAAATACAAATCGAAAGACCCAGATGTTATAAATAAGAGATCAAAGGATTAAGGGATGCAATAAACTACTCCTGAGAAAAAATTTATTGGCTAAGTGATAACAACAAAATTAGAAGCTCAAGATGGAATAACCGAACTTCCATTTGGTCAAGGATTTTGAATCAAACGTTTAAATCAGGAGATGTCAAAATGTACGTGATAGTGAAAATAGAATTCTAAAGGAATACAAGATTGATGATGGTTTAGACAGTTGCATAAGAATATCATTCACGACCAGTTTAATTTTGGAAGAATATTGGGTTGATTTTCTAGAACATTATTTTCTTTAAGATACCCAATTTTCAGTAACACTATTTCGTATGTATTCGTGACTATACATGACTTTGCTTGACATGACAATTAAACCATTCCTTAGTGTGTCTTTTGTAATTCTTAGACCTTGCAGCACTGTTAGGATCATAGAGATAGAATATTGATAAAGATAGGAAGACAGGATGTGTAGGATCATGAATAAGTGAGTTGGTGACCATAGAGTAGTTTGGATAACGAAGTTAAATCATGATGTTTTGAGAATTACCACTTGAGGGAGAAGTGGTGCAAGAATCAAAAAAATTGATGATGAAAAATCTCCGTCCGGCCCGAGGAAACCTTTGCACGCCTCCGTTACCTTTTGGGAGGCCTACGCCCCATAGAAACTGTCTACCAAAGGGCTAATGATTGTAAAAATTGATGACTGAGAAAATGTTTCATAACTGAGGTACCATTTTTGAGATATAACCAACAGTTAATGATGTCTTTCGTCCCATGACTTTCTGTTAGAATAAGACCCTGTTTTATTACCATTACAGGTGTAGCTAGTAGTATTTAAATAGTCTACAGAATTTCATTACGGGATCAGTATTTATGAGAAGTTGGATTACAATTAATATTTGGATAAAATACGAATATTGGAAAAAATCTTGATCAATGAATGTAAAGTTCGGACATGATTGGAGGGAACTTATATATTAATCTTTGTTGTTGAATGACAAATTTGGTTTGACAAACTTTTGACAACAAGTTGGAAGAAAATCGCAATTATACGACTCTAAATGGTGACATAACGGAAAAAAATTTAAGTGACAAATATTTGAGGAAAGACTTTTGTAACCCAGTTATTGAAAGGGTTGTTGCAACAAATTGATTATAAAGACAAAATATGGGACTATAAATTCATCGATATGTGATAAAAGGGTTACTAATGCTTGATATTGAGTTAAAGGCATGACACCAAGTAGAATGTATCAAGATTATTTTGGAGCGTATATAGCGACGCAATACGAAACTGGATCCTTGGTAAATGTTAAATTGATCGGTAAGGTGATAAGAGGGTACAAATTGTTGGAGAATAATTATGTGGGTTTAAGTGACTTATTTTTGCACAAGTATTTTGCCGATTTATGATTTGGAAATAAGAGCATGCTAAAAGTAATTTTGCACGATTATTTCGGTGATTAACAATTCAGAAATGGAAGCAAACATTAAATTGTGGACAATGGCCGTATTTCTAAGGAGGGAAGAATGTTGTTGCATGAATTGACTAAGATAGTTCTTTTGTAGCTGACCTAGGGATTGCCAACATTATTAAGAGATAATCAAGGTAGTAATTGTAAAGGTTTGATCATCCCCTAACAGTACCCTTAAATTTCGAGGATAAACTTTTCTAAGGAGGGAAGGTTGTAAAACCCGCATTCTTGATTATTGGAGTAATGGAATTATTGTACTTTTGGTTTGAACATCAGATTTTGGTTGCACTATCATATTATTATTATTATTATTATTATTATTATTATTATTATTATTATTATTATTATTATTATTATATATTAGTCGGATCAGGAAAATGTTATTTTTAAAATTAATTATTGGATTTTGTTTGTGGCCCTGTCTCCGATCCCGTGCCCGGAGTCCAACCCCGAGTCCGGACACCGATCCCGAACTCGAACCAGATCCCGTCCCGAACCCATCCTTATTCCTTCTTTTTTTAAAATCTGATTATTATATATATATATATATATATATATATATATATATATATATATATATAAAGCAAAATCCTAAAACTAAAACCTATTTCCCCCACACGTGGACCCAGCACCCCACGAACTGGACTACTCCCTCACCTCACGAACAGCACTCTCTTCCCCATTTTTCCTCTCCTCCACACAACTTCCTATCTCTATCTCTACTTCTTCTTCTCCTCTTCCTTAAAAGAAAACCCACACCAGCATCTCTCTCCCCCTCACTCTCAACTCTTTCCCCATCTCTCAATCCCCATTTTCCCCACTCTCCAGAGCTCCGCCCACTCCCGAGTGCCCTAGCCTCCGACCCGAGACTCCTCGGCGCCAGCTCCGGCCAGATTCCCGCCGACTTCCTCCGGCCGATACCCGCCGGCCGCCGCCCGCGCCGGCCAGACCCCCCTGCGCGTCGTTCCCGCGCCCGCCTTCACCCGAGCGCGCACTCCGGCGGCCAGATCTACCCCCACCTCCGCCCGCCCGCGCCCCCGAGGCCGCGCCCCATCCAGCCGCGCCCGGCCAGCGTCTCCCGCGCCGGCCAGACCCCGTCCAGCCGAGCCCCATCGTGCCCTAGCCGCGCGCCACCTCCCGTGCGTCAGATCCCAGCACTCCGGCGACTCCGTACCTGTCCGGCCAGCACTGTCCGCTGTACGGACGCTGTCCAGCGCGTTCCTTGCGGCCCGGTCCGCTGTCTGCGCCCCCTGTGCGTTTTTCGGCACTTTTTCCGCTGTCCGCAGAATTCTTTTTCTAATACTTTCATCTGAGAGCTCAGGTATAACTTCGTGTTCCCGTGTCCCTCCCGTAGATAGTCTGTGATGACGCGGTCCCGATCCCATTTCGGGATTCGGTATTTTGATATTTTGTTACTTTGGGTGATACATAGAGTATCGGTTACGTCGCGGCATATTTTGCTATGTTTGGATATATTGTGCTGTGTTCATTTTTGGGTTGGATATTCATTTTGGATTGGTGATCCCAGGTTTGGGATAATTAATTGTGTTTTGGTTGACATTCTCCCAGAATTGGGTTGTCCCAATTACAGAGGAGATGCTGCCCAAATTTTCAGAAAATATTTTAAAAAGAGATTTTCTTATAAAAATTAGCATTTGAATAAAACCTATTTTTCCAAAGAAAACCGGTCTTTGCAAAATGATTTATAAAAGGGATTTTGTTGGTTTTTATGGATTTTGTATCACCGGTTAGGCGACGACCATATCGGTCGGATGAGCCTCGGCGAAACGCAAACGCTACAGGGTTTCCTGTACGTTGAGGCGTTAGCCAGCAACATGAGATTGCACGACCAAGTCTGAGACTCTTTAATTTTAATTTAATTATAATTTATTTTAGAACTGGTACTACTTTTAGTATTTATGGTGCAGGACCTCGGCCTACTGTTTGGACCGTTCGCGGCACTCAGAGCTCGCCTTAGGATTATTTAATTTATATAAATAATTTGTAAAGGACATAAGTCCAGTTTTTCTTTATTTCTCTGTGACTCTGTATTGTGTAGCGTAATTTTTTCTTATTTTTTTGGAATGTTGGTTTCGTCGTTAAACGCGTAGATTATAAAATGGATATATTTATTTTATAAAGAAAATTAATAAGTTTTCTCATAATAAATAATCTAGTAATTTAAGCAAATCACATGTTTTCTCATTTAAAAGAAAAAGCCTAGTTTTATATATATATTTAAAATACAAAGTTTTTACCAAATTAACCGGTAATTGCTATTTTTCTCAATTAATCAGTAACCGACTTATTTAATTAAAATGATAACGAACATATTTGCGACGTTAGACCATTTTCCGGTAGATTAATTAAATAACTTAAAACCTGACTAGGGTCTACTTCTAGAAATTGTAACTAGCACACCTAGAATGGTTTCATTATGGTTCTAAGTCAAGGTTCTCAACTGTAGGATCTCGGAGACGTACTTGACTTCCTCCTCGGTACCGACATTCCCGATCCAGTCAATTAACAGAGGCAAGTTACGGTTATGTTTTCTTGTATTTTATTTAGTAATTGTCAAGTTGAATGTTAAACCACATTGCTACACGGAACCCTCTCCTAGGGTTCAAATATTGATTGATATTGATTGGGGGAATAGTGTAACGTTTATGGCCAATACCCCTCATATTGCATATTGATTGTGCGAGCTTACCCTCTTACACACGGGGATAAGCCGTATCGCGTCGCTAGGATGCTATTGTACAACCCAAGCCGGTCATAGACGTTTACACATTCAAATCACATTGTTTTAAATTGTTAAGTTGCTGGAAAATATTGTTTCAACTGTTTAGCCTGCACTTTTCTATCATTACTTGAAATGTGAGATACATATTCGTACTTGCTCCCTCCTGACTGGAGACAACATTTTTAGGTGACATTGAGGATGCTGAGCTATTGTACAATAACTACTATCACCCGGTATTGTATCTTGTGGTGTTGCCAGAGTCCCCCTTGGAGGACGCAGAACCTGAAGCCGACGAGCCGACCGCCTAGCTAGTTGTTTTCAGTTTTTCTAGTTTTATTGTTTTGGAGTTTGTCAATTTGAATTCAGTTCTTTATTTCAGTTCTTTCATTTCCAGTTGTACTTTTCAATTGTTGAATAAAAAGTTTTAAAATTTTCGTATATTCAAGTTGTGACAAATGTATAGATGTTGTTGTACCTGCATATAGAACAGCTTACTGCCGCCGTCTCACAACGGTGCAGGCTGGGCATGATCCGGTTCTACCCAATAATTTTGGATCGGGTCGTGACAGCAGTAAGTCCGGTAAGTCGATTCATGGAGAAGCCTTATTCTAATCATTGGGAAACGGCCAAAAGAATATTACAGTACGTCAAGGGAACTGTTGACTATGGCATTTTCTATATCAAGCTAATGTTCCTGTCAAACTTGTCGGTTATACTGACAGTGATTTGGGAGGAAGTATTGATGATTCTCGGAGTACTTCTGGTTATGTCTTCAACCTTGGCAGCGGAGCAATTTCATGGAGTTCAAAGAAGCAGCCAATTGTGGCACTTTCTACCACAGAAGCGGAGTATATTGCTGCATCTTCTACAGCTTGCCAAAGTATTTGGCTAAAAGGTGTTCTAGAAAGCATGAAGTTCAAGCAAGAAGGACCAACAACAATTTGTTGTGACAACAAATCTGCTATCTCTGTCTCAAAGGATCCAGTTCTATATGGAAGGACAAAACACATTCGCATGCGATTTCACTTCCTAAGGGAGCTTGTTCATGAAGGAGAAATTAACATCGAATATTGCAGAACTGAAGAACAACTTGCAGATGTGTTTACAAAATCTCTAGGAGGACAAGCCTTCAAGAAAAATATTGACGCTTTAGGAGTCAAAAGCAAATTTGGCTTACGGAAGGCATTGTTGGATATGTAAACCAAATGTGTCATGCATGGATGTATCTAGAATGTCAAATTCATTAGGAAGAGTCAAAGTTCATTGTTGCATGCATAATGAATCTAGAAAACCTAAGAGTCATGTTCATTGTAGTTAATGCATCTTGATGTATCTTGAGTCCTATAAATAGCTATGGTTGATGAGTGAAAAAAAATCAAGCAAGAAATCAAAGTTGTTTATTCAGTCCACTAATCAAATATCCTCTTTTGTGATATCATCCTCTTTGTATCCTACAAGTCGAAAAGAACAAGAAAGGAAAACTCTTACAAATACATGTCAGCACCGCCGCACCGGAGGAAGGTGAGTTGTGGGTGGGGGCAACGTTCCAGTTATATAGTGAAGACCAAGAATCTCTCAATCGGGCTTATTATATGTGAAATTGTAGATTTGATAAAGTTATCTCCAAGTAACAAAAGGTAAACCTATATATGCCTTTAAAAAAAAAAGAGAAAAAAATCTAAAAGGGGATGAGAATATTGGTTTCGCATAATTGATCAAAAAGAGAAGCAATGGCTTCCTAGGAGCTCGCCTTTTAGAACACTGGAGAATCATTGGAAGTTCCTTTCTAAATAAATTTTCTAGTGGTAAAAAAATAGTTGCCTGGGCAGTCTTATTTTCCAATTGACCTTAAATGTCATCTATATCACCCTTTTATTACCTATTTGAAACTATGTTACAATGTTTCTACTTTTGCGTCTCTCCTTCATTCTTCTTCTAGTCTGTCAAAGGCCACTGCCTACTTAACGAAAATCGCCCTCGCCACTAGTCGACCATTCGTGTGTGTAATCTGATACTATATCTACTAATGATTCATGTTAGTCCACTTTGCTACTTTCCCGGTCCCTTGCTTAGTCATGAGGCCCTCTTCAGAAAAGACAAGTGAAATAAGCTCTCAGGTGAGTTATCAGTTTGTATATTCATTTCTAGAAAAGAAACAAAGGTTGATTTTATTTTTATTTTTATTTTTATTTTATTTAGTTCTCCCCTTATTATCAGCCAAAACTTCTATTTCTCAATAGCTGACCTCCACTATATTTCGAATGTACCACTATTGTTCTTCATACACTTGGGTTTCCTTCACTTACTTTTTGAACTGTGCCCTTTCTTTTACAGCTGACTGCAGATTATACTTTACTTAAAGTAGGAAACACCAAGAGCATAGTTCATTCATCTTGAAGCTAATCATACCGGATTAGCAACTTAATTCAACAAAATTTAACCTAAGCCTTTTAATTATTGTAGAAACCTCATTTTCCTTCTATAGAATTAATTCTTGCTTTAATTTCTGGGCACCAAGTTGTGTCTTCACAATTACCGGAACCTTGATTTAACTTGGTCCCAAATCCATTCTAGGCTGATCCTATCCACTCTAAGCTGATTCTAGGTTACAATTCACGGAAGTATAGAACATATTTCACATTTCTAAACTAGGGAGGTTACTGTTCCTATATGCCAACCAGCAAAATTGACAATAAATGGTATGTGTACCTTGGCTGAGAGGAAGTTTCCACTTGAAACAGAGACTCCTAGTTCATGCCACCGACTGTTATCACCATGCCGACGAAGATTTAAAATAGGAGGTCCAGGAGAAAGCTTAGCCTCTATTGTTAGACGTACCCTTCCAGCTGCTTCCATTGCAGCCGCTAATGAATCAGAATCAGTAATTCGGTATTGACCAGCATACTTTCCCTTCTTTCCTGAAAAAGGACATCATTCTCTAAGTGCTTTTGACAGGAATAGGCATGCACAGATAGCACTAAAACAGAAATGGCTTAAACTAAAGGTCACTTAAGCAAAAATAAAAAATAAAAAAACCACAGCTCAATCACTTGTTCATATATCATTCTGCTATAACCAGATTATACCAGGGCGTCCCAGTGCCACGAGGCCAAGGCTTCGGCTTACACAAGGTCTAGGGAGGGTCAAGAAATACGCAGTCTTACCCACATATACATGGAAAGGCTGTTTTCGTGACTCGAACCAGCATCCTCCACGATGCAAGTAGCAAGCATTACCATCATGCCAAGCGAGGCCTCTCCCATGACCACATTATACATTTAACCTTTTATCTCAGTGCAGAATGAGATCACCACTGAATCATGTGCAAATACAAGGATCCATCATGGTCCCCAGCAACCAGCCAACCTCTTCAAATCTTATCTCGTATATGTCATCCATTGGACACCTATGTAACCCATAACAGAGAAACTTTCTCTGAAAATTAAATTATCAAGGTTGAAACTTAAACCTCGGACAGATTGCATATAAACCAACACTTAAATCTATGAATTTTGAGCAAGATTTATCCTGATGCAGCCACGACTGCAGGCACCCTGAATCAGTGGAACACATTAAAAGAAAGAGGAGAGACAGTTAAAAGACGAGCCTCTTTATTTTATTTTTTGCAACTAACCTTCTAAATTTGTAATAACTATGGAAATTTTCTATGATGCATTAACTTAAGATCTAATATCTCATAAATCCTAATTTCCCCCACCCCACACCCACCCTTCAATGGCACACACATAATCACATAGATACCTACTTAGCTCAGGTGCCTACTCCACAATATTTACGCCCATAGTTTATTCCTAACAAACTTCAATATCTAAGCACATGAAAGTTGTAATGGTGGATAAAGTTTTCACAGCAACAACCCTACTAACTTTCTACACCATCAAATTGCAGAATAGAATTACTACTTCACTGCAATATCTTTTATTCTATAAAAGGAGGCAGCCACTTTCTAAAAGCAAGGAAAGAGAAGGAAAGACCTGCAACTGTTGTGAGCCACAGCCATTGAGTATGTATTGATCACCGCCGAAGTATTAGTCATCCATTACACAATATTCCAATTATAATATCAATATTTTTATAATTAGCATTATTTAGATTTTTCCTTCTGTTATTGATCAGAAGGAAGGTTCAGTATTTGAAATCAAATATTCAGTGTTACATCACAGGATTCTGTAATGATGTTTGTAGTCGACCAAAAATATGGGTAACTGGCATGTGAAACAAAAATCACTTTTAAATTAATGCGGATACAGGAGAAATGAGATTAAAGGTGTGTGATTAAAAAAATGAAAATACTGAGGTCATAATAAAAAGTAAATAACTAATTAACAATAAAAATATAGCAGTGACTACTAATGCATTGGTTGGGTTACCCATTACCGGAATCTCAGCTGCCCCGAAACCAATATCTTATACAATTACCGAAATCAATATCTTATATAAATAGTGAATTATAATAAAAACAGACAGGCAAAACGGAGAATAAGAACACGAAATGTTTCAATCTAACCTCTCTCAGCCAAAAGCTTATCTATTTGGACATGAGTCCCTGGAACAAGAATAAATTTGATCCCCATCCCATGAAGAAGTGAAATATCCTGCATCAGAAACATCTATGATAACTGACATGAGCCTATAACCAAAAGAAACAATTTTTAGATTTACCAGGCATAACATCAAACTATATCATGATCGAAATTACTTTGGCAAATGGTTGTAGCATGATCACTCACCATTTAAAATTCCCATGCTACACTTAGCCTGTCAAGCAAGATGTGCTTAGGAAACACAAGTTAAGTTCGATCATTACTATCAAAATTACTTTGGGCAAACTGCAAAGACATGAAAGGCTGTGCATTGTGCAACTAACAATAATGTGTACTAGCATAACATGTGGAATCAAGTCTTAGTGCAGCAACCATATACCATAATCCTTAATGGTATAATATGGTTATGTGCACATGTCACTTCAGCAATACTACTACATAAAGTCTTTGTCGAGCATCTAAACAATCACTCCGTATATATGGGGATAAGGCTATGCACATCTTGACGCTCTCCGGACCCTATACAAGAGGGAGCCTCGTGGCATTCCAACATCTTTATCATCACTTTAGGTGTCATCATATTCACAAGTGGACAAAGTCAACTATAACCTGACTCTTAACAGTAGCAAAACCTAGCAGTAAAATATAAAATAAACAATATAAAATTTCTACTGGTTGTGCACAAGAATAAATAACTGAAGCAAAACATAGCAAAACTCAGATTTGTAGTGCCAACCTAGGAAGCACGGACACTCGAAAAATATGAGCCCATGTCGAGCATTTTTCGGACAGGCAAAGTACACTATGAGTCTAGGACATACCAATTTTGTGTTGCCGTGTTCTAATGTTGTGTAGTATCCGTGTCCGTTCAACATACCGCCAACTTGTAATTAAAGATGAAAGTCCGACCTAGAACAATGCTACGAGGAAAATAAATAGCGGTCGAAACATTCTGAAGCAATCCAAGAGTACAGAAATAAACATCAGAACAAATCAGGAAGCACCGACACCCCAAACATCGGTGCCGCGTCCGTGTCGTTACACTCATCAGAAAAGACAGAGACACTCCAAAGTACAAACAGGACACGCCTGTTACCGTGTCCGTGAAGTGTCCCGTGTCCGATTCCTCGCATCCCGGCGCTACACGAGGAAGTTTCCGTGCTTAGTATCACTTCCTTTTCCCCCAGAAAAAACATGTTAGCAAATAAAACCCTAAAAACATCCGCACAAAATAGACAACCCAGTTCCAAATCAAAGAAATATTGCAGGTTCAGGAAAAAAAAAACGACAATAAAAAACTAAGTAGAATAGTCGCGTAACACAAAAAAAAAAAAAAAAAAAAAAAAAAAAAAAAAAAAAAAAAAAAAATCATAATTTATGACATTTTTGCCCCTGAATTTTTTTTTAGATGTCCGGCCTAATGCACAGGACTTTGTGCACGCTGCGTTGCATGTTATTTGGGTCCACTACTCACGTCTCCTCTGCGACTGGATTCCGAGATCATTCGTCAAGCGAAAGGATTATACCACTCGCTGAATTATACTTAAATGACAAAAGTAGGCGAGTAATAAAATATAGATAAACTTCACCGTAAAAATTTTCTTTCCAATATTATCTTTATATATGCTTATCATTAAAATTGTCTATTTAAGTTAATAGAACATGTAGCTAATTATTATTAGAGCTGTCATTTTGTTCCTAAATTGTCTTATATGTATATCTCTACTATTATAAAGAGACTTCAAAACAGCTCAACCTTGAGCCGTCTAAGTCGTGTATATCATCAATCATTTTTTTTTACAAAATAAAATAAAATATTAAAAATAACTATCTTTCTTATCTTCTTTGTGGATAACCAAACCCTCTATCCTAATGCAAAAAAATTAAAAACCACCAGATACTAGAATATATTTAAAATTAAAATTATGTTTAAACTAACTACATAATATTATCTAATTAAACACATATTCATAATTTAAAAAATAATCATAACAAATCATATTAAAATATATTGAAATTATATTTAAAATATTCTAATATAATTTAAATTTTTACATATTTTATTAATACTATTATTTATTTATTTTTGATACGTGCAACGCACGTGAAGGTAACTAGTACTAGCATAAAATAAAATATCTAATAATATAATAATAAATTTAGGATAACTAAGAGGAGTGGTTTTCAAGATAGTCTTAATAAACATAGCAACCACCTTTTTGTTTTCTTAATAATAAGGGATATTTAGACTTTGGGTCTCAAATAAATTTTAAAATTAGTGTTTGTATCCTCATATTATACATAATTAGTATTTGGGTCTTAAATTGTCACCAAAAATAATTAGTGACACTTTTGGTACACCTTTGATGATACTTTTGAGACATTAGTGAGACTTTTGAGACTCAAACACTAATATATATAATATTGAGACCCAAACATTAATTTCGAAACCTGAAAATTGCTGAGAAACCCAATTTCGGGATGGACTTTTATGAAATGTCCACCCGCTGGATGAGTTTTATGAAATGCCCAGAATTAAGTATTTTCACGTTAAATATTCCAAGATTCCCTTTTAGATGCCACCCGCTGGAAACTGCTATTTTTATAATACCGAAACTACCCCTCCGCGCGAATTGGTCATCTATATGTATTTGAATTCAAAAAACTCAGATCTGGATTGCAATTTTCGTCTTCTTCTTCACGAAAAATCTGAATTCCATTGCTCTCATCTTCAGTAGAGATCGCAAAGATCGTTCGTAGTTCGGTGTGCTTTTCTTCGGTCGAACTCAGATCATCGCTCGTCATCATCATCACCATCATCATCATCTTCATCGACGTCAATTGTGGAGAGAAGATCTTTCTTCTTCTTCTTTTCCATAAGAATTATCATCGCTTTGAAAGAAGAACGAAACTCTTTATTCCTGAAAAAACTAAATTACACGGAGAATGGCCATTCTCCTACGTTTTAACACTGAAAATGACCATTCTCCGTGTAAATTAACACGGAGAATGCCATTCTCCGTTTTATTTAAAACGGAGAATGACATTCTCCTTGTTTCTAACACGGAGAATGGCCATTCTCCTGCGTTTTAACACTGAAATGATCATTCTCCGTGCTAAATTACACGGAGAATGACCATTCTCCGTTTTATTTAACACGGAGAATGACCATTCTCCGTGTAAATTAACACGGAGAATGCCATTCTCCGTTTTATTTAAAACGGAGAATGACATTCTCCGTGTTTCTAACACGGAGAATGGCTATTCTCCTGCGTTTTAACACTGAAATGACCATTCTTCGTGCTAAATTACACGAAGAATGACCATTCTCCGTTTTATTTAACACGGAGAATGACCATTCTCCGTTTTATTTAACAAGGAGAATGCCATTCTCCTGCGTTTTAACACTGAAATAACCATTCTCCGTGCTAAATTACACGGAGAATGCTATTCTCCGTTTTATTTAACACGGAGAATAACATTCTCCGTTTTATTTAACACGGAGAATGGCATTCTCCGTGTTTCTAACACGGAGAATGGTCATTCTCCTGTGTTTTAACACTGGAATGACCATTCTCCGTGATAAACTACACGGAGAATGGCATTCTCCGTGTAAATTAAGACGGAGAATAGTCATTCTCCGTGTAATTTAGCACGGAGAATGGTCATTCTCCGTGTAAATTAAGACGGAGAATGCCATTCTCCGTGTTAGTAACACGGAGAATGTCATTCTCCGTGTAGATTAAGACGGAGAATGTCATTCTCCGTGTAACACGGAGAATGGCATTCTCCGTCTTAATCTACACGGAGAATGACATTCTCCGTGTTACTAACACAAAGAATGACCACCCTCATGCGAAATTAACATTTTTCGTGTTCTAACACGGAGAATGACCATTCTCCTGCATTTTATGGTCAGCTGAAACTTTGGAGAGCCATAACTTTTGACTGGGAGGTCGAAACGAGGTCCCGTTTGTCGCAAAATGAGCGTATCGTCGAGGAGACTGAAAGTAACTGCTTCATAGTTAGACGGCCTTCCGAAATTTTAGAATCGCAAAAAAATGATGTTTGGACCTCTGTTTTAGCACTTTTGCCGTTTTGTCCCGGTCTTTCCGAAATTTTCCGACGAGTTTTTGAAGATTTTTGAGGAGAAAACCTAGATTCGAAAGTGAGCAGCGTATGGAAGAAGATGAAGTATCGAAACATTTTTTTAAGAACAGTTTCGTGGGTGTTTTCAATAAATTAAAAGGAAGGGCAAATTGGTCATTTGGAACCTGCTTTGGATAAGTTTCTCTAATTCTGGGCACGCGATGAAAGTTTTTTTAGCGGTGGGTTTTACATAAAACTTTTTTAGTTTTTGGGCATTTCATAAATCCTCCCTTTCGAAACTTACCCAAAGTCTAAATATCTCTAATAATAATATATAAAATATGTATTTTTATAAAATATATAAATTACATATAAATACTTGCATATATCTCTAGTAACGTGTATCTATCTCTTTACCTAGTTAAGAAAAATCTATTTTTTTTCTAAATAAAACAAATCTTAAAATATAATTAATATTCAAATTATAGTTAAACTAAGTATATACTATTATCTAATTAAATACACATTCAAAATCTTAAAATATATCCATAATATATCCTATTTAAAATATTTTAATATAATATAAAAAGCACGCCCTTCATTAAATCACAATCATATTTGTAGTTAAATCACAATCATAGGTATGATATAAAAATAACTATTATATAATTCAAAAAGTTCCAGCAAAAGTCACCAAATTTCCCATTAAAAAAAGAGAAAATAAAAAAAAATTACAAAAATGTTCAAGATGGAGGAGAGAAGAGATCAAAGAAGAGTAAGACCTGGAGAATGCTGTCCAAGTGCTCGCTGGCGACGATCTCGCCGGAGATGACGACGACGAAGGTGCTCCCGCGGTGGCCGCGCACGTACGGCCACGCCTCCCGCAGGAACCCGACGAACCGCTCGTTCTCCTCCCCCGCCGCCGGACCCCCGCCGGAGGAGGCGCGCGCGCCGAGCTTCGGACCCCTCCGACGAACGCCGATCCTCCTCGTTCCGGAGACCGCCGGCGAGATCCGCTTCGGATCGGAGAATCTTCCGGCGGTCGGCGACGGGAAGAGCGTCCTCGCGCAAGAAATCGCCATGAGAGAGAGAGAGGAGAAAGAGGAAAGAGAGAGGAGAGAGAGTGGAGTGGAGGGACGCGGCGAAGTGATAAAGAAGAGGAGAGGGAGTAGACTAGCTAGGGACAGTTTTGGCGCGGAATATATAACTAAGCATCATTTTGTCGTCACTGATTGATTAGTGGGGTTACATAAGGACACGTGCCATTAATTACGTGCGTTCAATTAATTTGTTTCTTTTAAGTAGGGTTTGACTATGGATTGCCGCTTATAAAATTACATTAAATTCTTGTGTTTGTATTATAAGAACAATAATTAGGAGCACTAGATTTCGTGATAGTGATATTAAAAAATTTTACCATTTAGGAATCAAACTCGAGTGGCTCTTATGGTTACTAAGACCCTGACTAGGTGACGGGAGTATTATTCTTTCCATTTATTTGGTGAAAGTTGTGGACAGTGGACCCAACAGGCATGGTGTATCGGGGAATCGAGTCACGAGGGTATTATTCCTTCTATTTATTTGGTAGAAGTTTAGAGTAGTGAGCCCAACATGCATGCTGCATCGGGGGTGCATCGGGAATATTATTTATTCAATTTATTTGGTGGGAGTTTGGGGGTAATGGACCCAACATGCATGCTGTATCGAGGGTGCATCAGGGGTTTTATTTATTTCATTTATTTTGTGAAAGTTGGGGACAGTGGACCCAACATGTATGCTATGCAGCGTGCACAAAGTTTCGTACGTATCGTCGGACATATCAAAAAATTACCATTTAGAAATGCTAAATTTTTGTCAGTTCTGCATATGTACAAGACTGTAAAAGAATAACAGTATTAAAATAAATAAATAATTCGGTCAAAATTTTGATGGTTCTATACAAATTTAAGATCATAAAAAAAATTACTTTTTTTCCTTCTACATGGCTATCAGAATTCTAACAGTCCTAAATAGGCACATAATTGTCAAAATTTTGATGGTCCAATATATAGCAATGACTGTTCTTGTGTATATTCAGGACTGTCAAATTTATAATATTCCCTACTAGAAAATATAGCATAGTAATATGTCTAAATAAACGTTTGATTTAGGCTTAACATAAATAAAGTTTTTGTTAAGGTTAGCATGGGTAGAGAGCTAGTTTTTTTTTTTTTTTTTTTGAAATCACACGCACACACACAATTGGGAGGCTCGAACCTTGCCGGTCCCTCCGGATGTCCGCTCTAATACCACTAGGCTAGAGAGCTCGGACGGTAGAGAGCTAGTTAACAGTTAAACTCTCTTTTTTTAACTTTTTTGTGGTGTACACAATTTTTTTGGCTTTTATTTTGCATTCATTTGCCAGCCTAATATTAAAATAGCTGGTTTTCTTTTGAAAATACAAATGACTCCATACTCTGCAGTAAAAATTTGAGTGCGAGCAAAAATGCTAAAATCGATTTTTTAAAAGAGAAATAGAAAAAATAAATATGGCAATTGTTACAATGAAACGGGAATTTCGGTGGGGGCGGCTGGCCCCCACTCACCCGTACGCGTGTCGGCCAGTGTCACTCTAGCAGACTAACTTTAGCATTAACGTAAGGATTTTTATTTTGGGTGTTTAGCTGTTTTGGGCATATTTAGTTTTCGAAAATGCTTTTATGCCCGGAACTTGGATCGCAGTCCTGATCCGTAGGCTATGTATCGCCAAATAACTGACCCTTATGCTAACTTTCGGCCTCATCCACTTCCGGCCAATCAGAAGGTGACACGTAGCCCGCGGGCCAGGACTACGATCCAAGTCCGCGGATAACGTAACACGTCTATTTAGTTTTATGATCTCGTTTTAAAAAAAAAAATTGGTCTTTATATTTCCATAATAGGGTCAGACCTATCGTGCCGACCGTCCAAAATAAATACCTAAACATAAATTTTAAATATTATACGATATCCTAAAACTAAATAAAAATATGTAAAAATTGTATGACTGGGATTATTTAATTTTTTTCATGATCAATCGAGAATGAAATTTGCGACAATGTTGCTATCATAATTTTAGCAACCATACGGCCCATATATCGGGTCGTGCTGGCCGGTCATATAGATCGGCCCGAAGTTCAGGTTCGGTCCGGACCGATCTGAGGCCTGGCCCGACCTAACCCGGCTTGGCCCATGTTCGGAGTAGTTTCATTTTTTTTTTAACCGATGCATGAGTTCATTTAACTTTCTTTAACAAGAATCTTAGGCTAAGTTCAGACTTGAACCAACTTTAGAAAGGTAAAGTGCGAAATACCCATCCTCCAATTTGTCTCGTTAGCATAATAAGACTCGATAGACAAATATAGCAAATAAATCTCTCTCCTGCGGTGGTGGCAGCCTCCAGCCCTCCTCCCCCTCCCTAGTCCCTCCTCCCCCTCTCCTCTTCTCCCACACACACACACATCAGAGAGAGTGGATCACACTGGATTGCGACCCTCAATGTCTCCAGAGACAGACTACAACAGGTGTTCATAACTTGAGCTTGCAAGTAACATCCTAAATAAATTCATAACTTGAGCTTGCAAGTAAGACCAGGAGATTGGATTATTCTAATCGAAGCTAAATTTGGTTGTCCATTGTCCTCGACTATAAAAGAAGATATCAAAAAATTGATGGCGAGTGAGGTTAGCACTGACGTCGAAGTCTCCGATTCCGACGGCGGAGGCGTGCAGTTCGAATTCCGAGTTCCTCTCCGTAAGCTAATCGAGAGGTTTCCAGTGGAAACTCAAAATATGGACATAGTGAATTGCTACTTGAATTGACAGAGAGTAGTTTCGGTGGACTGCGGAGGATCTATTGACGGAGAGGTAGAGACTTAGTTGTCACCCCCAATTTTCGAATTAGGGGTATTTTTGTCATTTTTAAAGTTTTACAATTTTTAGGAATTTTTATTTATTTTATGAGATTTTTTGGGATTTATTTGGGTTGGTTCGGATTTTATCCAATTCGGACTCAAATTGGAGACCCGGGTAGCCTGGACCCTAGTGGAACCCACATACTAGCTGGACTTGGCCCACATACCATCCTAATTAGGTTAGAAATCTTAAATCCAATTTTTCATGGCTTAATTAGTGTCACGACCCGCACCCTAGAGTAAGGGCACGAGAACGTAACAACGTCCAGCCTACGCCGCAGTGTCGGCGGTAGAACGCTGTCCTAGGTCAATCATCTAACAATATAAAAGTACCTGTACAGTTTATACTCTCCGAATGGAGGTAACATCACAACATGCTGTCTCAATCACATCTAAGGTAGAAGAATGAAGAACAGATAAATAGATAGTAACTCAAAAAGAACCATAGTATAGATGAAAAAGTCTAAGTGTCTAGTACAACATAATATCCAGAATGTCAACTCATAATACAACAAGTCTAAGAGTCTATATACCTCAACATCTCAAAATACAACTCAGATGTGAGACAAAAAGATAATACCGAAAGACTGTCTAGCTAAACTAGCCTAGACTACTGGGGCAACATCCTCAGCTGCAGGTGGATCCTGCTGAGGGTCCACAACATAAGTATCATCTAGTCCTGCTCCATAATAGGTAGTCACCAGGGCCTCATCCTCATCCTCTGTAATATTTTCAACAGGTCCAATCAGGACGGAAACGAGCACAATACATCTCACGCAGTGCATAGCAGGTTAGGAAATACGATACAGGCAATAGAGTAAGATACATGAACTGCTTAAAGGAAATATACGCTGTAAAAGAGATAGCTGTAATGAAATATCTACTGTATATAGAGAACTGTAAGTGACTAGTGATGTAGAGCACAAGATAGGCATGTGAATGGCTAGAATTTATACATGATTACACTACTGAGTTTGCACATGATTACACTACTTTGGAATTATTCACATGTCCACTTCTACTCCCCCGTTTCCCCAATCAATACACAAGGATCTATACAAGTTACGTTATTGTACATGATATCACATGGGGCCCATGAAAGGGTGCACATGATAGTATACATGAGGACTCAGTAAACATGAGAGTACATGATCACATGAGTGCACATGAATAATGGAAGCATAGGAGTACATGATGATAGTGAAACACACATAACATGAAGTACCCGATGCTCCCGAGGGGGATAACATCTCATGTAAAGATCCATATAGTACCAATCCGTGTTACCAACGTGACAGCAACAAGTAAAGTAATCTAGAGCGAGAAGTAAAGCCTGAACAAGTATGAAACGGTCAGAGAATGTACTCGCCTGATAACTGAATGTCTGAAGAGGATATACTGTCTGAGGAGAGGTGTCTGGCTCCTAATCAGAGCAATACAAGTCACAATGTATTCTAAATAGTAAAAATGAAGTCTACTATGCATACTACATGATTCTAGGTCAATCTGGTCAAAAGTCAACTCTTGGTCAACTCTAAAGTCAAACTAGTCAAAGTTGGGTCAACACTAGTCAACTAGTTAGGGTTTTAGTCAAACTAGTCAAACTAGTTGTTTTAGGTCATTCCTAGTCATTTCTAGGTTAACTAGGTCACTTTGACCTAAGGTTGACTTTGGTCAACCCTTAGTCAACAAGGGTCCACTAGTTGGATTTTGGGCCATTAGGGTTAGCCCCTAGCCATAGGCTAATGATCTTGGCCATAGGCTAATGATGGGGTTTTCATATAAACCTATAACTAGAATATATATATATATATGAATATATCTATCTACTATCCATATACCCAAAATATGAATACTATATATAATTCAAACCCACATACATATAATACACTATATATAGCATATTGAGACCTAATACAAAAAGTATACATATATATCATATATATATATATTCATATATATATATATACATATAAACTTATATATACATTATATATATATATATATAGAGGGGAAAGTGAGAGGGTCACTTAGAGAGAGAGAGAGAGAGTGAGTGAGTAAAGGACAGTGAGAGAGAGGGGGAATGAACACAGGACAGTAGGGGGGAAGGGTTCCAGGTTCCTGGAACCAAATTCCAGTCCAAAACACACACACACACAGGAACATATATACATATATGTATATATACATCACAACTACCTATTCACTCACCCAAATACCCTCAAAATTCACCCACACTCACACATACATATATACTACATAATTATATACTAAAAACATATAAATACATGTATATATCAGATCAAAAATAAGTTTGAAATTCATTTCTGAAAACTGGGAAAAATCCCAAAACTGAAAACTGTGCACTGTTACTCGATAACTAGGTAAACCTAATTTCTCCTACAAATCGAGCTAAGACCCAAATCAAAGGGTTGGTAACTAAGCCCCTAGGTGTCCTCTAGTGTTTAGGGTCCCTGATACTGCACCACGACACGACACAACGTGTCCAAACACAAAAGAACCCAAACGGGTAAATCACAGTGTCACAGCGTCGTGCACGCGTGCACTTAGCTCTAGGACACGACGCACGTGATATTGTGTCTCGTGCTCGTGTCAGTAGGTAGGGTAGGTCAAGGGGTATGTGTCAGTGTGTCTGCACGGTGTCCACGTGTCTCACAGAGTCGACACGAGACACGTATCAGTCGAGGAAACTCGACTGTTACACACTGTTTCAGACAGCGTCGTGCGGTGAGTCACGTGCCTCGTGCTCGTGTCACAGGACACGACGCACCACGTGCTCGTGTCCACGTGTACGCCACATGAAGGGCTACACGATGGTGTCATTACGAGGCACCCAAGTGTCGTGTCCGCGCGACACGACACGCTCGAAGTTGCCCTCGCGCGCGTGTGCACTGACAGCCCGTGTCCAGTGCGAGTGAGTTTTCTCACTCGACACGACACGAGGCGACACCAAATTTTGGGGGCATGTTCGCAGACATTTCCCCCGTGTCCGTGTCAAAAATCTCGTGTCCTAGTGCACTGTACAGTGAGTACGAGAGGTGAGGTAGCAGGGCATTAAAGTGTGCACTGTACTGTGTCCTGGCAGTGTGTCCAAGTCGATTTTCGACACGAAAATGACACCGTGTCGTGTTTAGTCAAGTGGGGTTGTGACCTAGGTGTCTAGGGCTACCCAAAAACATATTTTGTTTCACATTTTAATAAAAACCAGTTCTTTGTGGCATTTCAACAAACACAGTTTCCTAGTCTAGGATACGTGTCCGATACGGACACCAAACCAACTCAAACCTTCACCAAATTTGTCCTACAGTACCCTAGTACCTAGATGCATGCAAATATGAAGAGAAAACACAAAATTAACATGGTTTATGGACATTTACCTATTTGGTGAAAAATCAAGAAAATACCCAAGTAGGGGGGGTGTTCTTCCACTTGGTGATGCCCAAAAGCTTCCAAATTCCTTGATAGCAGGCCCTAACTAGTACCCTCTAGTGTAGGGGAGTCCAATGCAAAAGACTAGAGTGAATTTGGTTCAAATTTGAGGAAGTTATCAAGGTTTGAAGAAATAGGATTTTTCTATGTTAAAATTCATGTAAAATTCTTCATGAATGATACATTGGGTTAATATAGGATGGTGTAGGGCTAGGGGGGTTCCCTATGGCCGGCCAAGACTAGGGGGGTGTCCTTGGGCTTGCTTCATGGAGAAGGCAAAGACTTTAGGTGCTAAAGGCTTGATCTTTTGAGTGATTCAAGCAAAATATCTAAAATGTAATATCTAGATATTTATCCTTCTTTACCCAATGTAAATATCTTTCCCCTTATCATTCTAGGTTAGTGGCTAACCTATGGATTAGGGTAGACTAGGTTAGGGGCTCTCATGACACTTAACAATAATAAAAACACATAATTCCAAATAATTCTAAATAAATTCTAGAAAATTACCAAAATACCCTTTTAGGCTAAAATCACTAATTTGGTGTTCTAAGCCTATGGCTAAGCTCTCATGGTCATGGCAACATCTAGGTTAGAGAAAACTAGGGTTTACACTAAGGTTTTGCTAGTAAGTCACAAAGTCATAAGTCATGACTTAGAAAATGGTTTATCTTAACTAAAATCACCAGAAAATCATACCATGACTAAAATACCACTAATAAATAATAAAAATAATAAATTTTCAAAAATCTCCAATTTCAGAAAACAGGGTGTTACAATTAGTCATTTTAGAGCTTAATTAGTTGATTAAATTAGACCGAACCAATTAAACCTAAGTCTAATGGGTTTGGAGTGTTATTGGATCCAACCCACAAACCCTTCCCCCCACACATGGCCGGCCATAAGAGACCACCCCCCCCTTTCTTCTCCACAAAGCAAACTCCCTCTCTCTCTCCATTTCATTTTCTTTCACAACTCTTTCTTCTTCAAGAAGACCTACACCTAGGTAAGCTCATAAATCCCCATTAATTCCTCTATTTCATTTGTTCCCTTCACATTAATTGTAGAGAAGAGAGTTCTCTACACTTTGCCCTAGAAATTATTAGGTTTCCAAATAATCTAGGTTTTAGGATTTATTGGGAGTTTTATTAATTAGAGTGGTATATATATATGAATATATATATATATGTATATGTATATATGTGTATATATTATATGTATTGTGTTTGTGTAGAGAATGGTGGTGGTGGTATTGGTGTGTAGAGAGTGGTGGTGTCATGAGAGTGGTGGTGGTGGTGTATGAGTGAGAGAGTGTGGTTGTGTGTGTGGTTGTGCTTGTGTGAGATTGTGTGGGTTTATATATATATATATATTTGTGTATATATAATTATAGGTATTAATATGTATTTGTGTGTGTGTGTGTGTAGAGAGTGGTGAGGATGTGTCATGAGAATGGTGGTGGTGTTGTCATGGGAGTTTGTGAGTGTGTGTATGTGTTTGTGAGAGTGTGTGTGCGTGTTTATATATATATATATATATATATATATATATATATATATATATATATATATATATATATATATATATATAAACATATACATATATATATATATATATATATATATATATATATATATATGGAGATGTGTGTGTGTGTGTGTGTGTGTGTATGTATAGATATGTGTAGAGGAGTGTGTGTTTGTGGAGTTAAATGGATGATAGATTATATATATATATTTGTGTATATAAATATATATATATATATATATATATATATATATATATATATATATATATATATATATATATATATATAGGTATATATATAGAGATAGAAGTAGAGAGGAGAAGGAGGTAGAAGAGGGAGATGAAGAAGAAGAATGGACAGCAGCAGCAGTAGCCTGCAGTGGCAGCAGCAGCCACTGCAGGAGCAGCAGCAGCAGCAATAGCAGCAGGCAGCAGCAGCACTAGCAGGCCAAGCAGCAGCAGCAGTAGCACAATGGTTCCCCCCCTTAGCCATAAGCCCCCTTAAACCCCTTGAATAGATATATATATATGTTTGTATATATATATATAGATAGATAGTTATATGGCTAGGAATTAAGAACAAGTTTAGAAGAAATAGAAGAAGTGAGGAAGAGAAGAAGAGAATAAGAAGAAGTTTAGAAGAAGTAGGAAAAGAAGACTAGAAGAGAAGGAGGGAAAGAAGAATAGGAAATTAGGAATTAGAAAGGATAGGAAAAAGAATGAGAAGAGGGATTAGAAGAAGAAGAATAGGAAGAATTAGGAGAAGGGAGTTAGAAGAATAGAAATTAGAAGGAGAAGGAGAAAAATAGGAATAGAGAATGAATCGGATTTTGGATGAAAGGGTGAAACGGAGCCCGGAGTATCGGATTGAGTTGAAACTTGACGTAGGCCTAGAATACGTGATTTAGATTTTGCGGGTAGGCTTCCGAGTGAAAATCGGAGTCGTAGGGCGCCGGTATCGCGCCGTATCGGTGCGTATCTTGAAATATTCAAGATATCTGCAACGGGCCGTAAGGTGGACTAGACGTCCACTTTATCTAGGTATTATGGTAGATAACGAACCTATAGGATAGTACCATACTACCCTAGGGAGCACGGGTCAAAATATTAAGCGTAGATAGGCTAACTAGCTAATCGCCGAAGTTGGATTTTTGCCCTTTTAAGGGTAAAATAGGAATTTGGCCTATGGCCAAGAAATGGATTTCGAAGTCCAAGATGGACTTGGATATAGGTTGTAGAGGTTGGTTATGGGTAGAAATAGCCGTCTAGACCTAGTCTTGACCCCTGTTGACCACGATTGACTTTTTAGGCCAAAAGTCAACTATGGGTCAACACTTTACCCAATTTAGTCCCAAATTCTATTAGACTTGTGCAGTTGACCGAAAGTCAACTGTTAGGCACCAGTGACTTAGAGTTGACCTGGGGTTGACCATAGTTGACCACAGTTGACCAGAGTTGACCGGTTGACCAAAAAGTCAACTGTTGACTCAAATGGATCCCGATTGATTCCGTTTGACTTGCATTGACCCAGTTTGACCCAGTTAGACCTGATATGACTTAGTTTGACCCCGTACAACCTAGTTTGACATGCCTTGACCTAGAATGACTTAATAGGATTCAAATTGATTTGACTTTATTTCCTAGATTGAGTATTGATACGTCTTGTTCTCTATAGGTCCTCGAGACGCTGCATTTGCTCCGGTTGACATATCATACCATATTACAGGCGATGTCATGCCCCAGAACCAGAATACTAGAGAGCGGGGGCAGACATAGCCAGCTACGTATAATGAAATGGAATCCACGTCACTATACGGTCACGGCTGTCTAGATATATGAGGGTTTAACTACAATCCATCAGTCTCCTATGGTCCAGAACAAGCCTATTGTCTCAATCACAAGCAAGTAGTAGCAGTCACAAGATATTAGAGCATCAATATACAATAGTAAGGTGTCCCATACATTACATATTGGATGATCATGAAGCTAGTCATACAAAATGTCAGGACTAGCAAGAGTTTTAGTCAATACATGATCAACCCTAGGATTTGTCAATCATGTTACAGCCCGTAGACAGACAGTAAATAAAGGTGCAATACGAGCTAACACGTGCTCGCCGGCTAAACGCCTCAAAAGAATAATTTTACAAATAGAGTGGGAGGACAAAAGAAACCCACTCGTTGCCCTGGTTACGCCTAGTGGTCACCATCGGGCTGGAAGACAGGTGGATCCTCTGTTGCTGCTCCGATATCTGGCCACACAAAACCAGCTCGGTCAGACCCCAGAAAGAGCAAGTGCCACAAAGGAGGCTTCACTTAGGAACTAAAACCAGCATATCACAAATAAATAGTAAAGGTAATTAAAGATAGTGATAATAGCTGAGATAACAAATATATATTGAATACGGAGAAACCATTCAAGTAGCCAGACTGCAACCCTTAAACCAAACAAGGACCGGGGTTGCAATCCTTCGCCTGAATAGAAACCCGCCTCAATTACTATTGATAAGGTAACACGACAATAAACGAAGAGAGGACACAGAACTGCTCCGGGAGCCAGGTTACAACCCTTAAACCAAACAAGGACCGGGGTTGTAACCCTTCGCCTGAACAGAACTGGACCCCTGATCTTTATTGTTAAGGCCAGTATAAATAATCATGGTATTGAAGTAAAGGTAAAACATGACGAGCATGACAGGGGGTTACAATAAGACAATAAACGAAGAGAGGACACAGAACTGCTCCGGGAGCCAGGTTACAACCCTTAAACCAAACAAAGATCGGGGTTGTAACCCTTCGCCTGAACAGAACTGGATCCCCGATCTTTATTGTTAAGGCGGGCACAATAAGCAGGACGATATATGATAAGATAACCATAGAACTATTCAGATAGCCAAGTTACAACCCTTAAACCAAACAAGGACCGGGGTTGTAACCCTTCATCTGAACAGAACTTGGTATCCCATCATTTATCGATACAAGAAATCATGTCCTGATACAATCTTGTACAGGATCGGGATAAGACTAAGCTGGAATAAACTTCATCCAATCAATCACGGCCAATCAAGAGTACGACTTGATACTTTTAACTAACTAGGGTTATCACAGGCCTAGTTACTAGCAAGATGCAATGAGATTATCCCAACAGCCACAAGCCCTGCAGACTATCCGGTTATCCAGGTCGAATGCCCGTTTAGGAAGAATGCAACACATGACTGTGTGCTGGAAATGTGCCCTACTCGTCGGTAGACTACAAGTCCATTAAATGCGCCCAGATAACGGGATTGCCTGTAGCTGGGAATCTCTTCATGACTACTGAATCATTCTAGTTAATTATCCTTAGTCAATTTCAGTAGGTACCCCTGACCGTGGTACTCAGGGATCCCCATCCTAGACATGATGCAAGACAGTACCAGTTTATTTGTACAAACGCAATCGTCCACGGTGTCCAGGTCATTCATACTTGTCATGTCAGGCTGGCTGTCGTAACAGCATGCCGAGATATATCATGTCAGTTTACTTGTCAAGAGTGCACCACAGCGGGCCACTATCGTGTTCTATTCTTACAATATTATGAATGAGAGAAACTTGCATAAAAATAACTAGAGACATATTCTTGCTGCTAAGGAAAAGATCTACAACTTCCACGTTGGGAGTTGGAAGAAATTCGAGCCACAATTTGGTCAATTAGGACATATAACAGTTAGAAATAGTCGAAATATGCATTATGCGGCCTATTCTGCGACATGCATGCAACTGCGACACCATATGCGCCTACTGCGACATGATATGCGCCTATCGCGACATGCGCCTCATGTGGCTCAACTGCGACATGATATGCGCCTATCGCGACATGCGCCTCATGTGGCTCAACTGCGACATGATATGCGCCTACCGCGACATGCGTCTCATGTGGCTCAACTGCGACATGATATGCGCCTACCGCGACATGCGCCTCATGTGGCTCAACTGCGACATGATATGCGCCTACCGCGACATGCGTCTCATTGCAACATGTGCCTTCTGCGACATGATATGCGGCTACCGCGACATGCGCTTCATTGCAACATGCGCCTTCTGCGACATGCGCCTTCTGCGACATGCTGATTATGCTGCAGATGAACCTAGAAATGACCAGAAATTGTTTTGGCCATAACTTCCTCATCCGAAGTCGAAATCAAGTGAAACAAAAGCCAAAACTGCATGAAATTGAATTCTCTACAACATAGAAACACTAGTTTTCGAAAATAACCAAGTTTTAGAGATCAAAACCAAGAAAAACCGAAAAGTTTACAAACTTAGATCTACAAGAATCCATCAATCAAATCCAAAAATGTCAAGTTCTAAAGAGGCTTAGAATCAAGTAAGGAAGAGAATGGAACAATAAAGCTTGAGATCCATCATGAAGCAAGTTTGCACTTGCCTAGCTCTCTTTCCTGGTAGGTGGAAGAGTAAATGGTGGAGAAGAAGAAGTGAATGAGAAGAATAAATGAAGAGAGAGAGTTAGATGGAAATATAAATGAGGGTGGTGGTGGTAGGTGGAGGTTTTCTTTTGGTTCATGATGAACCCACAAGCAAACCAAACCAAGCTAAGCCGAACCAAGCTAAGCCATAACCAATGACATGCCAAAATAACCATGCAGGAAAATACGCAATACGAGTCAAGAATACGTACACGTATACCAAAATACGTAATACGAACTATAGGCATTACAACTCTACCCACCTTAAAAGAATTCCGCCCTCGGAATTTAATCAAGAGGCTAGAATTGCAAGGACAAGCTATACTAATCGTAAGCTATAACAAGCAGTCTATCATGCAGTCATTTATCCGAGCAAGGAATTGAAAGCATAAGGCATAAGGAAGACATTATACCTTACGAGTCAAACAGGTCGGGATATCGTGATCGGATATCATCCTCACGCTCCCACGTCGACTCACCCAAAGAGTGATGACCCCAAGCAACTCGGACTAACTTGATAGTCTTGTTCTTGAGTATCTTCTCTCTTCGGTCCAATATAGACACGGGCCTCTCCTCATACGAAAGGTTGGTACCAACAACCAATTCCGAATGATCCAGGATGTGGCTCGGGTCCGGGATATACCGTCGTAGTTGGGATACGTGGAATACGTCATGCACCTCACGTAGCGACGGTGGAAGAGCGAGACGATAGGATACATCTCCTACTCGCTCCAGAATGTCGAACGGCCCTATATACCTAGGACTAAGCTTTCCTCGTACGCCGAAACGAATGACGCCGCAGTTAGGCGAAATCCTCAGGAATACATGGTCGCCGACAGAAAACTCAAGAGGGCGCCGATGAGAATCGGCCCAATGACGCTGGCGATCTTGGGCAACTCGAAGATGATCTCTGACTCTTCTGACCACTTCAACGGTCTGAGCAATCATTTCCGGACCAAGCATCTGCCTCTCTCCAACATCATCCCAGGCTAGCGGGGATCGACACTTCCTACCATACAGTGCCTCGAACGGTGCCATCTGGATACTGGCCTGGAAACTGTTGTTGTACGAGAACTCCACCACGTGCACGTGATCTTCCCACGAACCACCGAAGTCGAGTGTACATGACCGCAACATATCTTCAAGAGTCTGGATCGTACGTTCTGACTGGCCATCTGTCTGCGGGTGATAAGCTGAACTGAACTGGAGGTGAGTTCCCAAACTTTCTTGCAAGCTACGCCAAAAGTGCGACGTAAATCTTGAATCTCTATCTGAAGTGATACTGACTGGTACACCGTGCAACCTGACAATCTGCCGGAGATACATCTCCGCTAGCTGAGCCGTCGACTGACCAACTCTGAACGGGAGAAAGTGAGCCACCTTCGTGAGCCTGTCTATGACAACCCAAATAGCGTCTCTGCCCGCCGGGGATCTAGGCAATCCAGTCACAAAATCCATGGTTACATGCTCCCATTTCTACTCGGGAATCGGCAATGGTTGAAGTAGTCCAGCTGGTCTCTGATGTTCAGCCTTAACTTGTTGGCAGACTAAACAACGAGAGACAAACCGGGCTATCTCCCTCTACATGCCATTCCACCAAAAGTGCTGGCGGATATCACGGTACATCTTCGTGCCACCAGGATGAATGGAATACTGCGAACTGTGGGACTCTACCATGATCTCATGTCTGATATCTCCACTGGGTACACAAAGACGCTTGCCATGTCGAAGTGTACCGTCTTCATGAATGCATAACTCTGGTCTTCGTCCTGCCTCACACTCTGCTCTAAGTCGCTGAAGCTTGGAATCTGCCGACTGCGCCATCCGGATCCTCTCGACTATAGTGGACTGGACTTGCATGCTGGCCATCAATGCCACACTGGAAGGGAGGACAACTTCTATACCCATCTTCTGAAGATCGGCTAACAGCTCTGGTTGCGCTGTTAGGAAATAAATTCCGGCTCTCCTGCTCAATGCATCCGCAACAACATTGGCCTTCCCTGGGTGATACTGCAAGTTGACATCATAATCCATAAGCAGCTCTAGCCATCTTCTCTGACGCATGTTAAGATCCTTCTGGGTGAAAACATACTTCAGGCTCTTGTGGTCGGTGAAGATCTCCACCCTATCTCCGTACAAGTAGTGCCTCCACAACTTAAGTGCAAACACTACTGCTGCCAGCTCCAAGTCATGGGTTGGGTAATTCCTCTCATGATCACGAAGTTGTCGTGACGCATAAGCTATTACCTTCCTATGCTGCATCAGAACACATCCTAAACCTCTGCCAAAAGCATCACAATACACTGAGAATCCTCCAGTTCCATCTGGAAGCGTGAGAATAGGAGCCGTCATCAAGCCTCGCTTCAATCTCTCAAAAGAATCCTGGCACTCTGCTGTCCAAGCAAACTGCACATACTTGCGGGTCAACTGGGTCAATGGCGCTGAAAATCGAGCAAAGTCTGAAACAAATCGCCGGTAGTAGCCGGCCAATCCAAGAAAACTGCGAACTTCTGCCACTGTGCTAGGTACCGGCCATGTTTCAATGGCCACGATCTTCTGGGGATCCACTTCAACTCCTCCTCGGGTGATGATATGACCCAAGTACGAAATGCGATCGAGCCAGAACTCGCATTTACTGAACTTGGCATACAACTGGTGCTCTCTGAGAATATGAAGAACAACTCTAAGGTGCTGCTCATGCTCCGCTTCACTCTTGCTGTAGACCAGGATGTCGTCTAGGAACACAATCACGAACTGATCCAAATAAGGCATAAAGATGCGATTCATGAGGTCCATGAATACAGCCGGCGCATTGGTTGCTCCAAATGGCATCACAAGGAACTCCCAATGCCCATATCTAGATCTGAAAGATGTCTTTGGGATGTCCTGCTCTCTGACTCTGATCTGATGGTATCCTGAGCGCAAGTCGATCTTCGAAAATACTGACGCCCCTCTGAGTTGATCAAACAAGTCATCTATCCTTGGGAGAGGGTATCTGTTCTTGATTGTCACCGAGTTCAAGGTACGATAATCAACACACAATCTGGACGTACCATCCTTCTTTTTCACAAGAAGCATCGGGGCTCCCCAAGGCGATCCACTAGCACGAATGAATCCCTTGGTTCTGAGTTCTTCAATCATCTTGTACAATATCTCTAGCTCTGACGGCGCCATCCTGTAGACTCTCTCTGACACTGGGGCTGTCCCGGGAATCAAGTCGATGGTAAACTCGATCTGTCGCTCTGGCGGCATCCCTGGAAGCTCTTCTGGGAAAACATCTGGAAACTCTTCGACTATCCGAGGCAACTGCACTGCTGCTACTGCCATCCGTAATACTGGAGGAGAAGGTTCAACTTCGCCTCGGGAGAAAGAAAACTCTGGCTCTCCGGGAATGCTAAAAACAACCCTGCCAATGTGGCAGTCTATCTTAGCATACTGGTCCCTCAACCAATCCATCCCTAAGACCACATCGTAATCGGCCATCGGGAACTCTATCAATCTAGCGGGGAATTCTCTACCGCTAACTACGACCCGACACGAGGAAAACACTCTATCTACTCCCACAAGTCCGTTACCAGTAAGTATATTGAGCCTTACTGATAATGACTCGGGCTCCAGTCCTACCCGTGTCGCAAATCGTGCAGACATAAATAAATGCGAGGCACCATAATCAAATAATACTGACGCTGGAAAGGTGTTGACGAGAATAGTACCTGCCACCACCTTACCTGGTGCTATTCCTTCTTCTCCCATGGTCAAAGCCAGCACTTGACCATGTCCTCTAGGTGCGGGTCCCTTCTGCTAAAAATTCCTCTGCCTGCTCTGGATCAGGGCTTGGGCTTGGACATACTGTTGCGGTCTCTGCTGCTGGAATGCATGGGCCTGCGTCGGCAATGGCCTAGGGAACGGGTACTGCAGCTGCTGCTGCTGCTGGATTGGTGCTGGTCCTCTAACTGAAGGACTAGAGAAGGCGGATGAACTCCCTCTGTTCGGGCAATTCCCAACCCTGTGGTCCGGGGCACCACAAACCAAGCACAAACCCTGTGCTCTGCGACACTTTAACACCACATGTCCTGGCTTCCCGCAGTGTGAACATCCCACTGCGGAAGACTGCTTCTGCTTCTGCTGCTGAGGGTGCGTCAGGGTGGAATGCTGAACCGACGTCACTGAGGCCGCCCGCCTCGGAGCTCCAATGGTCAAAGCCCTGGCTGCCGGGGCTGGTGCTGAAGACTGATTCATCTGGCCGTGAGATCGCT
Organism: Iris pallida; assembly: GCA_029216955.1. Lineage (NCBI taxonomy): Eukaryota > Viridiplantae > Streptophyta > Magnoliopsida > Asparagales > Iridaceae > Iris > Iris pallida. The sequence continues at coordinate 7,147,008 of JANAVB010028398.1, forward strand.
TCCGACCTCCGGTCCTATCCACGATCCTCTGGGAGGTATACTCATGCCTCCGGACTGCTCTCAACACAGCATCAAAAGTCTGATGCTCAAACTGCTCCACCGCCAATAAAATCTCCAGATGAAGCCCCTGCTGGAACCGCTGGGCTCTATCAAACTCGGTCGCCACCAAGGTGGGAGCAAACCGACTAAGCCTGAAGAACTCGGTCGCATATCCATCGACCGTCCTGCCCATCTGCTTCAGATTGGTGAACCTCGTCTGTAGATCATACCGGGCTACAGCATTAAAATACTTGGTCTGGAATCTCTCCCTGAATACTGCCCATGAAATAGGGGCCACTAATCCATCGGCCTGCGCTGCCCACCAGCTGCGGGCAAGATCTAGTAACTGCAGGCGCACTACGGCCACCTTCTCGTTCTCTGGAGTCTTGGCTGCTTCTAGAATCACCTCTGTGTCCTGAAGCCAAGCATCTGCAGCGATCGCATCTTCACTGCCGTCGAAGAAGGGAGGGTTCAAGCGTTTGAAGCTGTTGGCCGCGCTATTACCCTGATGACCTCCTCTGGTCAAAGCGTCTGCCACCGCCTGGTGCAAGGCATCTCCGCGACGATCCTGGGAAGCTAATAGGGACCTAATGAGACCCACCAAAGTCCCATCATCAGGCTCTGCAGGCTGGACGGGCTGAACTGGCGGTTCTCCTTCAGTAGGCATAACTCTGGAGGCTACTCCTGAATGTTGGACTTGATCTCCAGGTTGCGGTTGGTCCACGGGAGGTGCTCCGCCTTGCTGATCGGCAGGTCCAGGAACAATGCCGCTGAAGAAGACGACATAGGGAACAATAAGGAAGGACCAGGATAGATCAACGATACAAGCATGTGATCAGGTCAAGATTCTCAGGGATTTGAAGATACGAGCAGAGATCAAGGGCGAATACTGATTGAGACATCTATTCGGTAAACCCTCACATATCTTGATTTACAAGACCTGCATGGGCCACCACTAAAACCATGTCACGCCCCAGAACCAGAATACTGGAGAGCGGGGGCAGACATAGCCAGCTACGTATAATGAAATGGAATCCACGTCACTATACGGTCACGGCTGTCTAGATATATGAGGGTTTAACTACAATCCATCAGTCTCCTATGGTCCAGAACAAGCCTATTGTCTCAATCACAAGCAAGTAGTAGCAGTCACAAGATATTAGAGCATCAATATACAATAGTAAGGCGTCCCATACATTACATATTGGATGATCATGAAGCTAGTCGTACAAAATGTCAGAACTAGCAAGAGTTTTAGTCAATACATGATCAACCCTAGGATTTGTCAATCATATTACAGCCCGTAGGCAGACAGTAAATAAAGGTGCAATACGAGCTAACACGTGCTCGCCGGCTAAACGTCTCAAAAGAATAATTTTACAAATAGAGTGAAAGGACAAAAGAAACCCACTCGTTGCCCTGGTTACGCCTAGTGGTCACCATCGGGCTGGAAGACAGGTGGATCCTCTGTTGCTGCTCCGATATCTGGCCACACAAAACCAGCTCGGTCAGACCCCAGAAAGAGCAAGTGCCACAAAGGAGGCTTCACTTAGGAACTAAAACCAGCATATCACAAATAAATAGTAAAGGTAATTAAAGATAGTGATAATAGCTGAGATAACAAATATATATTGAACACGGAGAAACCATTCAAGTAGCCAAACTGCAACCCTTAAACCAAACAAGGACCGGGGTTGCAATCCTTCGCCTGAATAGAAACCCGCCTCAATTACTATTGATAAGGTAACACGACAATAAACGAAGAGAGGACACAGAACTGCTCCGGGAGCCAGGTTACAACCCTTAAACCAAACAAGGATCGGGGTTGTAATCCTTCGCCTGAACAGAACTGGACCCCTGATCTTTATTGTTAAGGCCAGTATAAATAATCATGGTATTGAAGTAAAGATAAAACATGACGAGCATGACAGGGGTTACAATAAGATAATAAATGAAGAGAGGACACAGAATTGCTCCGGGAGCCAGGTTACAACCCTTAAACCAAACAAGGACCGGGGTTGTAATCCTTCGCCTGAACAGAACTGGACCCCCGATCTTTATTGTTAAGGCGGGCACAATAAGCAGGACGATATATGATAAGATAACCATGGAACTATTCAGATAGCCAAGTTACAACCCTTAAACCAAACAAGGACCGGGGTTGTAACCTTTCATCTGAACAGAACTTGGTATCCCATCATTTATCGATACAAGAAATCATGTCCTGATACAATCTTGTACAGGATCAGGATAAGACTAAGCTGGAATAAACTTCATCCAATCAATCACGGCCAATCAAGAGTACGGCTTGATACTTTTAACTAACTAGGGTTATCACAGGCCTAGTTACTAGCAAGATGCAATGAGATTATCCCAACAGCCACAAGCCCTGCAGACTATCCGGTTAACCAGGTCGAATGCCCGTTTAGGAAGAATGCAACACATGACTGTGTGCTGGAAATGTGCCCTACTCGTCGGTAGACTACAAGTCCATTGAATGCGCCCAGATAACGGGATTGCCTGTAGCTGGGAATCTCTTCATGACTACTGAATCATTCTAGTTAATTATCCTTAGTCAATTTTAGTAGGTACCCCTGACCGTGGTACTCAGGGATCCCCATCCTAGACATGATGCAAGACAGTACCATTTTATTTGTACAAACGTAATCGCCCACGGTGTCCAGGTCATTCATACTTGTCATGTCAGGCTGGCTGTCGTAACAGCATGCCGAGATATATCATGTCAGTTTACTTGTCAAGAGTGCACCACAGCGGGCCACTATCGTGTTCTATTCTTACAATATTATGAATGAGAGAAACTTGCATAAAAATAACTAGAGACATATTCTTGCTGCTAAGGAAAAGATCTACAACTTCCATGTTGGGAGTTGGAAGAAATTCGAGCCACAATTTGGTCAATTAGGACATATAACAGTTAGAAATAGTCGAAATATGCATTATGCGGCCTATTCTGCGACATGCATGCAACTGCGACACCATATGCGCCTACTGCGACATGATATGCGCCTATCGCGACATGCGCCTCATGTGGCTCAACTGCGACATGATATACGCCTACCGCGACATGCGCCTCATGTGGCTCAACTGCGACATGATATGCGCCTACCGCGACATGCGCCTCATGTGGCTCAACTGCGACATGATATGCGCCTACCGCGACATGCGCCTCATGTGGCTCAACTGCGACATGATATGCGCCTACCGCGACATGCGCCTCATTGCAACATGCGCCTTCTGCGACATGCGCCTTCTGCGATATGATATGCGGCTACCGCGACATGCGCTTCATTGCAACATGCGCCTATCACGACATGCGCCTTCTGCGACATGATATGCGGCTACCGCGACATGCGCTTCATTGCAACATGCGCCTTCTGCGACATGCGCCTTCTGCGACATGATATGCGGCTACCGCGACATGCGCTTCATTGCAACATGCGCCTTCTGCGACATGCGCCTTCTGCGACATGCTGATTATGCTGCAGATGAACCTAGAAATGACCAGAAATTGTTTTGGCCATAACTTCCTCATCCGAAGTCGAAATCAAGTGAAACAAAAGCCAAAACTGCATGAAATTGAATTCTCTACAACATAGAAACACTAGTTTTCGAAAATAACCAAATTTTAGAGATCAAAACCAAGAAAAACCGAAAAGTTTACAAACTTAGATCTACAAGAATCCATCCATCAAATCCAAAAATGTCAAGTTCTAAAGAGGCTTAAAATCAAGTAAGAAAGAGAATGGAACAATAAAGCTTGAGATCCATCATGAAGCAAGTTTGCACTTGCCTAGCTCTCTTTCCTGGTAGGTGGAAGAGTAAATGGTGGAGAAGAAGAAGTGAAGAAGAAGAATAAATGAAGAGAGAGAGAGTTAGATGGAAATATAAATGAGCGTGGTGGTGGTAGGTGGGGGTTTTCTTTTGGTTCATGATGAACCCACAAGCAAACCAAACCAAGCTAAGCCGAACCAAGCTAAGCCATAACCAATGACATGCCAAAATAACTATGCAGGAAAATACGCAATACGAGTCAAGAATACGTACACGTATACCAAAATACGTAATACGAACTATAGGCATTACAGGCGAGTACATTCTCTGACACTTTTCCAATTTATAATGATTGTTATGATTCATATAATTAGTGTGGATATGCTTGTTCTCGACACATTGGTCACACGGATTGGTATTCATGGATCCCGACATGAGATGTTATTCCTCGTTATCTTGGTATATCTTGTGCAAGCCCCCTTGTAGTTCTTGTGCAGTATATGGACACCGATTCTCGAGGAGACTTGCTCCCTTCTCGTAGAATTCCGTGTCATAATGTGTCTTGTTTGGATCCACTCTACCAGTCGGGGACGGGGAGTACTAGTGTAGATGTGTGGTCATTATCCACCTTGTTTATTCTTGTAGACCTTGAATGCTACCAATCCTACACTCCACGTGGGATTGGCTGATCATAACCTTGTGCAGACCCAATCCGGCCACATGTTGTAGCTAGTATTCACACACCTAGATATATGATTCTTGATTCTTGTACATGCCATGATCAGTTTACTTGCCTTGTTCTAGCTCTAGTTTTACAGCTTACCTTGCCATGATACTCACATGTACATTCCATGATTTTCTTGTATATACTCTCTATTTACTGTCTTATAGCTTTTGTCATATCTTGTGAACTGTTGTTAGTAGATTGTACTCGTTCCATCCTGACAGAATATGTTGAAAATATTACAGATGCAGACGAGGGAGACTATTCTACCTACTACGGTCCGGATGACGTAGTGGGCCTAGACCTGGAGACTTTGGTCCAGTAGGGCTTAGCTCCGCCTGGCGAGACCTTACCCCTTGCTTAGTTAGAGTAGGTTTTTTTGTACTAGACTTTGTCTCCAGCTACCTTTGAGACTGTTATTATTATGGACTGTATTAGAGACTTGGACTGTATATATTCTTTGTGTTGGACTTGACAGGTTATATATTATTTTATCGTCTTGTTGTCTTTTCATTTCAGTCTTTACTTTGTTATCTTAGAGTCGTGATTGAGTACTTATATATATTCATTGCTTGTCCTCCGTTCGGAGTTGACCATAGACTTGACAGGTTTTGTTATATATATAAACTGTTTAGAAGTAGAAAAATCTACAGCGTTCCACGCCGATTTTTCGGTGAGGGCTGGGCGTTGTCGCGTCACGTGCCCTTTTAGCGGGTGTGGGTCGTGACATTAGTGGCCTGGGGAATTGTTCTAACCGAGGAGTTGACCAAATCCGTTGGCTTGTCAGGCCTACCCCAGAACCGCCCCAGAGTAGGACCTTTCTATTGTTTAATGCTGTCATTAACACAGATTTGAAATCACAACAATGCAACGAGAAGAAAATGTCAAGGGCACGATCTACAAACAAGAACATCACAAATCGTATTGCATGGATGACAGTAGAGCATTTATTTGACTTCTAACAAATCGTATTGCATCTGCTGCCATGTGTTGTTGCTCCATATATATTGTAAGTAGTTTTTTTTTTCTTTTCTTTTCTTTTCTTTATGGTATCTACACATTATTTCTATAACAATTATATCCTTAAACTAATTTTTTAAATAGACTACTTTAATTTGACTTAATTATTAGATAGTCCAACATAATTAATTTTACTGGAAATTGCTGAGAAACCCAATTTCGGGGTGGGCTTTTATGAAATGCCCACCCGCTGGATAAGTTTTATGAAATACCCAGAATTAAGTATTTTCACGTTAAATATTCCAAGATTCCCTTTTAGATGCCATCCGCTAGAAACTGCTATTTTTATAATACCGAAACTACCCCTCCGCGCGAATTGGTCATCTATATGTATTTGAATTCAAAAAACTCAGATCTGAATTGCGATTTTCGTCTTCTTCTTCTTCACGAGAAATCTGAATTCCATTGCTCTCATATTCAGCAGAGATCGCAAAGATCGTTCGTAGTTCGGTGTATTTTTCTTCAGTCGAACTCAGATCATCGCTCGTCATCATCATCACCATCATCATCATCTTCATCGTGGAGACATTTGAACTCAGATCTTCAATTGTGGAGAGAAGATCTTTCTTCTTCTTTTCCATAAGAATTATCATCGCTTTGAAAGAAGAACGAAACTCTTTATTCCTGAAAAAACTAAATTACACGTTTTAACACTGGAAATGACCATTCTCCGTCTTAATTAGGACGGAGAATGGCATTCTCCGTCCTAATTAGGACGGAGAATGTCATTCTCCGTTTTATTTAAGACGGAGAATGCATTCTCCGTCCTAATTAAGACGGAGAATGACATTCTCCGTTTCCGTCTTAATTATGACGGAGAATGGCATTCTCCGTCTTATTTAGGACGGAGAATGGCATTCTCCGTCTTATTTAAGACGGAGAATGGCATTCTCCGTTTTATTTAAGACGGAGAATGCCATTCTCCGTCCTAAATAAGACGGAGAATGCCATTCTCCGTCCTAATTAAGACGGAGAATGGTCATTCTCCTGCGTTTTAACACTGGAATGACCATTCTCCGTGATAAATGAAACGGAGAATGGCATTCTCCGTCCTAATTAAGACGGAGAATGGCATTCTCCGTCCTAATTAAGACGGAGAATCATTCTCCGTCTTAATTAGGACGGAGAATGACCATTCTCCGTTTTATTTAACACGGAGAATGACATTCTCCGTTTCATTTAACACGGAGAATGGCATTCTCCGTGTTTCTAACACGGAGAATGGTCATTCTCCTGCGTTTTAACACTGGAATGACCATTCTTCGTGTAAATTAAGACGGAGAATGTCATTCTCCGTCCTAATTAAGACGGAGAATGGTCATTCTCCGTGTAAATTAAGACGGAGAATGCCATTCTCCTGCATTTTATGGTTAGCTGAAACTTTGGAGGGCCATAACTTTTGACTGGGAGGTCGAAACGAGGTCCCGTTTGTCGCAAAATGAGCGTATCGTCGAGGAGATCAAAAATAACGGCTTCACCGTTAGACGGCCTTCCGAAATTTTAGATTCGCAAAAAAATGATGTTTGGATCTCCGTTTTAGCACTTTTGCCGTTCGTCCCGGTCTTTCCGAAATTTTTCGACGAGTTTTTGAAGATTTTTGAGGAGAAAACCTAGATTCGAAAGTGAGCAGCGTATGGAAGAAGATGAAGTATTGAAACGTTTTTTTTAAGAGCAGTTTTGTGGGTGTTTCCAATAAATTAAAAGGAAGGGCAAAAGGGTCATTTGGAACCCGCTTTGGATAAGTTTCTCTAATTCTGGGCACGCGATGAAAGTTTTTTTAGCGGTGGGTTTTACATAAAACTTTTTTAGTTTTTGGGCATTTCATAAATCTTCCCTTAATTTTACATGTGTAGGTGCTTCTAATTATTTCTATGATAATTATACCTTTAAGCCAATACTTCCAAAAAGATGTATAAAAACTCACCAAAATTTTCAATTTCCTACTTATCTAACATAAATTTTAAAAAAAAAAAAAAATATTTCTAACCCTCCAAAACTTATAATTTTTAAGTTATTTGCATCTCATATTGTTGGGTAAATTTTCATTTGAAGACGCACCGGACCGGAAGTGACAATATGAATGGGAGATTTCGATGTTTGTATAAAAAAAAAAAAAAAAAAAAAAAAAAAGAAAAAAGCGAGAGAGGAGATTGAAAGAAAGATGACATGGATGATGAAGGGAACGTCATATCCGACTGTTGGTTGGACAGATTAAAGCACTATAATCAACAGGTGATCACCTGCTTACTCAAATACATTGGACCCGGTCACTATAGCTGCCGGACCAATCTAGTCAAAGGAGACGTCCAGATTCGTCAACTTTGAATAGATAGGTCATTGATCAACAAGACACCGTGTCAATCAGCAGTCATCAATTATTTCTCACATTAAAAAAAGAAATTAATTTGTACAACTGTACCAAGTTTTAAGATCTAACTAGACTTTTGATACTCGTTGACGAACATTCGTTATTAAAATATTTATTTTGTTAATAAAGTCAAATTTTGTCACTAAAATGTTATTAAAAAGTTCAAATAATCAAAATCTAAAACGGACAAATTTAATATCCAAAGTCTATTAAATTTAAACCCAGTACCCTTATACAAAATAAAAAAAGGGATATATTGGACATAAAATACCTTTATAAACAAAGTTATGATTTTTTTTTTTACTACCGACAATTAATTTGATATTAATTGGGTAAATACTCAGTTAACATAAGGGTATTTAGTAATAGAGTCTTATGTAATATTTGATATTAGGATTTGAGTCTTCATAATGTCCAACATTAGGGTTTAAGTCTCATGTTCTTTTAAATTTCTTCCAATAATAATTTGTATCATACGTGGCGCTAATCTAAGATGAAAAATTTATACATATATAAACTCTCATAGAAATTATCATCTCTCATATAAATGAATATTGGATCATACTTTCAAAGCCTAGTTTGGTACACTGTAATGTAATTGTAATCTCAATGTAATCAAATGAAAAAAGAAAATATATTTTTTTCATATGATTATATTGCGATTGCGATTACATTACAATGAACCACACGGGTTGACCATTTTATTTTTTGCCATATAGAAATTGAGAACCTATGTAAAAACTCTATCAAGTATGATAGAAATTTTCTTGTACTACTACAATGCCAAGTAGGCTATCTCCAATGGGAATTTCTAAAGTTGAGATTTTATCATACTTGACATTGTACTATCAGATCGACTGTCGAACCTAAAAATAGGAACTCGCATTATGATTATGACATGTGGACTTATATTTTTATTTAGATCTCTAACATTTTCTGTTTATGCCCTTAAAAAAAATCAAAAAACGAGATGCATTTAATTCAAAAAATATTCATTGACGAGTTTTAAAATTAGTAACTCGTGAGTTATTCTAGGACTTTTGTTGTACTATAAGAAAATTTCTATCATAGTTTGCATAAGTTCTAAAAAAAAAAAAATCTCCAATGGCTCTCAATCTTTCCTATGATGGAGAATATTAAATGATAATATTATAATTTAGTTTGAAAGTGTGGCTCAATATTAAAATAAAAAAATTATGAGTATTTTCATATATATAAAATCTCATAGAAATTCTATATCCTATATCAGCGCCACGTATGATGAAAATTGAAATGAAAATCACTATTGGGAGAAATTTTTTCTAAAAAGAATTTCTACAATAAGGAAGATAGAAACTCCCATTAGAGATGGCCTAAGGTTATCTCCAATGAAAAATTCTAAAATTGAGTTTTCGTCCTACTTGCATTGTACTATAAGAAAAATTCTATTATAGTTGGCAGAAAAAGTGTAAAAAAAAAACTCTCTAATGGTCCTCAATTTTTACCCTACATGGCACTGCTTAAGATATAAAAATTTTATAAAAAATTATATATGTAGAAACCCTCGTAGAAGTTCTATATACTTAGCTATCATGTTGGATAAAAATTGAAATTAAAAATGCTAGAAGTTTTTTCTAAAAACAATTTCTAACTTATGTTGATGGTCTAAGGCCCACCAAGTTAAACTAAGATCTCCAATAGTGATTTCTAAAATTGAGTTTTATCCTACTTGTCATTGTAATTTATGAAAATTTCTATACTAGTTCGTAGAATTTCTATATAGAAATTGTACACAAACCAAAACACTATCTAATATTTTTCCATTTCTATCCTACGTGACAACAAATAAAATGATCAATTGAATAACGTGGGACCTAATATTAATTGATATGAAAGAGATGAAAATTTTATATAAAAATTTCTACATGAAGAAATTCTTATAGAAACTCTCTATTCTTAGGAGTTATTTGTTTTTTCTAAGACAGATTTCGACCATAGAGAAACCCCCATTGGGATGGACTAAAGGCCCACCAAGCCACCACAGGTAAACTAGTTTACCTTACCAAGAAAACAAGCCATTCGTCCACAAGAAACTTTCCACCGCCTCCCAAACAGAGTGAATCTCAAAGAAACTTTCCACCGCCTCCCAAACAGAGTGAATCTCAAAACAAAAAATCATTCCAGACCACAAACTCGTATTATACACAAATTTTTTCGTATATTTCAAAAATATATAATATTTGCATATTTTTGAAATGTTCGAGTTAGTATACATATTTTAAGCATGACATATTCCACATGAATTATTGAAAAAATTGACAAAAAAAAGTGATGAAAACATATTTAATTAATTAAATTTAACAATTTATCTAGGCATGTAAAAAATTTAATTTTTTTATTTCTATTTGCCGAATATTTGATCAAATTTTTTAATTTATTTTACTTATACTGTATCGTTTTATATTCTTAATCTTGTCGTTCCGAATTTTTTTTATTTCTGTTTTCCGAATTGCTCAACCGTTTGCTCATATGCCCTCCTCTCCTCCATATTTTACAAAAAAAATGCCATCGGCGAATTCGAAAACCGCATGCACTCCCCTCTGTAGCCAACACTTGGCTAGCCAGCATTAGAGCTGCTCGCCACCACTCGCTCGCTCTTTGAAGTAACCGCTTCTACACTTCCCATTGGCCGTGCCAAAAATAAATAAATAGGAGAACGAGGGGTTAATTGCAAAAGTGCAGCCTCCAAACCCCTTCCCCACTCCGGCCCAACCCACACTACCTACGTGTCAGCCAGCTCCTCTCTCCACGTACCCCCCCCCTATTCCAACACGCGCCACCTCTCTCTTGCTTTTCTAAGATTGGTTTCTTCTTCTTCTTCTTCCTCCTCCATTCTAAAAAAAAACCATCAGAAGAAGAAAAAAAATAGTCAGAGAGAGAGAGAGAGAGCGAACAATGCTCCAGTCCGTGGACGCGGCCAAGACCCACGAGATCATGGCCAGATTCCGGCCGATCGCGCCGAAGCCCCACCTGCCCCCGTCCTCCCGACAGCCCCTCCACAGCCCTCCCGCCGCGCTCCTCCGCGCCCGGCCACGCAGGGCCAGGAAGCGCGGCCGCCCGGACCCTCTCCTCCCCGCGCCGAGCAAGCGGCCGAAGCCGCTCCTCCTCCCCGTCCCTCCGCCGCCGCCCGTGGAGCGGGACCTGCTCAAGAACCTCCAGGAGCCGCCGCCCAGGCCGATCGCGCCGGTGCCCCTCCGGCCGGTCGGCTCCAGCATCAGCGTCGCGTGCATCAGCCCCCTCGCGGGGCCCCCTCCTCCGGTGCCGACGAGGCCGGAGGAGGTGGAGTCCGAGGCCGAGCCGGCGGTGGTCTCCGACTGGAGCAACAGGGTGAGGCTCGCGAACTCCGCCTACAAGGAGATGGTCGGGCAGCCGGAGTGCCCGTGGCTGGAGACGACGGCGCCGGCGGCGGCGTCGAGGAGGATCGGCGGGGAGGTGGCGCTCGACCTCCCCGCGGAGCCCTGGGGGATCCCGGCGGGGGCCGGCGGGTTCTCGTGCAGAGTGAGGGTCGCGTGGGCGCGCGACGGGAGGAGGAGCTTCGTGGACGCCCCCTGCGATGTGAGCAGGCTCCGCTGCGGCTCCAACGACTACAAGTTCGCCTGGAGGATCCGCACTGCTGCGGGTTTTGGGAACAACTGTGTGTGGGGCCCGAACTGAACTGAACTGAACTGAACTGAAGTTGTTTGTATGTACATGGTACTAAGGACTGCTGCTGGTCTGGAAAAAAAAATGTAAATAGGATGATGATAATGTAGAGAAAAAGGAAGTATTTAATCATATTTTATTGAGCATGTGTGTTGCTGATCTGTGTCCAGCTTGTGTGCAATATGATTTAGAATTGAAAAAGTATACTCAGATCAGAAAAAAAAAAAAATGAAAAACAAACCGAAGATCCACGTGGCAATTCCAGATTGGCTAAAATATATATATATACCAATCCATGGCCGACACGTGGCCGCAGTTTCAGCAGCAGTTGAAAAAGACCTGTTGTTTAGAAATAGAGGGGGCCCTTCCACTTGAAAATGTCCTGCATAGGCCTTCACTTCAAGATGGAGAGAATTTTTGAGAGAACATGATGCCAGAGGGGAGAAAACCTGCATGCTCCAACCAGGTTTCAATGTCACAAGGAATATGGAACAATCTCGTTCAGGACTTTGAAAGAAAAAAAAAAAAGTTGTTTATTTTCTTTCATAATTTGACTGCCAAAGAAAATGTACATATAGGAAAAAATAATTGTCAAGAGAGAAAAAAACAGAAGGGAAATTAGATCCCCTGATCCCCTGTTAGCATAGTAGACGCAACTTTTTGAATACCCTACTCATCCCATGGAGATTTACTTTTCCACCCTCTAATTATTTACTTTTTCTTCCAATTTTTAGGACTTTATCAAACAATGTAAAGAAAATTAATGAGAAGAATTGATTTACTTTCATTTTCTTTCTGCGAACCAAATTGGCCAAAGAACAGAAACATAAGCAATACTTCAGCAAACGCATGTACCTCTGAGGAGAAAATTTCATATGATTCTGTAGCAACTGTAAGTAAACCTGTAGCGGGAAAAAAAGAGAGGGGAAAGTAAATCAATTATTTGCTTTTTCCATCAAAATTTTTCAAAAAATCGGAAGAAAAGTGAATCCTTCGGATGGAAAAGTAATCCTGGGATGGTGGGATGGATGGGGAGAACCATTTCCACCCTTGTTTTTCTTTTTCCTTCCTGTTTCTTTCCTCCGGCGTCTAAACAAATAAAAGGAATAACTTCCATTTCCCAAGACCCTGATTCCATGAACTAAACGTGGCCTAACATAATCTCAACAGGTAAGTTTTTCATTCTGCGCAAAATTGAGAGATTCATCAAACGTCCCAAAAGACAGTTTATATTTCAGAGTTACATCAGCTCTCAACTCAGAAATGGAATATAAAGATGCAGAGGTTTTCTCATTGCAGGTGTGTTCACATGTGATGTGAGGGCACTACATGCATTGACAAATTGAAAGCAGAAGATTATGTTCGCTAGAGCTGTTCCACATATCAATCAATTTAATTTCATAAGATTCTATGGACAAATTGAAAGCAACCAAAAGATCTTTCAATTTCAGTTTTCGTCACAATAAAAGGGTACTCAAAATGTGGTGTAAAATATACTCTTTAGAACAAGGCTGCAGAAACACCGGCTATTATTAACTTTTTTTTATTACAATTCACACATATCTACACGTCCCTACGGTTGGCTTTAAGCGCTGGACCGCCAACCGCCAATTATTACTTGTTGGCTAAAAATACCCAGGGTACTTTTAGAACTAGAACCGAGCTTATTATAAGTAGGGCTACAAACGAGCCAAGCCGAGCCAAGCTTTTGTAAGCTTGAGCTTGGCTTGACTAGAATTAATCGAGTTCGAGCTTGATAAATTTTTAATTTTGGAGCTTGAGCTTGGCTCGAGCTTGTTTATATTAAGCTTGAGCTTGGCTTGGTTTGAGCTCAAGCTTGGCTTGATAAGCAAGCTTGATAAACAAGCTCGATAAGTTCAAAATCAAGCTCGTTAAGCTTGTTGTCAAGCTCGCTCAACTTTATTTCAAACTCATTAAGCTTCATTTCAAGCTTAACGAGTTCAATTTTAAGCTAGTTAGGTTTGAATTCAAGTACTTGTAATATTAACAATTTATTTATAAAAATTTAATTAAAAAAGTTTCTTAATATCAATTATTACGGACATATAAATATATAATGCACACAACCATTTGCAGCCTCCCCGCCGTGCACGCCTCGCTGCCGACGATGACCCCCCTTCTCCCACCCTCCCTCCCTCCCTCCCTCCCTCCCTGCCGGCCCCTGTCATGCCCTGGTCCCGTAGGACCGATCGTCCTCGCAAAGGCGTGATGCCGCACGAGCCTAGGTTGCGCTCGTGCAAGGCCAAGTTCAGAAACGGCCGATTTAAGCAAGGCCACAGGGTCGCACAGAGTGTTTCCATTTGCAGCGAAAAGTAATTGGACACAAGTTGAAACAAATTCAATAGTCTTTATTGATATTCAAGAAGTTTTACAAGCGGCGCTAGGCAAAATTACAATTTGCTCAAGCTCTCTCTTTCTCTGAAACATAAAAGGCGTGCCAAGTGGCTTACAACATGGAATGATTCCTGACGATGTTTTGATACATTATGTCATGTATATGGTGCTTCAGCTCCTTTGCAACGCTCCAAGGCTCCAAAGTTAGCTCCGCGCCTTAGTACGTTCGAGGGAAGTCTCCGCACCCGACGTGGCTCTTCGGCACCCTGCAAGCAGACTATGTGATTATCAGTACATTGTTATGCACTGGTGGGGAGGCTAGCTCGCCCACTCGCTATCATTACCAAACACGTTCATTTTACTTTTGTCACCATCTATCATTTATTGTCTTACTAATCTTGCCTTAGGGTCAGTTTCGTGGCATATCATTCAAGCATATCTCGTGTTATCGATATCAAGTGTCGCATAGAAAATACATGCGCAACTTACCATACTTACCGTACGATCTCCCCTGTCTAAGTAAACCAAGTTAGCCAACAGTTCATACGTAATGACTTAACGTAATATTGCATAGGTATTTAAAGGTGTCAAGGGCGTGTTCCTGCATCAGGGTCTACAAAGTATTCAAGTTGTCAAGTTGTGTTATTTCGATGTCCATGTTCACGCAGTTGTTCAGCTTACTCAACTTGTCGGTTTGTGTTATACTCAAACATTGTTCAGATATGTTACAGTCAGTAACTTAGCATGTTCAACTTAATCAGATTACTTGTTTCAATGCAAGGTCTCGCACGCAGATTGCTGCAATCGAGCCAACTTAATTTATATGCACCGGTCGCTGGCACCACAAGCCATTTGGACATTTACTCCTCTTGGTATTCTCACCTATCAAGCGTGATGGCTGGTACACCTTGATAGTCTTTTGAAATACCCGGCCTTACGTCTCTTGGGTGGCCAAGCCTGTAATGCCTGTGGTTCGTATTACGTATCTTGGTATACGTGTACGTATTTTGACTCGTATTGCATGTCTCCCTGCTTGGTTTATTTGGCATTTTCATTGCTTGGTTCACCTTGGGATTGGTTCGGCTAGGCTTGGGTTTGCTTATTTGGTTCATCATGAACCAAGTGGAGAACCCCTACCTACAACCACCATCTCCATTTATTAACCCCAACCACCTTTCTCTCTCTTCATTCAATTTTCTCATTACTGCTCTTCCTCTTCTTCTTCCTCATCGAACCTCCACCGTAGGCAAGTGCATCTTGCTTCATGGAGGAACCCGATTTTTTATTGTTCCATTCTCTTCCTCACAACATTCTAAGTCACTTTAGTATTTAGCAATTTCGAATTCCATGACTCATTTCATGTAGATCTAAGCTTTAGTATTTTTGATCTTCATGGTTTGATCTTCCGAAACTTGGTTGTTTCCGAAATGGAGAGTTCCATGT
Organism: Iris pallida; assembly: GCA_029216955.1. NCBI lineage: Eukaryota > Viridiplantae > Streptophyta > Magnoliopsida > Asparagales > Iridaceae > Iris > Iris pallida. Next base: position 7,162,430 of record JANAVB010028398.1, read on the forward strand.
AGTAGGGATTTTGATTTCACACAAGTTTGGCTCTTGAATGGTTGGGTTTCATTGGGTCTTGGCCGAGATGGGGGTTTCCTGAGCTCTTGAGCTTTTTACGCCTGCTTGCTTTGGCCATGGGGAGAAGATGAAGTTTTACGCACACGTTCTAACGTGTTAGCGTAGTGTTTAGCCCTTACGCCCACGTTTTACGTGTCAGCGTGTTATATCAGCCTTTTATGCACACGTTTTCACGTGCCCGCGTAGTATTCCTTTTACGCCCACGCATTGCGTGCCAGCGTACTCTGTTTTACGCTGAGTTCCTACGAATTTTACGCTCGGGGCCTTCCCGCTCGCGTAAAATCGGCTAGCGTAAAACTTGGCTCGAGCAGACTCTCGCGAGCGTAAAGTTGCCCGAGTGTTTCCTCGCGTAGAACTCACTCGCGTAGAGTTTTGCTCGAGAGTTGGCGTGCGTAAAATCTTACGAGCGTAAAGCCCGGCTAGCGTAAAACCCTACCCGCATGTACCCTTGCTCGCGTAGAGCTATCTTATCTTGCTCTTGCTAGCGTAAGCCACTTTACGCTTGAAGGCCCCTTGGTCTAGCGTAGTAGTACGCGCGTAGAGACTTGAGATCCTATGGCGTACACCTTACCCCTTTTTATATTTTTACGCCCATTTTATATCCTTACGCCTTTTGTCATGAACTTGATAATCACGAATTTATTTAATATGTTTGGGAAATGATAATTGAACATGGCATGGTATGATAAGTATACCTGACGTGATTATCTCGAATTGCTGTTGCGACGGCTAACATGACATGACATGACCTGACAAGAATGATTGACATGGACACCGTGGACGATTGTGTTTGTACAAATAAATCAGTACTGTCTTGCATCATGTCTAGGACAGGGAACCCTGAATACCACGGTCAGGGGTACCTACTGAAATCAACTACGGCTAATAACTAGAATAATTCAGTAGTCATGAAGAGATTTTCCAGCTACAAGCAATCCCGTTATCTGGGCGCACTAGCGGACTTGTAGCCTACCGACGAGTAGGGCACATCTCCAGCACACCGTCATGTGGTGCACCCTTCATAAACGGACATTCGACCCGGATAACCTGGATGGTCTGCAGGGCTGGTGGCTGTTGGAATAATCACATTGCATCTTGCTAGTAACTAGGCATGTGATAACCCTAGTTAGTTAAAGTATCAAGCCGTACTCATTGCTTGGCCGTGATTGATTGGATGGAATTTAGTCCAGCTTAGTCTTGCCCCGATCCTGTACCAGATTGTTACATGACGGGATTATTTATACTGGCCTTAACAATAAAGATCAGGGGACCAGTTCTGTTCATGCGAAGGGTTACAACCCCGGTCCTTGTTTGGTTTAAGGGTTGTAACCTGGCTCCCGGAGCAGTTCTGTGTCCTCTCTTCGTTTATTGTCTTATTGCTCTCCATGCCATGCTCGTCATGTTTTACTTATTTCAATAGCATGATTATTTATACTGGCCTCAACAATAAAGATTAAAGTCCAGTGCTGTTCAGGCGAAGGGTTACAACCCCAGTCCTTGTTTGGTTTAAGGGTTGTAACCTGGCTCCCGGAGCAGTTCTGTGTCCTCTCTTCGTTTATTGACTTATTTCACCCTATGTTCCTGCTTACCAATAGTGTAATGCCCCGCTCCGCACGGCGCATTACGCTGAAACGTTGACTCGGCGAGTCGCGTTGACCCAAGGATATGTATCGGTGCAAAACGATACGAGAGTTAAGTTGTCCCGAGCAACGCATCGAGCTTTGTCGATGCGATGAGTTATGTCGACCCGAGTTAAGTTGTCCCGTACAAGCCTAAGTTGCGCTTGCACAAGGCCATGTACCTGCACAAAACAACTAGTCAAGCAAAAACACATGCACGCACACATTAGTTAAGCAAAACACACGTACGCACCCATTTATTGCAAAAAACCAAATATTGGACACAGAGATTTGAAATGAAAATACTTCTTTTATTGATAACTTGATAGGAATACAAGTACAAAGCTTTGCAAACTCAGAGTGCCTTATATTGGCTACATGATTCTCTTTGAAACTCTCTTTTGAAAATAGCCGCAATGCCCATACATCATATCCCTATATTACATGTTGGAAATGAAAGACACCTTCAGAAGGAAAAGAAACTTGAACTTGACTTGAAATGAAAAGTAGCTTCGAGGCGATCCACAGCTCTACTGGGCTAGACGAGCTTCGGTGCCTCACTTGAAATCCCCCTGTCTCCTTTTGCTTTCTGAAAAGGATGCCCACAACGTGGGTCAGCACACATCATGTACTGGCGAGCGGCTCTTCGCCGAAACTCACAAATATCTGCACTAATTCAATATGTGAAGCTACACATTTACTAGTGTATCTTTCTACTTGTCTAGGTTCTTTTTAACAATTCATAAGAAACATGATAGTAGAATTATGCATAACCAACTTACCAACGCCGACAGTCATCCCTGCACAAAACAGGTTAGCACAATTTGCATATGAATATAGGAAGCATACTTTACCATCATCGTTCATTGTTAGGCTTGCATTAAGGATTTGTTCACATACATGTCCTAACTACATGGTGGTCCATGGGCCCGTCCCCCATGATTAGCCGCTGTGACTCAATGGTTCAGCTCGTCGCTAAGGACACAACATTCCCGAGGTGTAGCATTTACCCCGGGGTGCTATTACAATCTCTCCTAGGCCGATCGATCCCAGGTGCCCCCAGAATCGTCGAGAGACTATTACCTTGTTAACAAGTTGTCCGAGGCCAATGCATGACTTGTTCTTTCTATCAGATAAAACCTAGCAGTGTAACAGATAGCGACCAGTTCATAACTAGCCTTAATCGTTCGGTCATTCATTTGCATTCAGTTCTCATTCGGTCATTCGATAGCATTCAATAGCATTTCATTTCCTTTGCAGTCATTCGTTAGCATTCATTCATTTTCTTATCTTTTGTTATTGAGGTATCGTTGATCACAGGGACAAGGCAACAGAGTGGACTAGAGATCATTTTTATTAGGACGTACAAATAAATGCAAGTCCGGTTAAAGCAACTCATCGAGATGAATCTTAGTTGAGAGAAGGAGGGACTTCACGCGCCGTTCACGAACAATTCACGCGGCCTACATTGGCACCAACAGTTGATTAGCATACTTCGTCTCTTTCTCCCAAGATTCGGAATGAATGCGAAATGCGATGAAAGCGAACAATGAAAAACCAATCATCGAAAACCAACACGAAAACGCATTCATCAAAACCAAGCAGCGAAAGAAAACATCCAAAAAAACTCTTGGATTCATTTCAATAGAAGCCAATCCATCAATTGGAAAGGTTCATTGCATTTCATCCGTGATCAATCGATACCGGCAAATGTTTCACCAAATACTCAGTTCAAGACTAAGTCAGCAAGCCGTAGGTATTACATAGTGGACCGCGAGGAGCGGGGCACTACATAATAACCCACTGAGAAAAAGTTTTGTCCTCAAAACTTAAGAAACAAACTCACCTCCACTATTGTTGCATTCTGGATCAAGCAACGTGGAGAGATTATAGACGCGCGCTGTCGCGGTGTTGGTATTCCGCAACTGCTGATTATGAGAATGATCTCGAAGCGGCGGTGGGCCTGGCAGCTGCCCACGCTCTTCAGCGTCGTTTCGATTCTGAGTCGTTCTATACTTTTTCGGGCAATTCCTGACGTTATGGTCCGCACTTCCACAGCCGAAACATGATCTGTCGGCGAAACGACAGACTTCTTTGGTGTGCCCAGGACGACCGCAGTAGGTACACTCCGGTCTTCGATGCTGATCATTGTCTGTCTTATTTTCTCCTTCAATCTTTTTCTCTCCGTCATGATATCTCTTGGCGGGCTGATTCCGACTGTACTGCGTTTTATTAGACGCCTTCTTCAGGCAAAACTGTTCTACCTATAGCGCCGCCTCAAAGGCCTGAGAATACGACCCACATTCTCGATTCAGCACACTTAACTGGATGTCGTCATTCAGACCTCCAACGAATCGATTTATGCGAGTCTGCTCGGTGGGTAGCATCACAGCAGCAAAATTTGCCAGCTTAGTAAATTCAGACTCATAGTCCTCCACGGACATATCTCCCTGTTTCAGTGTGATGAAGTCATCCTCCATCTTCTTGCTCATGGCTGGAGGCAGATAATGATCCAGAAACGCCTTCTTGAACGAGGCCCATGAGATCTTCCCATTTCTAGCCGTTGCGAGTAGCGCCGGCTTCTTTGCCTTCCACCAATCCTTTGCCCGCAGCCGTAGAAGCAGAACGGCACAAACTACCTTCTTGCTACTCGGAACTCCCATGAACGCGAACAGACTCTCCATTTTATCAATCCAGTCCATCATCTTGTCGGGTGATGTCTTGCCTTCAAACTCCGGAGGTTTCGCGTCTAGGAAGTCCTTTGGCCTAAAGGAAGTGTGCCTTTGCGCTGGCTGGGGTTCGTCACCCTCCACGGGCTCAATCTCGGACGTTCCCGTTGGTTTGGTCGCTGCGGTGGTATCCCGATTTGCCGCAAGTGCAGTTACAATTTGGGTCAAGGACTCCAACTGTTTCTACTGGGCCTCTATTTGGGCCTGCTGTATTTGATTGCGTTCCTCACTGTCCTGCCTCTGCAGTTCCAACAATGTCATGATCCGTTCTATAGGATCTGTCGAGGCAGATGGGCGAGGAGGGGCCATTTCTCTACAAAAAGAGTGTAACTTCTGTCAGTCTCATAAAGTATTATGGACTTATTGTATGGGGCATTGGTTTTCATAACTCAAAATCGGGACTCTTTTGAAAGCCATCAAAATACTTTATATACTTTTTCGAAAACGATTTTGCAAGAGGCCAAGGACGTAAAGCTGTGCTCTGATACCACTTTGTCACGCCCCGATCCCGCTAGGGTCGTCCGTCTTGCCTGGATCCCTGCGGGATCGATCGTCCTCGCTAAGACGTGATGTCGTGCAAGCCTAAGTTGCGCTTGCACAAGGACATGTACCTGCACAAAACAACTAGTCAAGCAAAAACACACGCACGCACCCGTTAGTTAAGCAAAACACACGCACGCACCCATTCATTGCAGAAAACCAAATATTGGACACAGAGATTTGAAATGAAAATACTTCTTTTATTGATAACTTGATAGGAATACAAGTACAAAGCTTTGCAAACTCAGAGTGCCTTATATTGGCTACATGATTCTCTTTGAAACTCTCTTTTGAAAATAGCCGCAATGCCCATACATCATATCCCTCTATTACATGCTGGAAATGAAAGACACCTTTAGAAGGAAAAGAAACTTGAACTTGACTTGAAATGAAAAGTAGCTTCGAGGCGATCCACAGCTCTACTGGGCTAGACGAGCTTCGGTGCCTCACTTGAAATCCCCCTGTCTCCTTTTGCTTTCTGAAAAGGATGCCCACAACGTGGGTCAGCACACATCATGTACTGGCGAACGGCTCTTCGCGGAAACTCACAAATATCTGCACTAATTCAATATGTGAAGCTACACATTTTCTAGTGATCTTTCTACTTGTCTAGGTTCTTTTTAACAATTCATAAGAAACATGACAGTAGAATTATGCATAACCAACTTACCAACGCCGACAGTCATCCCTGCACAAAACAGGTTAGCACAATTTGCATATGAATATAGGAAGCATACTTTACCATCATCGTTCATTGTTAGGCTTGCATTAAGGATTTGTTCACATGCATGTCCTAACTACATGGTGGTCCATGGGCCCGTCCCCCATGATTAGCCGTTGTGACTCAATGGTTCAGCTCGTCGCTAAGGACACAACATTTTCGAGGTGTAGCATTTACCCCGGGGTGCTATTACAATCTCTCCTAGGTCGATCGATCCCAGGTGCCCCCAGAATCGTCGAGAGACTATTACCATGTTAACAAGTTGTCCGAGACCAATGCATGACTTGTTCTTTCTATCAGATAAAACCTAACAGTGTAACAGATAGCGACCAGTTCATAACTAGCCTTAATCGTTCGGTCATTCATTTGCATTCAGTTCTCATTCGGTCATTCGATAGCATTCAATAGCATTTCATTTCCTTTGCAGTCATTCGTTAGCATTCATTCATTTTCTTATCTTTTGTTATTGAGGTATCGTTGATCACAGGGACAAGGCAACAGAGTGGACTAGAGATCATTTTTATTAGGGCGTACAAATAAATGCAAGTCCGGTTAAAGCAACTCACCGAGATGAATCTTAGTTGAGAGAAGGAGGGACTTCACGCGCCGTTCACGAACAATTCACGCGGCCTACATTGGCACCAACAGTTGATTAGCATACTTCGTCTCTTTCTCTCAAGATTCGGAATGAATGCGAAATGCGATGAAAGCGAACAATGAAAAACCAATCATCGAAAACCAACACGAAAACGCATTCATCAAAACCAAGCAGCGAAAGAAAACATCCAAAAAAAACTCTTGGATTCATTTCAATAGAAGCTAATCCATCAATTGGAAAGGTTCATTGCATTTCATCCGTGATCAATCGATACCGGCAAAGGTTTCACCAAATACTCAGTTCAAGACTAAGTCAGCAAGCCGTAGGTATTACATAGTGGACCGCGAGGAGCGGGGCACTACAGGATTGTCCACCTATCCGCTAGGTCAGCTCACAAGGTCATAGTTACAACTCAGTTTGTAATGTCCCAAATTCGTGATACGTATTTAGTGTACGTATACGTGTTTTGGACCCATATTTTATTTAGTCATGATTAGTTATCTTGATTTATTTTGCATTGGCTTGGTTTTATTGGCATTGATAGTTTAAATGATTTTAATGGTTCATTGGTTTATTTTTGGATTAGTGAGGCGTGGTTTATTTCATGATTCAATTGGTTTAAATTGCTAAAGAGAGAGAGAGAGTTTATTGGCCTTGACTTGGTTCACCTTGGTTTATTTTGGCTTGGTTTATTCCTTGGTTGGTTCGGCTTGGCTTGGTTTTGCCTTGGTTCATCATGAACCAATAGGGGAACCACCTACCTACCACCACCACTACCATTTATTAACCCCACTTCCTTTCTCTCTCTTCATTAATCATCTTCTTCTTCCTCATTTACTTCCTTACCTACCAGAGAGAGGGAGAGAGAGGTCTAGGCAAGTGCAACTTGTTTCATGAAGGAACTCCAATTTTATTGCTTCTTTCTCTTCCTTACAGCCTTTTAACTTACTTTAGTACTTGGCATTTCTACTTTCTATGGCTAGATTCTTGTAGATCTAAGTTTATACTATTTTCGGATTTCTTGGATTTTGATCTATTTAATCTTGTTTTTATCAAGTTCTGATGGTTCCATGTTGTAGAGCCTTTCGTTCTGCCCTATTTTGACCTATGGAAGTTCGGATTTGGACTCTGGATGAAAGATTTATGGAGCTTGGGAGCCATGGCTTGAAGAGTTCTTCTCTTCGGAAGGATGGAGAAGAAGAACTGTTCACAACCGCATGAACTTAGCCGCATAGTCTTTATGCGGCAAGTTTCCTTCCTGCCGCATAAGCCTTGCTGCACTGTTTAGTCGCATGGCCTATGGCGCAGGGACTAACTCCTCAGTCGCATGAAGGTTTAATCCTCGGCCGCATGAACTTTCAATCCCAGCCGCATGACTTAGGACCATTATTTTAGCCGCATGTGACTTAACTCGGGCCGCATGGGCTTGATTGGTTCTTTTAGCCGCATGAACCCTTGATTGAATCCTAGCCGCATGAAGACCCGCCCATTTCCAGCCGTATTGGACTGAGCCGCATGCGCCTGTTTTGCCTGGCCGCCCGGGAACTAGTCTTTACCCAGCCGCATGAGTTGATCCTGCCGCATATTGTTCCCCAGCCGCATGAGCTAGTCTCTATCCTGACCGCATGAGAGATTATTTTCTGGCCGCATAAGAGTTCACTCTTGGCCGCATAAGCCTAACCTACCTGAGCCGCATGGGCTCGATTTCTGACCCGCATTGATCCAGCCGCATGGACCGATCTTCCTGAGCCGCATATACCTGTTCTTCCTGAGCCGCATGGCTCTCCAATAGCCCTGTGTACTATTATTTTATTACTATTTGCCCATGTCTTGTAACCCCTTTATTGTATATTTTACGTCCATTTTATATCCTTACGCCTTTTGTCCTGAACTTGATTGACATGATTGAATGATAAACTGACATGACATGATAGTGGCCCGCCGTGGCGCACTCCTGACAAAGTACACTTGGCATGATAACCTGACCTGATATATCTTGAATAGCTGTTGTGACGGCTACTTGACATGACCTGGCCCGTATAAGTAACCTGGACACCGTGGGCGATTGTGCTTGTACAAATAATCCAGTCCTGTCTTGCATCATGTCTAGGAAGGGACTCCTGAGTACCACGGTCAGGAGTAACTACTGAAATGGACTAAGGTTAACGACTAGAATAATTCACTAGTCATGAAGAGATGTTCCTCAGTTACAGGCGATCCCGTTATCCCGGCCGCAAATGTTTGGACTTGTAGCATGCCGACGAGTAGGGCACATTTCCAGCCCACTGTTATGTGGGGCACCCACCATTGTCACTTAAATGATTGAACTCTATTGTCACTCTTATGTATTGTACTCTCTAAATTGTCACTATAATGTTCGCCTGGATAACCTGGATAGCTGCAGGGCCTGTGACTACTTGGAGCATCTCATTGCATCTTGCTAGTAACTAGGATTGTGATAACCCTAGTTAGTTAATGTAGAAAGCCGTAGGCAATGATTGGCCGTGATTGCTTGGATGGAGTCTAGTCCAGTATAGTATTGTCTAGAAGTGATTGATTGCAAGATTGTACCAGAATGATTGTCACTCCAGATTGTTACTATAACGATTGTACTCTATTGTCACTCTAGCGTATTGCACTCTTCATTGTCACTTTTATCATTGTACTCTCTCCTTTTCACCTTAATGATTGGCACCTTTAGCAATAAATGATCAGAGACTAAGTTCTGTTCAGGCGAAGGGTTACAATCTCGGTCCTTGTTTGGTTTAAGGATTGTAACCTGGCTTCCGGAATAGTACCTTCGTCTTCTCTTCATATATTGTCCAGCTATATTTTATTTAGCATGATTCTCCAGTTATCGTATGTCAATGATGCCTCACTTAATTGTTTTCTCTGATTGGGATAAGTGCATTGGTAGTGCACAAACCTCAATATGTGTTACTTATTGTTGTTTTCTTACATATTGAATGATAATGATTTGTTGGTTTTAGTTCTTAAGTGAAGCCTCCTTTGTGGCACTTGCTCTTTCTGGGGTCTGACCCAGCTGGTTTTGTATGGCCAGATACCGGAGCAGCACCAAAGGATCTCCCTGCTTTTCAGCCCGATGGTGGTCACCAGGCGTAACCAGGGCATCGAGTGGGTTTCTTTTTGTTCTCCCACTGTAATATTGTAAATTATTCTTTTGAGACGTTTAGCCGACGAGCAAGTGTTAGCTCGATTGTACTTACTTACTGTCCGTCTACGGGCTGTAACATGATTGACAAGCCCCGGGGGTTGATCATGTATGACTGAACTCCTGCTAGTCCTCACATTTTGTAACGACTAGCTTCATGATCATTCCGAATATATAATGTATGGGACGCCTTACTATTGTGTATTTGGTGGTCTGCCATCTTGTAACTATTATTAGTTGGTTGAGATTGAGACAATAGGCTATTTTATGACCTTAAGAGACTGATGGATTGTAGTGAAACCCTCACATATCTAGACAGCCGTGACCGTATAGCGGTGTGGATTCCATTCCGTTATACGTAGCTGGCTATGTCTGCCCCCGCTCTCCAGTATTCTGGTTCTGGGGCGTGACACAGTTCATAGTTCATCGTGCGAACTCGCTGCACGACGCTCGTCCCAATCCTATGGTCAAACCATGGTTCGTTCATACGGGATACTCTACCCAAGCTCGTTTCACTCAAATTTCTAAACATCGAGCAGTGTTCATCCTATTCACATCAAGACACTCTTCGCACATAACCACAACGATCTTGTCTTGCGCGAGAGCAACTCCAGCCTCGCACATGCATCACGTCAGATTTGGGACGATCATTCCGCGTGAGCGTTGACATGGTGATTCATGTCCAGCGAAAATGAATCTAACTCGAAATATCATGACATGGCAATTTGGATTGCTTCGACTTGTGGTTTGAAGCGAAGGTGAATTCGAGGATTGTTCGGAATTGTGATTGATGATAAAGAAAACTTGAGGATTGAGTAGACCCAATATTCGTATCGAAAACGAATTAATCTAGACTCAATCAAGAGTTATGTCCCAATGAGGACGACTATTCTGCGGGAACGTTGGCATGGTGATTCATGTCCGCCGTGGATAATCAGACTTGCGTGAGATTGTGATATAACAAATTGCTTGGCTAGACGACCTTGTGATCGACTACGTGAATTGGATAGGATGGATAGGTGAATTGTATCAAACAAAAATTGAAGAGAGAGACCATGACAATGCTAGTTTGGATGTACGATATTGACATACCGAGGATTTGGTTGAGGACAACCTATCATAGCATGTGCAAGGCCAAGTCCAGAAACGGCCGATTTAAGCTAGACCACAGGGTCGCACAGAGTGTCCTCATTTGCAGCGAAAAGTAATTGGACACAAGTTGAAACAAATTCAATAGTCTTTCTTGATATTCAAGAAATTTTACAAGCGGCGCTAGGCCAAGATTATAATTTGCTCAAGCTCTCTCTCCCTCTCTCTCTGAAACATAAAAGGCGTGCCAAGTGGCTTACAACATGGAATGATTCTTGGCGATGTTTCGATACATTATGTCATGTATATGGTGCTTCAACTCCTTTGCAATGCTCCAAGGCTCCAGAGTTAGCTCCGCACCTTAGTACGTTCGAGGAAAGTCTCCGCACCCGACGTGGCTCTTCGGCACCCTGCAAACAGACTATGTGGTTATTAGTACATTGTTATGCACTGGTGGGGAGGCTAGCTCGCCCACTCACTATCATTACCAAACACGTTCATTTTACTTTTGTGCACCATCTATCATTTATTGTCTTACTAATTTTGCCTTAGGGTCAGTTTCATGGCATATCATTCAAGCCTATTTCGTGTTATCGATATCAAGTGTCGCATAGAAAATACATGCGCAACTTACCATACTTACCGTACGATCTCCCATGTCCAAGTAAACCAAGTTAGCCAACAGTTCATACGTAATGACTTAACGTAATATTGCATAGGTATTCAAAGGTGTCAAGGGCGTGTTCTTGCCTCAGGGTCTACGAAGTATTCAAGTTGTCAAGTTGTGTTATTTCAATGTCCATGTTCACGTAGTTGTCCAGTTGTTCAGCTTACTCAACTTGTCGGTTTGTGTTATACTCAAACGTTGTTCAAATATGTTACAGTCAGTAACTTAGCATGTTCAACTTAGTCAGATTACTTGTTTCAATGCAATGTCTCGCACGCGGATTGTCGCAATCGAGCCAACTTAATCTATATGCACCGGTCGCTGGCACCACAAGCCATTTGGACATTTACTCCTCTTGAAATTCTCACCTATCAAGCGTGATGGCTGGTACACCTTGATAGTCTTTTGATATACCCGGCCTTACGTCTCTTGGGTGGCCAAGCCCGCACCCAATCAGCCCGTAAGCCATGATTCCGCCTAGGCCGGCTACGATGTCGTTGATCGTTGCCTTGGAATACTTAATCACTTCTTCCCCCCGTATACGAGTGGGTTGTCCACGACCATTTCGTATTGTCTTGTCATTTTTAACTTAACGGATGTCTTTAAGCCATAGGCTGTCTGTGAGCCATAGTCGATTACCGACTAGGTTGGCGGCGGCATCAGTGCAGCGCGGGTAGCGAGCCCCGTTGCACGTCCCCGTCATACCTATCGCTAATCCTTCTTTCCTTTCTTTCATTCATTCTTTCTTTTATTTCTTTCACTTGTTCATTGATTCATTCACGTATTCATTCGTTCGTTCGTTGATTCCTTCATTCAGTTATTCGTCCATTCGTTCATTCATACATTATGCAACTCCCTGTGCGGGAAACGCCTTGGCGATCCATCGGTCCCGAAGCCTTTCAATGTTTCTAGTACTCTATTCGGAACGACTATGTTGATAGTCTTCCTCTCATTTTAGTGAACCATTCATTAGTTCATGTCTCAAGTTGTGATACGATTCTAAGTGACAAGCCTTTCGTTCATAATCGAACGCACAAGTAAATCTACTCGAAATGTAAGCTGCGCATTTGCACGAACGTGGAGTACGGTACGAGAGTTCGCATATTTTTCAAGTTCTTTTCCATATTCTATACAAGCATACAAGATGGGATTATTCCCTTAGCTAGGTGCGTTGAGTCATTTTATTAGCATGTACGGTGTTATCGACTAGCGATTCTAGCAATATTGTCCGTATTATTATGTGTCTAGGCTAAGCAAAGACAGGTTCATCGGAGCCACCCACCTTAGCGATGATCGTATCGGCCGAGCGAGACTCCGAGCGTGCCTTTGAAAATCTAAGTCTGGATTCTCCTGAAGGGCCAAGTCCATTGCCTTTGCCTTAAGCGAGTCATTTCGCCGAGCAAGACGGGGTTCGAGTCATTGCACTTGCGTCGTTTGAGTCGACGTTCCGCTAGGACGGAGCGAGTCGTTACAGCCCCCCCCCCTCCCGCCTCGCGGGTGTGCGGCGCCGGAGCGCGTGGGGCGTACGGCGCCGGAGCGCGCGGGCGCTGACTGGAGGCGAGCGGGGGCGGCCCGGGGGGGAAAGCGAAGCGGAGGGAGGGCGCACGGCGAGTAAAGAGGGGGCGGTCGGGGAGGGGCGATCGGGGAGGGAGAGGGCGGCTGGGGCGGGGGAGGGGGCCCTTGGAAAGGGGAGGGTATTTTGGGAAAAAAAAACTTTTGGGGATATTAAGTTGCCTATTTTTAAAGTTTAAGGTATCAAGTTGTCAAACATGAATAGTTGAGGATATCAAGTTAAAATTTAGCCTTTTTTATTACAATTCACACATACCTACATGTCCTTACGGTTGGGTTGGGCTTAAGCGCTGGAGCGCCAAATATTACCTAGTTGGCTAAAAATACCCAGGGTACCTTTAGAACTCAAATCGAGCTTATTAGTGTTAGTCCCGGGACATAATTTTTCGATGAAAAACTGAAAATTATGCAACACTTCGTAGAAGGTGCACGACCGAGATCCCGAAGGATTCTGAAAAACGAATACTAATATGTCACTTCGAAGAAGGCACAGAAGAATTCGTAACAGCGGCGATGAATGTCCACAAACGTTTTCTGATTATATCAGAAACGTTCTCGTAGAGCGAGATAAAAACGGATGAACAGAAATGGATAGAATGATTTGCTGGGGTGAATGAACATCGGCGCTCAAATCTTGATTTGTCTCACACGAACAGTTTCCAGGAACCAGCAAGTTCGACGGAGAACTTTAGAAAACTCCGCTCTCCTGACTCCTCGGATGGCACGGACTCTGGCGCTGGTGGCGCTGGTGCACTGTTTCTCTTCTCTATTGAACTCTCTGAAAATTCGTAAGAAATTGTTTAGAACAACACTTAGCACTTAACCACTAAGAGAGAGAGATGAGAGAAGCTTATATAGGCCCGCATTGTAACCGTCCAGTTAGTAAAATGTTCGGGACGTGGGGAAAAAACCGCTCCGAACGTTCTGTAACTGCTCAAATCGTGCACAGACAAGATTTGAGCCAATTAGCGCACAGCGCGCGCCAAGTGCGCACCTGCGCCAATAGCGCCACCTGCTCCTGCGTGTACTTGCGCAACACATGCACAGCGCGCACCGTGCGCAAATCGTGCACCAAGTGCTCCACCATCTAGCAGCACCAACTGGCGTGCCATCTGACAACGTCATCTGGCCGTGCCAACTAGCGCGCCATCTAAGTGCAAAGTGTGCCGACAAAACGTCACATTACGTCTCATGAGCCCATGAGCCCTAATCCGAGTCGCTAAGCCCCTACGGGACTTAGCTCCAATGGAATAAATTCCAATAGCAAAAAACATTAATGCTTTACCATGGAGTCTTATCCTTACCTCCTAGTAAAATCACCCACATGGTTTCCTCCACCCCATGTGCACATCTCAACAACATACCAAGTATATATTGAGATACAACTCATGGTGCTTTTCCAATGTGGGACTAAATAATACTAGACATGTGTTGAGAGCAAGCACTCTCTACATGTTCAAGGAAAAGCTCCAACAATTATAACAAGGCGTCCATGTAGACAAAGTCTCGCTGCGCTAGTCTGATTTGGCAAGCGAGATTCATATGAACAATACATAATATTGCAGACCATATTCTGATCATTTTGCCTTCAAAAGCCAAGATTACATTTTATCCATCTTAAGATAAAAATAATCTTATCCCTGATCCTAATACTAACCCTAGTCCTAAGACACTTTCTACCTCATCCTTAGTTGGTACACGGATTTATTTTTGTTCACAGGTATATTTAGGGTGGAAAACTAATGACAATGTTTTGTTTGGGTTGTAAAAAAAAATTCGGGAATTTTAGATTTTCGAAAAAACATATTCCCGATTTCCCACGAATCATGTAAAAACTATTTCCCCAAAATAGACGGGTATATCAATTAATTTTCCATGAGAATAAATCAGACCTATTTCATGTTCGGGTCTGGGTCGGATCGAATCCGGTCCAGGTCAGGTGCATTTCGCATTGGATCCGTGTAGGGTTGAGTTGAGTTCATTAGGTTCGGTTCCAGGTCCAGGTCGGGTTGTGTTGGGTCCAGGTCGATGTGGATCCAGGTCGGGTTGGGTCTAGGCCGGGTAGGGTCAAGTCATGTCGATTGGGGTTGGGTCTGTGTCGGGTTAGGTATGATTCGAGACCAGTACAATTGACCCGAAATTTTTTGAATATCTCGATGGATTAGATATTAGATCTTGTAAGATGTCTACGGGCACCATCTGATAACACAAATGTCCCTACAAAAAAAAAAATCATTCTCTGTAACAAATCTAAAAAAGAAAAATAATATTTCAAACTCCTGTTAAAAAAAACCTTCTTTGCATGGAATTAAACTAGATGCTTGTCCAGAATAACCTCAGTAGTCAATACATCTTTGAAAACCTGCAATAAGAGAAGCATGGCGTTTATCAATTTGAACCATTGAAGCTTTATCAATAAGAGAGAAGCATGGACTAATATCTTATAGTTTCTTCTAACTGGTGCATGTATGTAGTGGTCTGCGTTGCACATTTCAAAAATACCATAGACGATTTTTTCTCTTCTTATCTTTGATCAATGCCGCCTCCAACTTTCCACAAATATGCTCACTTTTTATTCTATCATCCGATATACCGTCAATCAATAGTACTAGCATTCTCATTTCAGAGCTATGCTCCTTTCCTGGGTATGTTTTTTAATTGCCTAACATTCCAATGCATAAAGCACACGGTTGGTTGTATAATTGTGCTCAAATTTTCCCTGCAACTCCAACGGTATATTGCGATCAGAAAGCACTCCAGAAGCTCAAGCGACCTTCTATGTCAAGTTTTCAATCATCCTATTTTAATTCTACGACAAATATCGTTCTCAATTTATCCATCATGATGAACAATAGATTTATAAACACCAAAGATTATCACTCTTAGGTATCTTTGTTCCGTCAAGATGTACTCTTCCCTTATTTCTCTTTGACCTTTGGTTGAAGTTACATTTTATGTACTTTATTTTCGTTCTACTAATCTTAAAACCCTTAAGACTCCATAATTTTATCTCCATACTTTTATTTTAGAGTGACTCTAACTCTTCTCGTAGTCTCGTCAACTAATACAATATCACCAGCAAACAACGTACACCATAGAACATCATCTTAAATATTCCTAGTGATTTCATCATAACTAGTGAAAAAAAAACATACACCATAGAACTTCATCTTAAATACTCCTAGTGATTTCATCATAACTAGTGCACATGTATGGACTTGATGTTGACCCTGAACACTTGGTGTGGTATCTCCTCCAATGGTTCACATAGTAGTCATAGCTACATGATAGGTATCCTTTATAATACCAACAAAGCTATTAAAGGTATACTCTATCATAAGTTTGACAATTTTTTAAGGACTCATTCAGTGTAGTAATTATCTCATGATAATTTAGCAAACACTGTGAGTAAGCACAAGTCAAACCAAATGGTCTAGCATCTTCCCGTACTATATTTAGCATCCTCATAGCCAGTCAACTGTTTTATATGCTTACTACCTATCCTACAAAAATGTACCTCTTTTTGGATCATAGACATTACACAGTAAGAAATACAACTACCAATGACACAGAATATTGTCATCATCCAATTGATGGGAGTTATGTGAGTTTTTAACTGTGGCAAGGGTAAAGTTCACTAAGCCTCCTATCTTTTGACAATAATCAGAAAACCCCATCCCAAAACCAGTCGAGAGGAAACCCCAAAGTTCCTTCTTTCATATCTATACAATATCCATACGTACCCACCTTAAAATTTGGTGAGAAATGTGACTCTTTCGTAACCATAATGTTAATCTTCACCTTTCATATCCATACCCACCGTAAAACTTTGGTGACAAGACGACTTCATGTGACGCTCTTTCATAACCATAATGTTAATCTTCGTCACTCCAATCAAAGATATACAAGCCTGAGATGGTAGATGTACCAAGAAGAAACTAAGCAAGATGTTTAGGAATGATAAGCATTAACCTTTTTTGTTATCAGCCTAACAATTGTTTCTTGCACAGGAATGCATCATAAATAGCAAAGTAGAAAGAGAGATAATTAGGTAAATAATGACATAGGAAACGGATATGAGCATGATTGGAGTAATAGGCTATATCGGGTATTAACTTTAGCCCCCAATCAATAGTAAAACCTTAATAAAACAGGGGAATACTACACCTGAGGAAAGAATCACATACCCTCGAAAGGGGAGTATGGTGCTTCTTAACCTGCAAGAAATTCATAACATTAATAAATTGTGGTGTAACAGTTTACGAGATGAGGAGACATACTCATAGTTGTAGTTACAAAGATGAAGGTAATGTGTAGAAACATTATCATAGTCAATGGTAACAGTTACAGAGAACTGCTACATGTGATCCTTCAAATATGTGTATTACTACTAAAATGGTGAGATTGACCAAACGAGACCATAGCAACATTAACACAAAAGAATCCCATACTAAACATAAATGTTGAAACTGTAGCTAGATGTCACGTCCAAAAGTTTGCGTCCCGCCGAGACGGACTTGTGTAACTCTACACGGAATGGAGTTATGCTGGAAGCTTCCGAAACTTTCTAGAAGATGGTAATCCTCTGGAAGACTCAGAAATATTCTAGAAGATGGTGGAATCCTCTAGAAGACTCGAGATCTTTCATGAAGACTCATGAACTTTCTAGATGTTCTAAAAAGTAAAAACCTCCTTATAAATATTTAGGTTCTAGAGTTTCCTAGAATAATCCCTGGAATATTATGTTTCCAGAAGTTTCATGTACGTCCTATGGGCGCTATAAATAAGTGGGAGGCTCATTTGCTCCTCACCGCCCTCTTTCTAGTATAGTGAAGTTTTCATACTTCAAATCTCTTTCTCTTTTGCTCCACTTTGTTCTCAATATCGTCTTAACGATCTAGCTAAGCGGGTTCGGAAAGGCTGGCACGGGACTTCGAGTAGGGAGCTTGTGCGCCGCACGGGTCGAAATGTAGCCTAAACACTAAGTCCGTGACATACAACCCTAATAATATACTAAATGGTCCACGTTGTAGCTAGAGCACTAGTACATGAGGTACAGCAATAATATACTTCGAGTAGGAAGCTTGTGCGCCTTTGACTACCTTATTCAAGACATTCCTTGAATAATAACCTCACAGAATAACCTAAATCTAGGTTAATCTGTCCTTCTAAGTGCAGAAGACGAATGCATTCCTACGCGAAACAAACAGGAGCAGAAAGAAAAAGCTAGAACCTATGGTCGATCACAGGAGAGAATGCCATAAATTATAAACTCCAACTCTTGATGAAACTTTATCACAAAATAACCTAAACTTAAGTTCAGCCAAAAACCAAGGTCATTCATTTGTACGTCAAACAAAAGAAAACCTAGAATCGAGTAAATAATTTTGGTGAAGTTCACCATTTTTGCGCCAGCAAAAACAAATCACAGAACAACCTAAATCTATGTTTCGTCATCTAAACCAAACAAACCTGGAGCAAAAAATAAAAATGCAGAATCGCGATCGATCGATCAAGAGAGAGAGAGGACCTTTCGTTTCATGTGTTCTTGAGGGATCACGGAGACGATGCCGATCTCTCGCGGCTGGATCTCGACGAGGGTGTCGGAGGAGATCGATCTCGTCTGCGAGAGCTGCGACGATCGCGAGAGGAGGAGGCGAGTTGCGGACAGCAAGCTCCGGCGGTGGAGAGGAGCGGCGTCGGCCATCTCCGGCTTATACTCTTTTATAAGACGTTGTGACATTGCAGAAAAAAAATAGACCTCCAGCTTAGGTTCCTTCTAGGAGGGAAAAGTGGGATCAAGGAAATTTGAGGGAAAAAGGAGAGGGGATTAGTTTAGTTTTTTGGTTTTTTTTTTAATATTTATACTTTGGGTCTCAAATATTCGAAACTTATTTGAGATCCAAAGTCTAAATATTCATTCTTCTTTTTTTCAATGTCCGCCATAACACACAAGTATGCACACTGCATAACACAATGGACTTTGAGTATGCACACTGCATTGCAATATCTTTTGGGCCCACTATCCTAAATTTTCACACACCCACACACGCCCCCTCCCTCCCCCCCCCCCCCCCCCCCCACCCCACAACCACACGTTTCAATCATGAGACCGTCTACCTAGACATGGAGGTTATACATCTCCTCGCTAACCACTAAGGGGCTGTTTGGATAGATGTAACTCTTTGAAAGTATAAAAGTGGCACTTACGCCATGATGAGTTACAGTTGAAAGTGTGAAAGTGGCACTTTCCAAAATGTGTTTGGATGTAATACTTTTTGTCTCCTGCAAGTGGAAGAAAAATAAATTTGGTGTTTGGATGGTTGTTGAAAGTGGAGAGAAAAAGGAGTTCGGTTGTTTGGTTGTTTGGGTGGTTGTTGAAAATAAAGATTGGAGGTGAAAATATGATAACCCATAATTAAATTAATTACGATAATTAAACACAAAAATGCATTAACTATTATAATTAAATTAATTATCATAATTAAACAAATCAAATTATAATTAAAATTAAACTGATTAATTTTCAAGGAATCTGTAATTTTGTGATTTTTTGAAATTTTACTTATTAGCAAATAATTATTAAAAAGAGAGATTCTCTTTCAAGATGGGTCTCTTTTCTTGGTAAGGACTGTTGTCATATACTTTTAACCAATGTAATAAAGAGATATTCTCTTTTCACCACAAATCTCTCTCTCACACGCATGTTTCCAGAGTCTTCCCCTCCCCCCCTCTCTCTCCCCACCATCTCCACACCTATTTCTCTTCGTCGCCGCCTCTGCGAGGCCCACGTCGCCCCCGCTAGGCCTCCTTCATCGCCGCCAACTAGCCTAGCCAAGGCCATCTCCGTCGTCGCTTCTGGACTTCGCCGCCAACTCGTCCACGCGCCGTCGCCGCCTCCGCGGGGCCCTCGTCGTCGTCGCCGCCACGAGGCCCCCACCATCGTCGTCGCCACGAGGACCCCACTATCTGAGAAATTCTCTCTCCCTTCTCTCTAAAAAAATTCTTCGCTTCTCTCCTCTCTCTAAAAAAATCTTTCACTTCTCTCCTCTCTCCTCCGGATCTGAGAAGTTTCAAGTGAGTTCCATGCAAAAAATTGGGGATGTTAAAATAGAACAAAACGTGGGGGACAGGAACTGCAAATAGTCACTTCAAAGAATTTTTTTGAGTTTCAATGGTTGCAACCAAACAAGGGATCTCTTGCGAGTTCAAGGCAGTTACCAATTTTTTCTCACTTACAGCTCAGTTCTGGGCAACCAAACAGGCCCTAAAGCCAGCTGAGTTCGGTGTGAAGGGGATGAGTTATTTTTTTTTATTTGATAACAAATAGAGAATTTCTTTTATTTTAAAAATACAACTCTTCTAAGTATCGGAGAAAAGTTGAGGTTTATATTGATTTACAATTATACCTATATGAATTATATTATTTTAAAAAAATTCAATGAAGTCAAATGATAAATAAATATTTTAAGTTGAGGATGTAGTTGGTAAAGTCTATATTTTTATGTTCTTCCTTTCATTTTTTTCATACAAAACAGATAAAAGCGTATTACTTTCATTTTCCATATATCTTACCAAACACAGGAAGTAAATGATATTCCGTTTTCATGTGAAAAATAATATTTTTTTTTGAAATCACACACACACAATTGGGGGACTCGAACCTTGCCGGCCCCTCCAGATGTCCGCTCTAATACCACTAGGCTAGAGAGCTCAGACTGTGAAAAATAATATTCATACTCTTTTTTTCTTCGTTCCACTTTTTCATCATTTAGCTCCTCTCTCTCTCTCTCTCTCTAATAATAACTTACAAGCTGCTCTTTTAAATTAGAAAGCTTGTTAATCTTGAATTACAGACAAATTCAAGTATAAAAGTAATCTTTTTATAAGCTCGTGAACTTTATACAAACGAAAAATGTATCTTAGTAGGTTAAGTATGAAACTGTAAATCATTATATGAACTTCGTGACAAATTGATAATGAATATTAGTGAACTACATTACTTTTATGTAAACATGCAAAAAGGAAATGAGCCGACTCATGAGCCAAATACTAATAAGCTCTTGATTTGTCTTGTTTATACCGCAACATTGTACAAGGTTTAAGCTCGTATTCTTGAGCTCAAAAAGCTCGAGCCGACACGCGAATAGCTTGGTTTGTTAAAAGTAAAACATCTATGTAGTAGTCGTCCGTGGATGTGTTAGATCTGTCTTGTTTATATCGCAACATTGTACAAGGCTTGAGCTCGTATTCTCGAGCTCAAAAAGCTCGAGACGACACGCGAATAGCTTGGTTTGTTAAAAGTAAAACATCTATGTAGTGGTCATCCGTGGATGTGTTAGAGGATGATGAAATGACGATGACAAAATAGTCAAATAAGTATAATTACTTTTATGGATGTGTTTGTTATGCAACAAATTCTTTTATTTTCGGAAATATTTATGGTGGAAAACTTACTACCATGTTTCATTATTTTGTTCGAGTTATAAATTTATACCAAAAAAATTGTATGTTCATAAAAAAAAAGGTTTTCCATGAATCGTGTGAAACCTATCCCCTTCAAAATAAGTGGATATATTAATTTTCAATGGGAATAAATCGACTCTATTCGGGTTGGATTTGGTGTGGATCCGATAAGATTTAAACATCGTTCTCTTTTGGGCCCACATATATCACACATTTAGGTGCACATAACACAAAAATTGTACCAACATCACATGTTATGTACCAATGTCACAAGTCGGGTACACATAACAAAAATTAGGTACATATATCACAAGTTAGTAATCAATATTACATGTTAGGTACAAATATCACAAGTAAAATAATATAAAATATTTTTATGTTAATGTATTACGTTGTGAGTTGTGAATTACTTTAAAACGAAAGTATGATAATTATATTTAACTTATGATTTATGTACCTAACTTTTGATGTTGGTAACTAACTTTTGACATCGGTACAACTTTTTGGATATTTGTATTTGACTTGTGACATTTGTATTTAGCTCATGATGCGTACGTAACTTGTGATATCGATATCCAATTCATAATGTTGGTACATAATTTGTGCTATTTGTACCTAACATGCAAAATTTATACGTTACTTGTGATATTTGTACCTTACTTGCGATATATGTATATAACCCGAGATATTTGTACATAACTTTTGATATTTGTATATAACCTGTAATATTTGTACATAACTTGTGGTATATGTACCTAACTTGCGACATTTTGTGTCTAATTTGTGATATTGGTGCACCATAGATTGTGGACGGACTCGTTGGTCTGATATGAATATGTAGACATGGAGCATGTATTATTCGGAACTCGGTGATGCAAACGACAAAAAAATATGATTGCACACAAAATTGACGCAAAAAATTTGTCACTTCCCGTTCCCAGAATACGTATTTTTATACATGTACTGCTTTAATATATATTTATTTAATATTTATCATGTATTGTTCTTTATTTAAATCCCTTTAATTTTATGTTAATTAATTTTCTACAATTTTATTTCTGTATTTTTACTTTCTACTTTTATACTCTGTTTTAGCTTTGCTTTGGGTTCGGCTTGGATTGGTTTAATTATGTTGGTTCATCATGAACCGAAATAAACTCCCACCTACCACCACTCCTTCATTTAAAGCCCCATTCCCTTTCTCTCTCTTCATTACTTCACCATTACTCTTCTTCTTCCTCATAAACTCTTTCCCACCTACCAGCCGACTAGGCAAGTGCCAACTTGCTTCTTGATGGATCTCCATTTTGTTGTTCCATTGTCTTCCTCTCAAGATTCTTAGATACTTTAGTACTTAGCATTTTCAATTTCCAAGACTCATTTCATGTAGATCTAAGTTTAATGCATTTTTGGATTTCTTGGGCTTTGATCTAGTAACTTTTTTTTTCAAGTTTTGATGGTTCCATTTGTAGAAAATTTCGTTCTACCCCATTTTGACCTATGGAAGTCCAGTTTTGGGCTTGGAATGAAGGATTTAGGGAGCTTGGAAGTAATGGCGTCCCATGGTTCTTCTTCTCGGAAGAATGGAGAAGAAGAACAGTACTTGACCGCATGAGTTTTCATGCGGCAAGTCATTCTTGAGCCGCACGAAGTGTCTGGCCGCACGAAGTGTCTGGCCACATGAAGAACATTCTGGCCGCATGGAGATTCCGGCCGCATGGCATTATCTTGGCCGCATAAGTTTTCGCAGCCGCATGAGTTTTCTTTGGGCCACAGCCGCATGAGTTTCCACTGGCCGCAGCCGCATGAGCTTCCATTGGCCGCAGCCGCATGTACTCCTGTCCATCGTAGCCGCATGAGAATTCGACCGCATAAGAGATTTTTAGCCGCATGGACTAAATCATTTCTCCGCCGCATAAGGCATAACACCTTCAGCCGCATACAGGCCCTTCATATCCAAGTCGTATAGGCACTACTTTTCTTTAGCCGCATAGACTTTATTTCTTTCTCAGCCGCATGAGACTGCACCCTCTTGACCGCATGCCAGTGAGCCGCATGAGGCTTGTTTCCACCCTAGTCACATGAGCGAGAACCCCAGCCGTATAAGGCTTGTAACTTCTCGGCCGCATGGCATTGAGCCGCATGGAATCCCAATTACTTGGCCGCATGAACTTTAGTCTCTAATGCCTTTTGGCTGATTCTTGTCCCTGAATTGACATTGATTGACATTAATTGACATTGATTGACATGGATTGGAATTAATTAACATTAAAATTGTTATCTTAGCATTAATTGTTATCTTGATTAATAATTGATCATGCGTTCCTAGTTGGAACTAAGAGACTGGCTAGTCGTCTTATTGAATTGAATGAATGAGACACGTTCATATTAACTATGAACTATTGTAATCGATTGGCCGATCCTGAATATTAGCATACAGGCATGTGCAGGCCTCAATTTATTTATTCTTCTGCAAAGCTGCATGCGTACTTTATGGTCAAGACATGATTATTCCGTGGCTAGTTTTGATTGTTGTATTACGCTATGTAAGACCTACAACATAACCGCACGGGTATCGTTGTGGAGTTGTGCATATCGTATCCCGTACGAAAGTACTCATTCGAATGACCATGATCCACGGCATGGGATTTCATTTAACATAGAGGCTACTAAGTTAAATAAAATAATGACTGCATGGAGAGAATGGATTACCGAGTTCTTATATGGCAGCCCTCTTCGGGACTACTAAGTGCCCGACAGGCCGGCTGGTTCCCATAGATACTGCATATCTGCCATACGGGTAGGGAGCGGCATCTGCTTATATTATTATTATTACATGGTGTTTGCAAAAACAAAAGTTCTTTTTATTTCACAAACTTTGTAAGAAGATTACAATTGAATTATGGGAAGTAGTACAACTATAGGAATCCGATCTGAAGACGATCGCTTTATCCCTTGGACGATGTGAACTTTGAAGACGATAGCCTCTGAAGAATGCAGCAGCACTTGGGCAATAACTCCTGATCTCTCTGATGATCTTGAATGATCTGATCTGATAATGAAGGACTTGAAACTCTATTTATAGAGTTCTGGAAAATAACTAATTAGTAGTTATTTTTGGGTTGTGCAGACTGGATTGTGCAGGCATTGGACTGCGCAAACAACGAACTGCGCTGGCAATTACTCGATCGTGGCTTAACTGTATTAGACGCGTGGCATTGTTTGATTGAAATGCGC
The DNA here is from genome assembly GCA_029216955.1 of Iris pallida. Classification (NCBI taxonomy): domain Eukaryota; kingdom Viridiplantae; phylum Streptophyta; class Magnoliopsida; order Asparagales; family Iridaceae; genus Iris; species Iris pallida. The sequence goes on from JANAVB010028398.1 coordinate 7,186,900, forward strand.
ATGGTCGTGTACAGACGGTTGCCACGTGGTGAGCAATTGATGGTATGTAGGCCACGTATAAAATGTCAGTTATCTTGATGGATTGTGCCTCTTGAACTGCGCTAGCTTCAGACTGCGCTGGGATCGAACTGCGCTGAAGAGGATCTGGCAGACTGTGCTTCGGTTGAGCTGGCAGATTGCGCTGGCTGTACAGCTGTCCTCGAGCGCTGTGCTGCACAAAAAACGAAAGGACTCCTCGTTTATCGGGCTGTCAGCTGTCAAAAGATCAAATTTTTGTCAGGTAATGATGACGTTGCCACGTCAGCATAGCGCGCCTGGATGTTAGCGCAGTTCGGCCTCGTACAGTTGATTTGTTGCGCAGTCTGTCTCCTGCGCAGTTCATTGAAGGGTGCACAATTTGGTTTTTATTGCTTTTTTGATGGGTGCAACTTGATTTTTAGGACCTACAAGACCCCCTTCAAAGTTTTCAAAATTTAAAAATATTCAAAGTTTCGAAATACTTTGAATTTCGAATTTAAAATCAAGTTACGCAAGTAGCGCTTTGACTGCGCGTTTGGAGGAATCAGCTCTGACTTTTGTGGCACAATCTGAGGTGACTGTTACACTTCTGAAAACTATAAATAGTTTCCATTCTCATTCTGTCAACCTTTACTTGCTTTCGATTTTCTGAAGAGATAAAAGCTTTCCTCCTATTCCGACTACTTCTCCTTCCTCTCGCCGTCGACGTTAATGGCTCCTAAGCGAACTGCCACCGAGAAGGGCAAGGCCCCCGCCGAGCCTTCGACTCGGGTTGTGCCCCGAATCTCTCGTCATGAAATTGGCCACCCAGTACTGCAAGGTAGATGACAAACTCGATCGAAACCCTTTTTAGGGTTCTTGACATTTTCGAACCTTCATACCTCTCTCTTTTTAGAGATTGATGGTATTGTGCCGCCCTGTTTAGGGTTTTGGTTGCGCACACAATAGTTTTCATTTTTATGAAAACTATATTCTTGCGCAATCGGTTGGAAAGCGCTGGCAGATGTTCAGCGCAATCCATCGATTTGCGCAAGTCAGTTGAGCCAGCGCAAACTGATGCCTTGCGCAAGCGGGTTAGCGCAACCTATGCCTTGCGCAAGTGGGTTAGCGCAACCTGATATCTTGCACAAGTGGATGTGTTAGCGCAATTGGATACTTTGCGCATGTGGGTTGCATTGGCGCAATCTGATGCTTTGCACATAGCGCAATTTGATGAACTCTTTTCAAAGAAACTTTGTGATTTTGCATGTACTGATCTTTATCTCTTTATTTGATGCAGTTAACCTCAGGAAAGATCCAGATTATGAGGTCTTTGCAGGATCTTTGGCTGAACCTGAGTTCAAGAAGGATCTTTCCCATGTGACATATCCTCAATATGCCTTGCCGTCATCTCGGCAAGCCATCCTGATGGCAAAAGATAATGAAACTCTGCTGTGTTTAATGAACGGACAGCCACTCCGAACTGTAGATACAGTTATCTATAAGAAGCCGTTGTTCCTGTTCGGTGAGGCTTTTGACAAGAACTCTCAGCCTAGACCTCGCATGGAACAGAGACTTTTTCAAAGAGGCGAGAAGATGATACTTCTACCAAAAATTTCCAGATGCCTTCTCCTGTCTCGCTATGCTTTTGCGAGCTATCCCAGAAGGATGGAATGGGATATAACTCCACTTCAGCAAGCCCGAACGGGAAACATCTGTGTGAAGAAGGGGCCAAACAGCAAAGACATGTTCTACAGTTCCTCTGAGCGTCACAGCTTCCTACTCAGAGGACTGAAACCTGGTTGTATTCCACCAGAAAACTCTTCCATGCTGCTACCGGTCAGAACTCCGATATTTGCAAATGAGTTTGCGAAGGTTGAGGGAAGATATCCAGACCAAGATATTCGATTGACAGGTCTTGTGAATCCAGATAACAAGAGGTGGAGCCGTATAGCCAATTGGATATTGGCTCAATTTGAAGACCGGCTCAAGGAGATTGAGCTGTACCAAGCGGTGTACGCCACCGTTTATGGTTTTCCGCCTAATCCGCATCTTTCCTTGCATTGGCGGAGAGATACAATTACAGAACGGGGACTTTTATGACACCATGCGGAGAGATCGGATTGGCTTTACACGAGATGAAGTACATCTCCAGCTTGCCAATGGGGGATATCCCCTATGAAGAATTTGTCCCGGCCAATGATGAGTTGGATAAATTATGCCAAGAGAATGCTGACATGGTGGCTGTCTTTGAAGAGCTGCTATGCCACTACAAGATCTGTTTCTTGTACTACAAGAGTGGTACAACCGGCACCTGCTACTCAACCAAATGGTTGCCGTATCTCTTTGTCACCCCCAGTTTTCGAATTAGGGGTATTTTCATCATTTTTCAAGTTTTATAATTTTTAGGAATTTTATTTGATTTTATATGATTTTTAGGGATTTGTTTGATTTAGTTTGAATTTTATCCAATTTGGACTTAAGTTGGAGACCCGGGTAGTCTGGACACTAGTGAGACCCACATACTAGCTGGGCTTGGCCCACATGCCATCCTAACTAGGCTAGAAACCAATAAACCATACTCCCATGGCTTAACTAGTCATTTAGAGGCTTAATTAGTCAATTTGGAGTTGAACCGAAACGAACCGAACCAAACCAAACCCGAACCGAACCCAAACTAAGTCTAGTGGGTTGGGGGCTTAATGGGTCTCCACCCAAACCCACCAAGCCCCCCTTGGCCGGCCATGTATAGCCACCTCCCCCTCCCCTTTGCTTCATCTCAAAGCAACCTCTCTCTCTCTCTCTCCATTTCTTTATTTTTTGAAGCTCTTTCTTCTCCAACAAGAACCACAATTAGGTATGCTCTTAATTCTCCATTAATTTCTCTTTTGCATTATTCTCTTCACAATAAATGTAGAGGAGACCACCCTCTACACTTTGACCATAGATTTTGTAGGTTTTCCTAAAACTAGTTTAAGGAATTAATTAGGGGTTTTCCTTTATATAAGTGTATATATATATGTGTATATATATTTATGTATTTATATGTGTGTGTGTGTAGAGGAGAGTGTGTGAGAGTGGTGGTGAGAGTGTGTGTGTCTATATATATATATTTATATGTGTGTGTGTATGTAATTATATATATATAGATATGTGAGTGTGTGTATGTATTTACATATATAGATGTGTGTGTGTATATATATATATAGATAGATATATAGATAGATGGTTAGATAGATATATATATAGAGAGAGATAGGAAGGAGAAGTAGAGGAAGTAGGAGTAGAAGAAGGAGAATAAGAAACAGCAGAACAGCAGCAGCAGTAGGCCTGCAGTAGCAGCAGCTACTGCAGTAGAAGTGGCAGCAGCAGTAGCAAATGCAGGGCAGCAGCAGCAGCACAAGCAAGAGCAGGAGCAGCAGTAGCATTAGGGAGAAGGGGAAATAATGAGAAGAAGATAGGAAGAAGAATAAGAAGAGGAATAGGAAGAAGAAGGAAAAGAATTAGAAGAATAGGAATTAGAAGAAGAATGAGAAAAAGAGTTAGAAGAGGAAGAATTAGAAGAATAGGAATTAGAAGAAGAATGAGAAGAAGAGTTAGAAGAGGAAGAATTAGAAGAATAGGAATTAGAAGAAGAATGAGAAGAAGAATTAGAAGGAGAATTAGAAGGAGAATGAGGAGAAGGGAAGGGAAAAGAGAAGGAGAAGGAGAAAGAAGAGTAGAAGTGTAGGAAATGGAATTTCGAGGAGATTGAGTGAGTCGGAATGTGGTGAAGGGGTAAAATCGAGCTCCGAGTGTCGGAATGCATTGAAACTTGGAGGAGACTTAGATTATGGGAATTAGACTTTGTGGGTAGGCTTCCGAGTTAAAATCGGGGTATCGTGTGGGAGTAGGACGATGGTATCGCACCGTACCATTGCGTATCTTGAGATATTCAAGATAATCGGCAATAAGCCGTAAGGTGGACTGGATGTCCACTCTACCTAGGAAGCTAGGTTGGTAATGAACGTATAGGCTAGTATCCTACTACCCTAGGAAGCACGGGTCGAAATACCAAGCATAGGTAGGCTAACTTGGTATTTGCCTAGGTTAAAAATTTACCTTTGTAAAGGGTAAATTAAGATATTGGCCTACGGCCAAGATACGAGTTTCGGAGTCCAAGATGGACTCGGATATGGGTTGTAAGGGTTGGTAATGATTAGAAATAGTCACCTAGACCTAGTCTTGACCTTGGTTGACCACCATTGACCTAGGATTGACCTAGGGTTGACCTAGAGTTGACCAGAGTTGACCCGTTGACCAAAGTCAACTGTAAGTCAACTTTTGACCTAGTTTGATACGGGTTAACTTCCAATGTTCTCCTATGACCAAGGTTGACCTAACTAGACTTGTCTTGACCTAGAATGACTTAATAGGATTTAAATTGATTTGACTTTACTTCCTAAACATAGTATTGATACGTCTTGTTCTCTATAGGTCCTCGAGGCGCTGCATTGGATCCAGTTGACATATTATATCATATCACAGGCGAGTACATTCTCTGACACTTTTTCCAATTTATGATGATTGTTATAATTCATATAATTAGTGTAGATATACTTGTTCTCGACACATTGGTCACACGGATTGGTATTCATGGATCCCGACATGAGATGTTATTCCTCGTTATCTTGGTATATATTGTGCAAGCCCCCTTGTAGTTCTTGTGCAGTATATGGACACCGATTCTCGAGGAGACTTGCTCCCTTCTCGTAGAATCCTGTGTCGTAACGTGTCTTGCTTGGGTCCACTCTACCAGTCGGAAGCGGGGAGTATTAGTGTAGATATGTGGTCAAAACCTATTGTGCACCTATTGTGCACCTATTGATTGTGAGTGTTGATCATACACCCCACGTATGATTAGCCAGGCCTGTTACTATTGTGCAAGTTCCCAAGCCGGCCACATATTGTAGCTAGTACTCATATACCTAGATAGATGATTCTTGATTCTTGTACATGCCATGATCAGTTTTACTTGCCTTGTTCTAGCTCTAAGATTTACAGCTTACTATGCCATGATACTCACATGTACATTCCATGATTTCTTGTGTATACTCTCTATTTACAGTCTTATAGTTTTTGTCATATCTTGTGAACTGTTGTTAGTTGATTGTACTCGTTCCATCATGACCGGATATGTTAAAAATATTACAGATGCAGATGAGGACTATTATTGCACTTACTACGGCCCACCGGACGTAGTGGGTTTAGAGACAGATATCCTAGATCCGCAAGGTGCAGCACCGTAGGGCGAGATACCGCCTATCCTGTAGATAGAGTAGGTTTTTGTACTGGACCTTGTCTCCAGTTACTCTTGAGACTGTTATATTTTGGCTTGTATTAGAGACTTGGACTTGTATATTCTTTGTGTTTGGACTTGACAGGTTATATTTTATTGTCATATTGTCTTTATCTTTCAGTATTTTACTTTATCATCTTAGAGTTGTGATTGAGCACTCATATATTATCATTGCTTGTCCTCCGTTCGGAGTTGACCATATTCTCGACAGGTTTTTGATATGATATAAACTGTTGTTAGAGTAGAAAACCTACAGCGTTTCATGCCGTTTTTACGGTGTGGGCTGGGCATTGTTACGCACACGTGCCCCTACAGCGGGTGCGGGTCGTGACACTCTTTCTCAACCATATCATTGAGAAAAAGACAAAGGAGCATGATAACTGCAAACCCACCTTCTTCAGACCACTTAGCAACAGCGAAGTGATAGGGTTGATGGAGGAGAACAAGGATATGGATATCAAGATCGAGGATGATCTTCAATATCCCCCTCTTAAGAAAGATGACATTATTGAGAGTTATATGAGGATGGGCTATAGGCCCATGTCGAAGGAGGCCCAGTTGGCGGGTTTTCTCACTTATTGGCTTCGACGATACGTCGTTCCTGGAGCCAGCGTCGTCGATCGCTTTCATCGAGGCGTACTATTTGCTGCTGTCCGCTTAGTCTTCGGCTACCGGATGGATCTATTGTCAGCGATGACTTGCAGAGTGAATGCTGGCCTCCGCCTTTTTGTCGATCAAATGCTTCGAGGAAAGGGCGAGAAAGGAAGCTTTCCTCGGCTGGAGCTACCATACATATATCTGTTCGGATGGCTGCTTCTGCACTATCCTTCAATGATGAACCCCGATATGGGGGCGGTGAGCGGCAGCTTTTTGAGGAGATTCTCCAAAAGCAAGTCGATATATACCACTTTAAGAGATTGCAGGCGCGCTCTGAATCTTGGAAAAGGATGGAACTTCTATTGTGTTCCCCCTCCAGTTGGCTATGAGCATATGTCCACCAACCTTGTCGACTCTGGGAGAGCACAGCCTCTTGGCCACACAATTTTCAACTGGTTGAAGACGATCCGGCCATCTCACTTGGTGTACCGGTTTGAAGATGAATGCTATCTGAAGCCTTATCTCCCGAGCCGTTTTGCACGCCAATTCGGCTATGACCAATTCCATGTAGGCAACGCCATAACGTGCCTACAGGAAAAAGGTTATATGATCGATGGAGCTCGGGCTTGGGCTTACTATAATGCTCGGGACACGAGGACGATGTTCTCGATGCCGCTAAAGAGCGATCATGGTCCTCGCATGTTATATACTTATTCGCTCTTCTACACATCGGCGAACACTTTTGCTGAGAATTTCAACTTAGCAGATAGCTTTGCGACACCAACGCGATTCAAGAAAGGAGCACATGCTTTGGTGCTTCCTGATAATGATGAAGAGGATGAGCCAGTTGATGCACCGTTGGAAGCTTCGAGGGAAGCCAACTTTCCTGAAGAAGTCAACGAGCCGCTGCGCGTCTCTTTAAAGGTCGTCAGATCTCCAATCAAGGAGAGGAAGAAAAGGAAGACGGAAGAACCTTCTTCTCCAGTTTCTAAGAGAAAGCTTGTCTTAGAATCTTCAGAAAGGGTCACTACCCGGTCGTAATCTCGGCAGCATACTGAGTCAGCTCAGAAAGAAAAGGTGACGACTCCGACCTCTCTTCAAAGGCAAGTAGATGTTGTAGATGTAGAGAGTCTGGAGAGACCTTTACGCAGAAAGAAGATAGTTTTCAGGAGGAAAGTGGCCACTCCTCTAAGACCTATCCTGTCATCGGTCGTGACCAGTGCTGTCGCCGGAGTCATGATGTCGTCTCCTACACCTGCCATTGAACCCAGGCAGGAAGCTCTCAGTCCAGAGAAGAGAGACGAGGTTGTAGAGACCAGAAAGGAAATTGCGGAGACAGCAGATGAGGCTGCAAAGTCAAATAAGCCAGAAATAGAAACCGCCCACCTTCCAGCTTCTCCTCGATCACTACGTGCCGAAGAAGATAAGTTAATGATTGAGGCACTGGACGACTGTGACTTTGGCTTCCACGATGATGTAGATCCAGTTGCCGCAACTGACAGTGAAGAAGCACGAGAAGAGAGTGCAAGTGATGAAGATACATCAGCAGAGGCTGTTGATGACACTCTGAATCCAGAAGAGGATGCTGATGTACATGCATCCCCAGAGAAGAATGTGGTTAAAGAAGTAGCACCGGAGGGAACTACTATCACCCATCAAGGAGGTATTGGTATTGACTGATATTAATACCCTTCTTTTATGGATTAAATGGCTGACATCTTAATTTTTATCCATGCAGAAATTTAACTTTCTCCGATTTCTCCAATATGCACTGATATAGTACAAATAAAGGCGATAGCCAGCAGTAGCCGTCACTTATCAGGCGACTCTGAAGCGGGTAGTAGCCAAGCAGTAATGTCTGAAGCTACTTCTGCGAGGCTACAATCCATGTCAGCAGATGACAAACTTGTCACTGGTCCCAGCAATGGTAAGATTAACCTTACTTTTGATCCTTTTCAATAGTTTCTAATGACAGCAAACTGATAGGGTTTATTTGATTTCACAGAGAAACATCTGGGAGGAGCAACCAACTCTACCATGGCTCCCTTGTCCAAAGAGACTACAGTTCATGCAACAAAATGGCGACTCTGCTGGGGAGAAGGAAAAGAAAGTTGCCGAGCTGAAAGCAGAGTTCGATCGACTTCAAGAAGAGTTGAGAATTGTTCAACTTGCTCTGGAAGAAGAGACTACTCAACATCAAGCTGCAGTCCAGCAACTGGACATTCTGATCCACGAAAGAAATGAGTATGTCAGGACTCATCAAGCTGAAATCTCCCGCCGACTAGTAACCTTGTCGACTTTTGATGATAATTCTGGAATGGAGGAAGCTAGAAGGCGGGTGATGTATTCTCGGGATGAGCGACTTCAAACTTTAAAGCAGCAGATGGCTAGTTTGATGACCCCACCAGCTGAATAGGAAGATTGTTTGTATCTTCTATTTTGTGACATGTCTTTTCGTAATGCCTTTTAATTTTGATCAATAAAAAGACATTCTCTTTGTGGCTCTATTATTTATTGCATATCTCATTCGGATATAAATAATAGCGATAGAAAATATATTCAGAGGTCCGGGACATAATATATTTCTTGATTTAGAAAATAATTATATTCATTATATCTGCTCAGAGGTAATGTGGACATGGCAGAATATAATTTGTTGAATATCATTATTTCAGTAGACAACTTAATCAAAGGTAACAAATACATGACAAGTTGCTGTTTGCAAAAACAAAAGTTCTTTTTATTTCACAAACTTTGTAAGAAGATTACAATTGAATTATGGGAAAGTACAACTATAGGAATCCGATCTGAAGACGATCGATTTATCCCTTGGACGATGTAAACTTTGAAGACGGTAGCCTCTGAAGAATGCAGCAGCACTTTGGCAAGAACTCCTAATCTCTGGTGATGATCTGATGTTGATTCTGATTTTTCTGATCCCCCCTATGAAGGACTTGAAACTCTATTTATAGAGTTCTGGAAATAACTAATTTTTAGTTATTCTGGATTGTGCAGGATGGATTGCGCAGACATTGGACTGCACAAGCAGCGAACTGTGCTGGCAGTTACTCGATCGCGGCTCAACTGTATTAGACACATAGCATTATTTGATTGAAATGCGCATGATCGTGTACAGACGATTGCCATGTGGTGAACAATTGATGGCATGTATGCCACGTGTAAATTGTCAGTTATCTTGATGGATTGTGCCACATGAACTGTGCTGGCTTCAGACTGCGCTGAGATTGAACTGCGCTGCAAGGATCATGGCAGACTGCGCTTCGATTGGGTTGGTAGCTTGCGCTGGCTGTACAGCTATCTTCGAACGCTGTGCTGCACGAGAAACGGACAGTTTCTTCGTTCTTCGGGCTGTCAGCTGTCAGAAGATCTGATTTTCTGTCAGATAATGATGACGCAGCCACGTCAGCTAGCGTGCTAGGATAGGTGCGCAGTTTAGCTTGCGCAGTTGAGTTGTTGCGCAATCTGTCTCCTGCGCAGTTCATTTGAAGGGTGCACAATTTGATTTTTATTACTTTTTTGATGGGTGCAACTTGATTTTTAGGACCTACAAGACCCCCTTCAAAGTTTTCAAAATTTGAAAATATTCAAAGTTTCGAAATACTTTGAATTTCGAACTTAAAATTAATTTGCGCAAGTGATGCGCGTTTGGAGGAATCAGCTCCTAATTTTTCGGCGCAATCTGAGGTGACTGTTACTTTAGAAAAACTATAAATAGTTTCCGTTCTTCTTTTTTTCATTCTTTACTTGTTTCCAACTGTTCAAGAGAGAAAAGCTTCTGTGACAACTCCGACCACTTCTCCTTCCTCTCCGTCGACGTCCATGGCCCCGAAACGTTCAGCCGCCGAGAAAGGCAAAGCCCCTGCTGAGTCTTCGACTCGGGTTGCGCCCCGAATTTCACGTCATGAAGTCAGTCACCCTGCGCTGCAAGGTAGATGATAAGCTCGATCAAAAACCCTTTTTAGGGTTCTTTGACATTGTCGAACCTTCATACCTATCTCTTTTTAGAGATTTGATGGTATTGCGTCGCCCTGTTTAGGGTTTTGGTTGCACAAACACAATAGTTTTCATTTTTATGAAAACTATATTCTTCCGCAATCGGTTAGAAAGCGCTGGCAAATGTTCAGCACAATCTATCGATTTGCGCAAGTCTGTCCAGCGCAAACTGATGCCTTGCGCAAGTGAGTTAGCGCAATCTGATGACTTGCGCAAGTGGATGTGTAATCCCCCAAAGATTTGGAGGATTTTTTTCTTCTATAAATATTTAGTTGTTTAAATTATGCAATTTTATTATGGCTATCTTGACCTTTTAATATTTATAATATATTTTTTAGGAGTTTAGAAGTTTTAAATGTTTGTAAAATAATAATAATAATATATATTAGTAGTCTCTCCTAATTATCATAACCTTGCTAAGTGATTTTTGTACAAATTTTATTATTATTATTGTTTGCAAAAACAAAAAGTATGAACTTTATTTCAACAAACTTTGTAAAGATTACAAGAATTCTGGGAAAGTACAACTGTAGGAATCCAATCTAGAAGACGATTGCTTTATCCCTTGGACGATGTGAACTTTGAAGACGGTAGCCTCTGATTTTGAAGGCAAAAGCCTCGGAAGAATACATCAGCACTTGGGCAAGAACTCCTGAACTCTCTGATATTTCTGAACTTTTATGTCTGATCCTCTGGAACGAAGACTTGAAACTCTATTTATAGAGTTCTGAAAATAACTACCTTTTAGTTATTCTGGATGGCGCAAGTTGGATTGCGCTTGCACTGGATGGCACAGCATTAGACTGCGCAGGCAGTTGTCTGATCGTGGGTCAACTGTCTTGGACACATGGCATCATTTGATTGAAATGCGCATGATCGTGCACAAACGGTTGCCACGTAGTGAGCAATTGATGGCATGAATGCCACGTGTACTTTTGTCAGTTGTCTTGATGAAGTGCGCCACATGAATTGCGCTGACTTTGGATTACGCTGGGATGGACCGCGCTGGACTGGATTACGCTGAGCTAGACTGCGCTACAAACAGATTGTGCTGCAAACAGATGGCGCTGCATGTACAGCTGTCCTCGAGCACTGTGCGGCACAACAAACGAACAGTCTCCTCATTCTTTGTGCTGTCAGTTGTCAGAAGATTTGATTGTGTCAGGTAATGATGATATGGCCACGTCAGCTTGCGCACTTGAAAGTGTGTGCAGTCTACTCTGCGCCATCTGGATGATGCGCAATCTGATGTCTGTGCAGTTCATTTGAAAGCTGTTTTTCTTGATTTTCATGACTTTGTTGATGGGTGCAACTTGATTTTTTAGGACCTACAAGTCCCCCTTCAAAGTTTTCGAAAGTTGAATTTATTCAAAATTTCGAAATACTTTGAATTTTGAATTTTAAATTAAGTTGCGCATATGTTGAGCTGTCTGCGCAATCGGATGAATCAGCCCATGCTTTTTCGGTGCAATCTGTGGCGGCCGTTTGTTCTTTGAAAAACTATAAATAGTTTCCTCGATCCTTCAAATTATTCTTTACTTGCTTTCATTGTGTTTGAGAGAGAGAAACCGCGAGCCTACTCCGACTTCAGCCTTTCTTTTCCGTCGATCTCATGGCTCCCAAGCGTTCCTCTGCCGCCGACAAGGGCAAGGCCCCCGCCGAGTCTTCGAGTCGGGTTGCGCCACGCCCTTCCCGACACGAAGCTGCGCACCCTGCTTTGCGAGGTAGACGACCCGATCGAAAACTCTTTTTAGGGTTTCGAATTTACTGAAAAATCTATCTCTTTTTAGAGATGTGATCATACTGCGCCACCCTGTTTAGGGTTTTGGTTGCACGAACCCATTTCTTCATTTTTATGAAGAATATCTTCTCGCGCCATCGGTTGAATTGCTCTGGCAAAAGTTAGCGCAATCGGCTAATTTGTGCGAGATTGTCAGCACAATCTGATGTTTGCGCGATCTGACATCTGCACAATCTGATGCTTGTGCAGTCTGATATCTGCGCAATCTGATGCTTGCACAGTCTGATATCTGCACAATCTGATGACAGAATTTTTGACTTGACTTGTACTAAAGTTTGTTTTTTCTGTCTGATGCAGTTGATACCAGAGAGGATCCGAATTACGAAATCTTCATAGGAACTTTAGCTGAGCCAGATTTCAAGGAAGACTTATCACATGTACTTTTCCCTCAATATGCCCTTCCATCCTCTCGCCAGGCTATCCTGATAGCTCAGGATAACGAGACCCTGTTGAGTCTGATGAATGGACAGCCGTTGCAATCTGCTGACGCTGTCACTCATAAGAAGCCTATGTTCCTCTTCGGCGACGCCATTGATAAAAGTTCTCAACCAAGACCCCGAGTCGAGTTGAGAACTTTCCCAAGAAAGGAGAAATTGGTCAAGTTACCAGACCTAGCTAGATGCCTTCCTCTAGCAAGATATGCTCATGCGAGCCATCCTAGGAGGATGGATTGGGACATCACTCCCCTCCAACATGCACGGACGGGAAAAATCTGTGTCAAGAAAGGCCCGAACAATAGGGATATGTTTTATAGCTCATCTGAGCGTCATGGCATTCTACTGAGAGGGTTGAAACCAGGGTGCATCCCTCCTGAAAACTCATCTTTGTTGCTACCGGTAAGAACACCGATTTTTGCCAACGAGTACGCAAAGGCAGAGGGCAGTTATCCGGATCAAGATATCCGATTAACAGGTCTGGTAAACCCAGACATCAAAAGATAGAGCTGCATAGCCAACTGGATACTGGTCCAGTTTGAAGATAAACTCAGAGAAATTGATCTGTATAATGCGGTACACGCTACTGTATACGGCTTCTTTCCAAATCCTCATCTGTTTTTGGCTCTGGCAGAGAGGTATAACTACAGGACAGGGACGTTTATGACGCCCTGTGGGGAGATGGGCTTGGCTCTCCATGAGATGAAGTATATCTCATATTTACCAATGGGTGATTTGCCTTACGAGGAGTACGTCCCAACCAACGACGAGTTAGATAGACTTCGTCGAGAGAATTCAAAGATGGTGGAAGTCTTTGATGAGCTTCTGTGCCATTATAACATATGCTCTTTGTATTACAAAAGTGGCTCTTCTGGCACATGCTATTCATCCAAATGGTTGACTTATCTTTTTTTTAACCACATTATTGAGAAAAAGACAAAAGATCATGACTCATGCAATCCTGATTTCTTCCATCCCCTCAGCAACAGTGAATTGATAAAGCTGATGGAGGAGAATAATAGAATGGATATCGAAGTTGAAGATGAACACCAATATCCTTCTCTTAAGGCTGGAGAATTTGTGGAGAGCTTTATAAGAATGGGCTACAGGTCCATGTCTAAATAAGCCCAGCTGGCAGGATTTTTGACGTACTGGCTACGTCGATTCGTCGTGCCTGGAGCAAGTACTGTAGACCGCTTCCATCGCGGTGTTCTTTTTGCTGCTGTCCGGTTAGTTTTCGGCTACCGGATGGATTTACTATCAGCGATGACCTGTAGGATAAATACAGGTCTTCGTCTGTATGTTGATTCTATGCTCAAGTGCAAGGGTGATAAGGGGAACTTCCCTAGGCTGGAGTTACCTTATACCTACTTATTCGGATGGTTGCTCTTGCATCATCCATCATTGATGAACCCTGCCATGGGAGTAGTTGGTGGCAGTTTTTTGCGCAGATTCTCACAGAGCAGGTGGATATACACTAGTCTGAGGGACTGCAGACGAACTCTGAACCTCGGAAAAGGATGAAATTTTCTTTGCTCTTTCCCTCCAACTGGTTATGAGCATATGGCAGCAAATCTGATTGACTTTGGGAGGCAACCAATAGGTCGAGTATCTTTTGAATGGCTGAAGACGATCAGACCATCTCATTTAGTATACAGATTTGAGGAGGAATGCTGCTTCGAACCTTATTTGCCGAGCCGCTTCGCCCGTCAATTTGGTTATGACCAATTTCATGTGGGCAACGCAATCACTTGCCTATAAGGGAAAGGATACCTAATTGATGGTGCGAGAGCGTGGGCATACTATAATGCTCGAGACACAAAGACTGTGTTCTCGATGCCAAATAAAACTGATGCTGGTTCTAGAATGCTGTATACTTATTCACAGTTTTACATAGCTGCAAATACATTTGCTGAAAACTATAGCCTCGTTGATAGTTTTGCAACAGCAAATCGTCTGAAGAAAGGAGCGACTGACACATTAGCTCCCAATAACGACGAAGAACATGAGCCAGTGGACGATCCATTGGAAGCTTCCAGAGAAGCCAATTTCCCTGAGAAAGTTAACCAACCTTTAAGAATTTCTCTGAAGGTTGTTAAATCTCCGGTCAAGGAGAAGAAGAGAAGGAGAGAAGAGCCTTCTTCCCCAGCTGTGAAGAAGAAATTGATTTTGGAACATTCTTCAGAGAAAGTCACTACGAGATCATAATCTAGACAATTGGCCGAGTCCACTCGAGATGAAACAGCTACACCGACCTCTATTCAGAAGCAGGTCAAGATAGTAAACGTAGAGAGTCCTGAGAGGCCTCTACATAGAAAGAAGAAGCTAGCTCACAGAAGAAAGAAGAGAACAATTTCTCCTCCAAGGCAAATTTTGTCTTCGGTAGTGATGAACGCTGCGGCTGGAATCACCATGCCATCTCCTACCCCTGTTTCTGAGTCTGGTCATAAAACTCTTAGTCCAGAACAGAGAGAGGAGATCGAACAGAGAGAAGAGGTTGACCAGAGAAATGAGGCCGTAGAGCCCAGAGAAGAAATTGAGCAGAGAGAAGAGGCTGCAGAGCCCAGAGAAGAGGAAGCTGTACGATCACCTTCACTAATGGCAGTAACGACTCATCTTCCTGTTGCACCGGGAGCAACCCGTGAGGAGGAAGATCGTCTCATGATCGAGGCATTGAATGATTGTGACTTTGGTTATCAAGAAGAAACTGATCATGCCGCTGCTGCTGCTAGTGAAGAGGTTCCTGAGGACAGTGAGAGCGAGGAGAGCACCTCATCAGAGGCTGTTGATGAGACACAAAATCCGGAAGAGGACGTTGAGGTCCAGACATCTCCCCGAGCTATTGATGACACTCTGACTCCTGAAAAGGAGGCTGAGGTGTCGATATCTCCAGAGAAGATTGCAGATGAAGAAGTGGACCTGGAGGAAACTCCTGTTGTTGCTCCCGAAGGTATAAAATGAAATTAGCAATCTTCTTTTAATAGATAGATTGATAGCTGACATCTTTATTCTTATTCATACAGAACCCGGATCTTCTCCAGCTCCTCCAACATGCATGGACATAGTACTTGCAACGACAATTGCTAGTAGCAGTCGCCATTTATCCTGTGGCTCCGAAGCAGGAAGTAGTCAGGCAATAGTGTCTGAAGCTACTTCTGTTCAGCTAGAATCTGTCCCAACAGATGATAGGCCAGTCGCCGGATCAAACCATGGTAAGACTATTTTCACTTTTGATTCTCTTTGATAATAGCAAATGATAGGCAAAATGACAATATTTAATTTTGCAGAGGAACAACCAGGAGGAGCGACCAACTCCACTTTAGTTCCTTTATTCAAAGAGCCTCCCGTCCAAATACAAGAAACTGAACGTCCTGCTGTCTCGTCATCAACAGGAGTAGCTGCGACTCCTGGTGCTCTGGCGACCAATCAATTCGTCATTCAATCATTTACCAAATTCTTCTTAGATTCATTGGGGCCATTGATCAATAGGGTGATGAAAAAAGAGGATGCTGATTTTTACACAGTTAGAGGTCCAACCTCTTTCTTAGTTCATGCTATCCGCGAGCAAGGTGACGAGCCTCAGGCCACTTTTCTTGAACACATATTAAATGAGCTAGAGACTTCAATAAAGAACTACAAAGAGCTCAATAAGGGGGAGGTAGAGCCCTTAGTTCAAGCAGAATTTGAACGGATGGCTCAGGAAGCTGCAGTTGAGAGAGTAAATTTCCAGATTCTCTTGGATGCTTTTGCTACTAAATCTGCTGAGTACAATTCCAAGGTGGAATAGGTGACATCTACTGCTGAAAGAAAAGAGAGAAGAATTGCTAAACTGAGAGCGGAGATTGCCCGTCTTCAAGAAGAACTGGAAGATGAGGTTACCGAGCATCATACTGCAATCCAACAACTCGGTGCTCTAACCCAAGAAAGAGACGAATATGCCGCATCTCATAATGATGAAATCACTCGCAAAATGGTAACCATGCCAACTTTCAACGAGAAATCTGGGATGGAAGAGGCCAGGAAGAGAGTGATAGAATCCCGCGAAGAGCGTCTGCAGACTCTGAAGCAACAGATTACCGGCTTGATGACACCACCAGTTTAGAAAGATTCCTTGTATCGTCTTTTTTTTTGCAATATGTATGTTTTTGTAATGTCTTGAATTTTGATCAAATAAAAAGATATTTTGTTGTGGCTCTATTATTTATTGCATATCTTATTCAGATACAAATAATAGAGATAGAAAATATATTCAGAGGTACAGGACATGATATATTTCTTGATTTTAGAAAATAATCATATTTTAAATATATCTGCTCAGAGGTAATATGGACGTGGCAAATATAATTTATTGAATATCATTATTTCAATAGACAACTTAATCGAGAATGATAAGTTGCTGATGTAGATAAACGAACGAAATGAATCGTCAAAATGTGTAAACGAAGTGAATCGTCAGGATGAACGAATGAACCGTCAAATGAGTGGAATGAACGAACGAATCGTCCGATTGATTGAATGAACGGGTGAACCGTCGGATGAATATGATGAATGAACAGGTAAACCGTCGGATAATTATAGATGACATGAACGGGTAAATCGTCGGATAGATATATGAACGGATGAAATGGCAATGAAATAAACGGGTGATCCGTCAGATGAATTGAATGAACGGGTGAACCGTCGGATAATGAACGGATGAACCGTCAAAATGAATGTGTTGCTTCGTTATTTTAAGAATCTCTGCCTATAAATAGAACAAAAATCTGGAAGGAATGATAATTTCCACTTTTCAACATAAAGATGTCGTCCGGAGATGCATCCAAGAAGGCTGAAATTGTTCCGAAAGTTGAAGAATCTGCGGAAGAACGCTCAACCGATTTCAACCAGCCAAAATCGATAAAAGCGGGCGAAGGTTCGTCTGCACTCAAACCACCAAGGGACATCCTGGATTTCCTGCTTGAACCCGGGACGACAAAAGAAGAAGAAGCCATGAGGATGGCTGCCTGCAAATTCCTAGTGGGTTCCAGCAAAGATGTTCTTGGCTCTTTTGCTGATTGTATCTTTGATAAAGACGGCAGTGGTCCGCGTCCCAATGTCGAAAAGGATGATAGTGACCTTCCTTGATATCATGTAACATCGTTTATGATGTAATAAAAATCAAACTTTATTTATGAACTATCTGATCATATTTACATAAAATCTCTGTTACATTTATATATAGTATTTCTTGAGGAATTTGCCATTGATAGGCATCATTGCAACTCGACCATCTAACTCTGAAAGTTGCTAAGCTCTGTTTGAAAAGACTTTACTGACAATATAAGGTCCTTCCCACTTCGCATCGAACTTGCCTTTGCTCGAGTGAGTCATAGTCATAGGACGTCTTACTGTTAGAACAAGTTCTCCTTGCTGAAAGGCTCTGACTTTAACTTTGCGGTTGAAAGTCTTCGAGATACGGGCTTGATACAACTCAATATGCTGTTGAGCTAATAGCCGTTTCTCATCGAGTGCTTCTAACTCTTGAAGTCGGAGAAGATCGTTGTTCTCTGTCGTGAGTTCATTGGCGATAGCAATCCTCAAGGACGGAATTTGAAGTTCCAGAGATAGAACTGCCTCACAGCCGTACACCGGAGAGAAAAGCGTAAAGCCTGTGGGATTGCGGACCGTAGTTCGATAGGCCCAAAGACATTCACCAAGCTTTTCACTCTAATTTCGTTTGTTAGTAGATACAAACTTCTTGAGGAGATTGATAATGGTTTTATTGAAAGCTTCAGCTAATCCATTAGCGGCAGGATTGTAGGCTGTAGAAGCAACATTGTCAATCCGATGATCATCGCAGAATCTCGTAAACTTCTAGCTGATGAATTGTGGTCCGTTGTCATGGATGATTCTTCGAGGTACACCAAATCGATAGATGATATGGTGTTTGACGAAGTTAATGACGCTGCTGGTCTTGACTTCAGCCAGAGGTATAGCTTCAGCCTATTTGGAGAAGTAGTCGGTTATTGCTAATATGAACCGATGTCCTCTAGAAGAAGGAGGATTGATAGGGCCTATAATGTCCATGCCCCAAGCTTCAAAAGGCCAGGAGGCAGCAGTCGGATGCAGAAATTCCGATGGTTGATGAATGAAATCTGCGTAGATTTGACAAGTTCGACATTTCTTCGCATATTCGATGGCATCAGATACCATAGAGGGCCAGTAGTAACCCATGCATCGGATACGATCTTGTAGTTTAGGACCAGGCTGATGTGCTCCGCAGACACCGTCGTGAGCCTCACGCAATACTTGCTTCGCTTCATCACCAGCAAGACAGCGCAAGAGTAGGCCGTCATAAGTTCGCCGGTAGAGAGTTTTGGTGGTCTGATTGTAGTAGAACCGCAGAGACCGCCGACGAATACTCGTAGCCTCCTTAGGATCTTCAGGGAGTATGTCATGGACCACAAAGTCGATGAACGGAGTTCTCCAATCTTTACTGATAACATTGACTTCAGTAAGATTACTGAACTCAATATTACGATTATTTTCGACGCAGAACAATTCCCGATTAGAGATGACCACCACCTGTTGTCTTCTGATAGGGATGGCTAGGACTGCTGCAAGATTAGCCAAAGCATCTGCCTCAGTATTGCAAGCTCGACGTACATATTCAATGAAGAAGGCTTTGAATGATGTAGCCATGTTAATTGCCGCTTCAAAGTAAGGCACTAGATCTTGATGGCGAACTTCATAGGTTCCTCTAACCTGGTTAACAACCAGCTTAGAATCACCATAGACTTCAATATACTCGACGTCAAGTTGTTTGGCTAATTGAAGACCGATGAGTAGAGCATTGTACTCTGCCACGTTGTTGGAGCAAGGCTCATCTAAGGAGTAGGTTCTTTGGATAGCTGACCCGTCTGGAGAGACAAGGACAATTCCAACTCATGCGACAATGGCACCATTGGGTCCAATCCTGGATGCACCGTCAAAGAATAGACGCCAAGTAGAAAATTCTTCGGAGATTGTATTGGATTCCAATGTCTCGTCTGGAATTTCATCATAGAGTTTAGACGTCTCTGGAACAGGATGAGCCGCTAAGAAATCCGCCAATGCTTGACCTTTGACAGACTTTTAAGGGACATATACCATGTCATATTGGGCTAGCAGAATGGCCCACGTAGTCAGTCGAGAATTAAGTGTGCTAGGCTTCTTCATCAGTACCCGAAGAGGGTTGACTCGGGATATGACATGAATAGTTTGGCCAATGATATAATGCCGAGTCTTTTGAACAGCAAATATAAGAGCTAGGTATTCCTTTTCGACCGGACTATAACGGTTTTCAGCACCAATCATAGTACGACTGAGATAGTAGATAGCCTGTTCATGGCCTTCTTTGTTCTTTTGGGCAAGTAAAGCACCCAATGAATGGTCCATAGCATGGACATACATTAAGAATGGTATGCCCGAGATTGGTGGCACCAAGACTGGTGGATTCATAAGATACCGCTTTATGTCGTCAAATGCTCGTTGATATTCTTCGGTCTAAACGAAAGATACACCCTTCTTCATGAGTTGAGTGAATGGTCTGCAGCGTCCAGACAGATTCAAAATGACTCTCCTGATGTACGCAAGTCGACCTTGGAATCCTCGTAGCTCTTTTAGGTTGCATGGAGGACGCATCTCTTGAATGGCTTTGATCTTCTCGGGATCCACGTGTATACCCTTAGAGGTAATGACGAAGCCGAGAAATTTGCCACTAGAGACACCCAAGAATGACTTGGTGAGATTCATTTTGAGTTGATGTTGGCGCATGAGATTGAAAATAATTCTCAGGTCTTTGATGTGATCTTTCTTTAGACGACTTTTGACAGCGATATCGTCAACATAGCATTCGACAGTCTTGCACAGATGATCTCGAAAGATGGTACTCATGGCTCGTTGGTATATTGCACCAGCGTTCTTGAGACCAAATGGTATGACAGTATAGCAGTAGACTCCGCGAGGAGTGCGGAAAGAAGTATGCTTTTCGTCTTCAGGATTCATCCGAATTTGATTATATCCGGAGAATCCGTCCATGAAAGATATTCTTTCGAACCCACATGTGTTGTCGATCATGACGTCCATGATGGGAAGAGAAAATTCATCTTTTGGACATGCTTCATTAAGATCCCGAAAGTCGATGCAGACTCGAACTTTGCCGGTTTTCTTTAGAACTGGGACGACATTGGCTACCCAATCAGGATGTTGTTCTTCTCGAATAAAGCCACAAGCGATGAGCTTTTTGACTTCATCGTCGATTGCGTCCATCATTTCTGGCTTGAAACGCCGTTGTTGCTGTTTGACCGGTTTTGCATTCGGCAGAATGTTCAATTTTTGAGCAGCAGCTTTAGGATCTAATCCTGGCATATCTTCATAACTCCAGGCAAAGACATCAATGTATTCTTTAATCAGAAGAATTAATTCTTGCTTATCTACCTCTGGAAGGTTCTTGCTGATAAATATTGGACGAGGTGACCCGCTCTCTCCTACATCAATTTGAACTAATTGATCTTCGGTAGGAGGTTCCCTTTGTTCGAATCGGAGTTCCCACTGGGTATCCATTCGTTGAGCCCAAGGATCTATTTCAGGATTTTCTTCAATATCCTCATCATAGCCTTCTGGAAGTTCGACGGAGACCATGTTAGAAGATACAATCAGCCGATAGACTTGACCGATGCTGGTGTCAGAATCCCATGATCTAGAATCCGAAGAGTTAGAGCGATCCTCACTATCGGATTCAGAAGCTGCTGGGGATAATACCGGAGGAGAAGCATATCCGAGACCTCTTTTGGTCCTGCTGTAGTACATCTCTGACTTTCCTTTTGGACAGCCGTACAGAGAGGCGTTCTTCTACCCTTACCGTAGTTGAGGCCGCTCTTAAAATCGTAACCCATCTTTCGGATGATGTCTTTTGATTGTTGACTGTAACGACGGAGTTGAAGATGCCCCGTGTCGTTAATTTTGCTATCATCCGTATAACTGAATTGTTGTTCCGGTCCTTTACTAAAAAGTATTGGACTCTCGCCTTTCTTACGAGCGGGAACAATACGATATGAATCCTTTGGGTGTTCAAGTGAGACTTCTGTTTGAAGAGATTGTACAACTCCCATTGTCAATGATTGAAAGCTATCTAACATATCCAAATAGCATTTAGCATAATAAATAACATCAGTATACTGGAAAGTAGATGCTTTTTCATTGATTTGTACATTCATATTTACAACAGGACCTTTAGCCTTAGCAGGCTTGGTCAGATTGATTACAAGAGGGGGAGAAGAAGAACGTGAAGAAGGATTGGCTTTGTTACGACGGAGGTCGATAACAAGCGGCTCAGAGGAGGTGAGCTCCCTTTTCTCCTTGTTATGAGATAGATCTATAACAAGTGGCTCAGAAGAGGTGAGCTGCATTTTTTCTTTGTTACGACGGAGGTCAATAACAAGCGGCTCAGAAGAGGTGAGCTCCCTTTTGTCCTGATCATCATCAGTAGATTGCTTTTGGACTGACAAGTGAATAGCCAGTGGTTTGGAAGACTGGGGACGAGAAACACGCCCTTTGACAGGAATGATAAGGGTATCATTGGGCACTGTTTCTTGCTCTTCTTCAGTGTCCAAAGACAGGACAACCTTCATGAATTCATCCTTGTACATACGTGCATCATTGCAGTATGCTTCGATGCCATTGAAAGGAAAGAGATCAGCAACCTCCTTTTGTACCTCTCCATTGTCATCGACATATTTAAAACATTGATGGAGAGTCAAAGGGACAATGTTATGCTCGTATAGAAATGGTCTTCCCAGCAAAGCATTGTAGGAACAACCATGATTGTCAATGATGTAGAAGGTAACCTTTGTGCGAAGATTTCCTATTTGGAGTTTTAGGCGAATCTTGCCCAGAGGCTCACTTCTTCCCTGATTGAATCCAAGGATGGTGGTGATTGTACTGGAGAGACTATGCACTGGGATTTTCAGCGCATCCAACATTGTCTTCGGCATAATGCTGAGAGCGGAGCCTGGATCTATCAGAATACGATCGACTTTCATCGAGTCGACGTATCCTGTATAGTAGAGAGGACGATCGTGCCTGTTGTCTTCCATCAACATGTCATCTTGTGTGAAAGTTATGTTTGGAATTAACTCCAATACACTATAACAATGGAGGCAAGAGACTGGTTCTGCTTTCGGCTTCTTCAGAAGGGCTAAACAGGTTTCAGCTTGCATGAGAGCCTCACTCAGAGTTTTCCGAGTCTCTTTAGAGAGGCGTAAGAGCTCGAAGATGGACAGCCGGGCCGGTGTATTGGCCAATTGAGCCAAGATATAAAAATTGTAAGGCTTTTCAAGTCCGGATGGAGCTGACTTCTTCAAAGGTTTGTCAAAGCGGACTTGCTGTTTACCTTTGTCAGCGACCGTCGGCTTGGGAGGAATAGACACTACAACCGGTGAGGATGCAGTAGGAATATCCTCAGTAGAAGTAGGCTGTACTGGAGCAGGCTCAGAAGAAGAAGCAGGATTCTCTTGAGCTTCGGGGTAATCCTTTAGATAAGCTTTTCCCGATCTGGTGCCCAACAGGATTTCTTCATCAACTATGGGGTCAAAAGACACCATATTGCAAATCTTTGTCTTGCCTTTGGAACGGTCTTTCTTTTTTGAAGAAAACTCCGAAGCAAGATCCGAATGGATCCACATAATCTCGTCATTATCAAGAAACAAGGGGACGAGACCTTCACTTCGTGGAGGAGGGAGATTCTCGATCTCGAGAGTAGCTTTAGGGATAGGAATGACACCGTACTGCACCATCTGGGGCAGGAAGTCACCGAACTGAACTGATACCATGTTTGCGGTAACAGTCTTCTCGTCTTGCTGTAAAGTGACAACACCAATGTTGACCAGCTCCTGAATTTTGCCTTTGAGCACATAACATGCTCGAGTAGGATGTCCGATAAACCTGTGATAGACACAGTACTTAGGATGATCAGTCTTACCGACTTCATCGGGCTTCTTGGGATCTGGAAGTTGAATTTTATTGCTTTTGATCAAACAATCAAAGATACTAGCAGTGTCATTCTCGTCAAAAGAATACTCCACTTTCGGGCGAGGTTCTCTTGGTGGAGGTGCTGAAGGAGTGGGAGTAGACGTAGGAGGAGCTACGTTGACCGCCAGAGATTCTTTATTCTTATTCAAGTTAATGTTCAAAGTTTCTTTTCCCTTGCGGTTGTTCTGACGATTGCCACCACCTGATGTCTGGTTCTCGTCCCTGTCGGGGTTAGACATTTGTACCCCTAGCTACTTGAATTTGTCAGCGCTAACTTCAACTGCTTTAGCGTTGACAATAAAGGATGGCCAATCTTGGAACTGAGTAGACCCCGTCCACATGCTGATGATAGGCAACAGATTTGCCTTGCAGGTGTCTATGGTGACAGCAGCCGGAGTTCCAGGAGGCATTTTCAAAGCTTCCCGGCAGAATCTTTCAATGAAACTCTCAGCAGTTTCATTGTGTCTTTGTTTGATTTTATTGAGGGCTGACATAGTCATGTCATTGATCCCCTCGTAAAATTGTTCTAAGAAGATTTGCTTTAGGCCAGAGAAAGAGGTGATACAACCATCGGGCAAGCTTCTATACCAATCGTATGCTACGCCGGCTAAACAGTCGACGAATACTCTGGTAAGAAGAGCGTCATTTGGTTGAAGTTGGACAGTCATAACCTCAAAGTGGTTAATGAACTGACTGGGAGAAGTGCTGCCGTCAAATAACGAGATTGTCGAGATCTTGTACTTCGGAGGAAATGGAACTTCCTTCCATTCAACTGGATAGGGTTGCTTGATCTCCAACCTTTGCAAGTTGTCCTTCTCCTTGAAAGCTTCGAACTGAGTGCGCAGGAGCTTGACAGCTTCATTGGCATCTTCTACTGTAGAAGGAGCAGGTTGAATCACAGTATTGGAAGGAGGAACAGTATGATAAGCACTACCTCCAGTACCTGATTGACTGGGTGTAGGTTGGATCTGTACAGGAGGTACTTGAGTAGATGCTACCCCCAATCCAGCATTGACAGGCACAGACGATGCTATGATTTCAGGATTTGTAGGAGGTACGGTCGGTGGAACTGTATGCTGGGCCACAATGATGGAATGCATACTTGCGACCATTTCGGCCATGGTCTTCAGCTTATCTTCTAGTGCAGCTATTCTTTGTTCTTGATTAGCCGAACTGGAAGCATCTGGGTCTTCATTGACAACATAAGCTGTCACTTCCCTGGGTACAGTAGAGGATACTGTTTGTTCTGAGCTCTCGCTATATGCATCGTAGTCAGAGAAGGAATCATCTCCTGAGTGAGAAGGAAGAAGATGACCAGAAGGATCTTGAAGATTCCTTTGACCGATTGTGTCTCGGCTTCGGAAACGGGTATGTTGGAATACTCCTTCAGAAGATTCTTGGAGTAGATCCAAATACCTCTGGCTTGGCCTGCAAGGTTTCCCGTGCTTGGAGCACTTCCTACCCCCAGTGTCTCTGGAAGTCATGTTGACGGAAGCGTATAAAACCTCGTCTTCATCTTCAGACATAGGTTCAGAGTTAGGAAAGTTCAGACGATCGAAGACAGATCGTCTTGTTGTCTGACAACAACACTTGATGACCACTTTGTGATTGCAGTGATGTCCAAGTGGTTGTACTGGGGATGTTGGGATATTGTCGCATTTTTGTTTGAGGTGTTCTCGAAGATCGGGAACAGCAACGGGACGAGCAGAAGTTTGAGGAACATGTTCTTTGATAATATTCGGAACATGGTTCCGGTTCTTCAAA
Source organism: Iris pallida (assembly GCA_029216955.1). Lineage (NCBI taxonomy): Eukaryota > Viridiplantae > Streptophyta > Magnoliopsida > Asparagales > Iridaceae > Iris > Iris pallida. The sequence goes on from JANAVB010028398.1 coordinate 7,211,894, forward strand.
TATTTTGTCCCCTGTGTGTACAGGGAAGTGCTCATTTCATTGGCATAGGTGTCCGGATTCTTGATCCTGGAAGTTTGCTTCTGATGATGGTTGGTCTTCGGCATTGGCTGTTTGCGTTTTACCGAAGTTGGTCGATTGAGATATGTTCTTAGATCAGCAAACTCACCCCCAGGGGTTTCTGTTTGAGACACCAGCAATTTTCCCTGTCTTGAACGAAAGATCTTGAGGGTTGGAAGATCTTGGAACTCTGCTACCGGAGTAGGCAGACTACCTCTCTGATCAGTACACTTCCCTTTGGTAAGGAGAGAAAAAGAATCCTTGTGAGAAAGAGTTCTTGTACTGACTGGTGCCGGAGCACATTCAGTTTGATCTTCAACGGTAAAAACCGAGGAAGACTGAGAAAAGACCAAAGGGCCTTTTCCATTGTTTTGGAAAGAAGGGTTAGCTAAAGAGTGTTTTCCTCTGTTGTCTTCCAAGTCATGGGACAAGGAAGTTTGAGAAAAGACCAAAGGGCCTTTTCCTTTGTTCTGGAGAGGAGGAGGAATAGCCAAAAGACTACCTCCAGTGGATTGCGCAGGAGCAACAGGGTGTTTGAGGGGAGGAGCAGAGTTTTTTCCCTCGGTGTGAGAAGAGGAGAGATTAGCCAAAGGGATGTCTCTCTTGGATTGTGCAGACACAGTTTGCGCATAAGTTGATGGCGCATTGGCAGATTGTGCAGGAGTTCTGGCAGAATATTTTTTGGCCTTAGTCACAGTGGTTTGCGCAGCAGGAGCCTTGTTGCCAGAGTGCTTGAGTTGCACTCTAGTTGCTGGAGTAGTGGACTGTACAGGAAAATTTGCAGCCAATTGTGCCAGAGGAACATGAGTCTTGTACTTTGACAGAGCAGTATAAGAAGTGGTCTGTGCACTGTTAACAGCAGACTGCGCATGAGGAGTAGAAGCAGATTGTACAACAGTCTTTGCAGCAGAGACATTAGACTGCGCAGCAGTCTTGGTGGCAGAGACCTTAGACTGCGCAGCAGTCTTAGGCACAGAATCAACAGACTGCGCAGCAGTCTTAGGGACCCATACTGGGCGCACTTTGCTTGTGGCAGAAGTTGTTGTAGTGCGAGGAGTGGTCCTAGAGTTGATCATGGCTTCATAGGCTGTCTGGTTGACCTTCACAACCAGCATCTTCTGCGTTTTCCCGATAGGCGCAACGCCACATTGAGTTGTCACTTCCTCGTCGGAGGAGAAAGTCGTCCCCAGCAGAGTCGCCATTTTGTTTGCAAAAACAAAAAGTATGAACTTTATTTCAACAAACTTTGTAAAGATTACAAGAATTCTGGGAAAGTACAACTGTAGGAATCCAATCTAGAAGACGATTGCTTTATCCCTTGGACGATGTGAACTTTGAAGACGGTAGCCTCTGATTTTGAAGGCAAAAGCCTCGGAAGAATGCAGCAGCACTTGGGCAAGAACTCCTGACCTCTCTGATATTTCTGAACTTTTATGTCTGATCCTCTGGAATGAGGACTTGAAACTCTATTTATAGAGTTCTGAAAAAAACTACCTTTTAGTTATTCTGGATGGTGCAAGTTGGATTGCGCATGCACTGGATGGCGCAGCATTAGACTGCGCAGGCAGTTGTCTGATCGTGGGCCAACTGTCTTGGACACATGGCATCATTTGATTGAAATGCGCATGATCGTGCACAGACAGTTGCCACGTAGTGAGCAATTGATGGCATGAATGCCACGTATACTTTTGTCAGTTGTCTTGATGAAGTGCGCCACATAAATTGTGCTGACTTTGGATTGCGCTGGGATGGACCGCGCTGGACTGGATTGCGCTGAGCTAGACTGCGCTGCAAACAGATTGTGCTGCAAACAGATGGCGCTGCATGTACAGCTGTCCTCGAGCACTGTACGACGCAACAAACGAACAGTCTCCTCGTTCTTTGTGTTGTCAGTTGTCAGAAGATTTGATTGTGTCAGGTAATGATGATATGGCCACGTCAGCTTGCGCACTTGAAAGTGTGCGCAGTCTACTCTGCGCCATCTGGATGATGCGCAATCTGATGTCTGCGCAGTTCATTTGAAAGCTATTTTTCTTGATTTTCATGACTTTGTCGATGGGTGCAACTTGATTTTTTAGGACCTACAATTATTATTAATATTACCATATTATCATTATTAATATTATTATAGTGTTCATAGTTGATTGTTATTTAATAGTAGGCATTAATTATTAAAAATATGTGCCAAAATATATTAGTAAGATTTTAGAAAATATTTTATATTTTTAGTATTTATTTAATATTTTATTAGAATTTTTATGAGTATTATGAGAATTGATAAGGGTTTTGTAAAATATATATATATATATATATATATATATATATATATATATATATATATATATATATATATATATATATATATATATATATATATATATATAAACTCGCGAGAAATTGAACTCAATTTCGTGCGAGTCAGCCTATACTGATTTCTCCCGCAGCTCGTAACCGACGGACTGAAGATTTGAATCTAGATTTCTTCAAATCTACAACCGAATCTTGCTTAATTCCTCTATAAATTTTTTTATCAAATCCTTTCCCTATAAACCCAATCACGTTCTCCAAGAAGATCACCCAAAATCTGGTTTAAATCTTAGTTTAAACCGACTGAAGATTTGAATATGAGAGTTGATTAAACTCGTGATTACTCGGTTTGGAATTTCGACTTGCACCGACATCTGTTAGAGCTTCACGACCCCAGAGCTATTCCAGCACATCCTCGACACCCCCGCGCGCAAGTCCAGCCGCCTGCACGCGGTCGCCGTCGACCGGAGCGCCGCCGAGGTCGACAGAACCAATCCTGAAACAGAGGATACTCTGTTTATGAAGCACATCAGGTACCTACCTTATGAGACGAAATTCTCCAGTTTTACTCAATCAAATTTTGATCCCTAACTTCCTGTGTAGAGTATACCTGACCCTGTAGACATCCCACCTAGTTGTACCTCGTGCTATCAATCCATCGGGTCGAAAAATCGACTCGAAAACACCGAGAAAACTATTTTCTGGACAGTTTGAGCACAGCCCAACCACCCCTGTTCGATGCCTAATCCTGATCAATCCAGCAGAGGGTTTTGGTAAATTTCTGAACAAAATTTGAGAACACATATAGATCCTTAATTACCTTCTTATAGTTTAAATTCTCATGCACTGTAAGCGATTATTTCTGAACCCAAAGATCGGGAAAAAAACCAGTTTTTAAAATAGTAAAATTTAACAAAATCATCCGATACGGCATGCGCCCCGACAAACCGGGCAAAGTGGTCGTGCACTATACGCATCGAAAGGCGCGTTTGGATGTTACCGACGTGTGGGAACTGACGGGACTCGATTTCGTTGTGTGTGCGCGACGAAATCAGTACATATCCGTCGAGATACCCCCGTATCGATGTTTTGCAAACTTGACCATAACTTTGTGCACGTTCGTCGTATCGAGACGAAACCTGGGCCATCAGGACCGTATCGCTTTTTTGGTCCTGTATGCCAAGTTTGGTTCGATTCTGAGAAGGTCGAATCGGAACCCCTTTTTGGTGGGCCTGCGACCCGCTCTAACGGACGATTTTGTGCACGGCCCGCCGGAATCCAACTTTGGACATACGGTTGGGTTCGTCTCCTCAAACCGGATCCGTAGACATGTAGTTTGACGACTTTAGAGACCATAGGTTCTGGCACGCATTTCGGTGCAAAGCGAGTCCAACGGCGGATATCGTGTTGACCCGAAATTATAATTTTGCCCCTGTTCCAGAATTAGACTTTTGGACAGGCGTTTCCTAGGTATTTCTTTTATGCCAAATCTGTTCGTGATGTTTATTTCAGCATCCGAGGTCGTTCGTAAAAGTTGGCTTTCAGTGCTTCCCTATTCTGACGATTTGAGTTACCAGACGTCGCCATTCTGCACACTACCTCCAGGCAAGATACCTTACCACCAGCTGTTTATTTATTTTAGCTCACATTTCATGCATTATTTATTATTTTTTTTATGCAATTAAACTGTGATACATGGCACAACTTGTTAGAACTTTATGTTCAGTTATATTTTCTGCTATGTATTATTTTCTTAAACATTAAACTTAGAGTTAAGGGACCACCCTGTGTGTGTTGCATCCATAGGCCTTGACACATTTGTACCACGAAGTTGTGAGTCACATATAGTACTCGGACATGCGTGATCGGCTGGCCACCGGTACGTATAAGCCGTGCGATAGGATTAACCGCTAATAGAGGTTGCATGTTAGATTGACTTAGCGGTTAATAGAGGTTTTGTGTTGTGGATACAACATAGTAGGCATTGGGCGGGGAGGACAATTCCTTAGCGTATGGACTTCGATGCACTTTCCCTTTTGTAACCCGTGAGCTCCGCCGGAGACGCGGGTCAGCTTACCCAGGATTACTGACGGCCACTGACATTCTGCGGAACGTTATGCTCTTACTGATTGGGCCTCTGGTGCCCCAAGGGGGGACCATGCCGATCCTACTTAGCCAGGGCCCATGCACAGGGGCGGCCCTGGGCCCGGGCAACATGGGCGATGGCCCAGGGCCCAAAAGTTTTAGGGGGCCTCAATTTTTTTCAAAAAAACCTAATAGCTATAAACAAAATTTAAATTCTGCGGTTAGAGAAAGGTGCGAGCGGCTCTTCCGAGTTCCGAAACGGACTCTTCCTCTTCTTCTTTCTCCAATCTGTGTCTTCTCCACTTCCCAAAAAAAATTATGAAGACCAACAGAGGTAACGTCTTCCTCTGGATTTCTTTAAAGTTTTCTCTTTTTATTGATCTCAATCCATTCTTCACTGTCCACAACATCTTCCCCGTTGTTCTTCTCCAAAGTCTAAACTTAATTCATTTATGCAGTTCTACTTGTTCGTGTAGAGAAAGTTTTAGATTTTGTTACGGAAGTAATCGAAGTGGAGTCGGACGAATCAGCAAGAAATTTGATCATTAATTTTCAAAATCTGAAAGAGGTAATTTTTTCTATAATTAGATTGGGTCTATTGTTATATTTATTTGGTTTAATTTATTCAGTTATTTGTTTGTATCAACAATCTATCAATCGGTTGTACAAATTTGGATAATTGGGTTATATTTTCATGTCTGTCAACCGTTTGTTATATTGTTACTGTCATGCATCTGAATTTCTAACTAGGATGATTGGGTTGCTATTTTGATGTCTGCCAACTGTTTGTTATATTGTTACTGTGACACTGTCAAGCATCCAGGACTTTTTTCTTACCTAGATTAGTAGATTGTAACATTGTTTGGATATGGTAACCTGCAGTCTGCAGCAAGTTCCTTATTTGAGTAAACAATAAACATGACTTTGTTTTGATTCTACTGTCAATTTTAATTTGTTATAATTGATGACATGTCAAGAACTTGAACTATCTTTTGTCATCAAAGAAGCCCTTAATTATCTTTTTCAACCGATGTTAGCTAGCATGCCCTTAATTTTACATTGTTGTGGTCAATTATACTTTGTTATTGAACATGGCTTTGTTCCGGAAATGACATTGTTCTCGGCACATCACAATTTCAAATTTTTAATGGTTAAATTATCATGTAACCTATTGTTCATTTTTAAAATATTGACATATTGGCATTGTTGTGGAGTGTGGACACAGCACAATTTCAATGGTCATATTATCATGTAATCTTTGTCATTATACATGAGTTTCATATTTAATTATATTGCATTTATTTAGTTAAACGTCTCTTGTTCTGTGTCATTATTTCATATATGTGTCTGTTCTGTTTTTTTCCTTAAATATGAAATGTGTCATTATCTTCATCCTGTAGAAAATATCTGTCAAAAGAACAAAGGAGCATGTTTGTAAAAAAATCATCTTGTTATGCCATATGCATTTTTTTCCATAAATATGAATTTATGAAATGTGGCACCAGTGTCAATTTTCATCTTGTAGAAAATTGAAATATGATAGCTACCCTCCTTTTCGTTGAGCATCAAATTTCCAAAGGTAAATCATTGTGCAAGAAAACCAAAGGAGCATGCTTCATGTTTGTTAGCTCCTGTTGATGTCAATTGAGTTTGTTTCTCATTTGCATCTTCTCATATTACCATCATCAACCAAATTAGTATTAATCATAATACTTTAGTTACTGATTAGTGATTATGTTATATTAATTGGTTTTTTATGTTCTTTGTTCTTTATTAATTCTTTTACAGATCAGAAAAATAAAAGTTGCTGATCAGTTTTGGTATTTGAGCACTGCAATTGAGAATTCAAAAGCTCTACTCTCTAGGACGCCAGGTTTTATCTTTCCTTAATTTCGGTATTCTTTAATTTCAATATTTGACCAAAATATGTTTCCTAGAAAACAAGCTTCTGGAAGTTCTAAAAGAAAAAAAAAGAAAAATAAAGAGAGAATGACTCAAACTATAAAAGGATCTATGGATAAGTATGTTGTTAAAGAAACAGGGGTAGTGCAAGAAAACTTGATAAAAAATCTAGACAATCAATCTGTAGAAAATCATCTTGAGAAAATTATAGAAAATGATACTATTGCAAACACTGAGGATACTGATCAAGGTGAAAATAACGAGGAAAACAAAAACAACGATTGTTCTTTTAATATATATGATCCAAGAGTTTGGGATAATCTTAATACAAAAATGAAAGATTTACTTGTTGAAAAAGGTCCTATTAGGGAGTTTAATTTTGAATGCCCTCGTGATGAACATGGTAGACATTTTTCTCCAGAGTATTATAAAAGATTGCTTCCAAACAAAAGAAGTTATGATAGAAAATGGCTAGTCTACTCAAAAGAGTTAGATAAAGTATTTTGTTTTTGTTGTAAGCTTTTCAAAACAATGCACTCAAGAAGTCAATTAGCAGAAGAAGGATGTAGAGATTGGAAACATCTTAGTGAGAAGCTTAGAGAACATGAAAAAAGCCGTGAACACTTTGCTAACTTGAGATCTATGGTAGAGTTACAAGTCAGACTAAAAAAAGATAAAACAATTGATACGGAATTACATGAACAAATTAAAAAAGAAACACATCATTGGAAAGGAGTTTTGATAAGAATAGTAGCAGTTGTAAAATGTTTGGCTATACATAATCTGGCATTCCGTGGAAAGAAAGAAAAAATTGACGATGATTCTAATGGTAATTTTTTAGGCTTGATTGAAATGATTGCCGAGTTTGATCCAATAATGCAAGAACATTTTCGACAAATTAGAGAAAAGGAGATTCATTATCATTATCTTAGTCATAAAATTCAGAATGAACTGATAGCTAATATATCATCAAAAGTGAAAATTTCTATAATTGAAAAAGTAAAAAAAACAAAATATTATTCTGTAATCCTTGATTGTACTCCCGATGCAAGTCATAAGGAGCAAATGACATTAATATTACGGTGTGTTGATGTGTCAACTACTCCTGTAAAAATTGAGGAGTACTTTGTAGAATTTTTGAATGTAGAAAACACAACGGGATTGGGCCTTTTCAATGATTTGCTTGCTGCATTAGAGTCTCTTGGTCTTGATGTTGATAATATTAGAGGTCAAGGTTATGACAATGGCTCTAACATGAAAGGAAAACATCAAGGTGTTCAAAAAAGATTACTTGATATAAATCCTAGAGCATTTTACATGCCATGTGGTTGTCACAGTCTTAATTTAGTACTATGTGATATGGCAAACTCTTGTGCTAAAGCAAAATTATTTTTTGGAGCATGTCAATGCATGTATACAGTATTTTCCCATTCTACAAAAAGGTGGAGTGTGCTACTTGATTCTTTAGATGGTTTAACACTTAAGTCATTGTGCACCACACGGTGGGAAAGTCACATTGAAAGTGTCAAAGCTATTAAATCACAAGTTGGCCAAATCAAAGAAGCTTTACTTAAAGTAGCAGACCTTATTAATGATGCAAGATTATCTAGGGATGCTAGATTGTTAGCAACACATGAACTTAGTAGTTTTGAGTTTTTATTAAGTTTGGTTATTTGGTATGATATTTTGTATAACATAAACTCGGTTAGTAAATCTTTACAATTAGAAAATATGCGTATCGATGTTGCGGTGAAACAATTGAAAGGACTTGTTTCTTTTTTTGAAAATTATAGGGAAAAAGGTTTTATATCTGCCATGAATTCTGCTAAAGAAATTGCTTATGAAATAGGAGTTGAACCTGTATTTCCTGAAAGACGTCAAACTTTTAGGAAAAGACAATTTGATGAGATTTCTAATACTGAGAGAGAACCACAAACAGCAGAAGAATGCTTTAGAACTGATTATTTTCTTATAGTTGTAGATATTGCTCTTTTAGAGTTGAGGAGTAGGTTTGAACAATTGCATAGTTTTGAAAAGGTGTTTGGATTCTTGTTTGATGGACTACAATTAATATTATTGGAGGAATATGATTTAAGAAATTATTGTGTAAATCTTGAATCTGCTCTAAAAAAAGATGATGTATCTGATGTTGATGCTCATCATTTGTTTTTAGAAATAAAATTGTTGCAAGAGATGTTACCTCCAGAAGCATATGAACCAAATGAATCTTGGACAGCTATTAAAATTCTAGAGTATGTAGTAGAGATGGATATTTTTCCTAATGTTTTGATTGCTTATCAAATTTTATTAACTCTTCCTGTGACTGTAGCATCAGCTGAAAGAAGTTTTTCGAAGTTAAAACTGTTAAAATCTTATTTGAGGACTACAACGACCCAAGATAGATTAAATGGATTAGCAATTCTATGCATTGAAAAAGATATGTTGGATGACATAACATATGAAAATATAATTGATGACTTTGCTTCAAAGAATGCTAGAAGAATGCATTTGAGATGATAACTTTGGTTTGATTGGTTCTACGAGAATCTGAATATTTGTTTTTCTTTTGAAGGTAGGTGTTGATCTGGAGCTGTTTTGCATAGGTGGACAGAAAGCATGTGTAGCTGGACAAAAAGTATTTGAGATAATGTTGACATATTGCTGGAGTTGAAGCTGCTAGACAAGAATGCTGTTATTTTTAGATAATATGTTGGTTTAATTTTGCTTGTGAAAAGACATCAATCAATATAGATGATTTTTTTTTTTTGAAATTTCAGTGTTTTTGGCTTCAGAGAAAATATTCAATCCTCTTTTCTCCACTTTGTAGTTCTTTTGTATTATTGAAAGATATTTTCACTTTATATGTCATTCGATTATTTAATTACTTTGCTATAAATTGTTTGACTTTCAAAAGTCAAATTTTTAGGAGGGCCTTTTTTGAACTTTCGCCCTGGGCATAAATAACTTCAGGGCCGCCCCTGCCCATGCATAGGAAGGATTGTTCTTAACTATATTTCACATAGAACGGTTAGGCACCCTTATCCGTTAGATATGAATACTTTTGGTTTGGGTACTTGTATCTGACCGTGGCTTGGAACAATAACTTGTCGCGGACTAGTCTGCCACATCTTGTCCTTGTTTGGTTGTAGGTGTGGCTTACTACTTCGATGAGAAGGTATTGAACCTTGTTGGGGTCCGGATACCATATTGGATTTATATTATGGAAAGATACGTCATCGTGAATTAGTTTACCATCTCCTGTCCTTATTTGGTTGGGGGGATGGTAGGCTAGTTCAGTAGGTGTGTATTAGACCATGTTATGATCTGATTTTACTTATTTTTATTGAGCAGTATTTATTCAGTTTATGTGGCATGTTCTTTTTGTATCTTGTTACGTCCCTCTGAGGACCTGGTGATCTCTCCAGGTATAGGTGTGCAGGACTTACCGCAGGAGTATGGTACCGGTGTCGACTCATCCTTCACGCTCGAGCGAGTCGTACCTCCTGACCACAGCTGTCCCTATTGGGTCGAGGAGCCTATCTAGTCATCATTTCTTATTCTATTTATCTTAGAGGTTGGATTCTATTTCCTTTCAGTTTATTCTAGTGCCGGTAGTGGATTTGTCTCCGCCCGGCCAACAACTATATTTTGACATTTACTTTGATTCATGAGTTACCATTTTTTATATTTACTGTGGATGAGATATAGCTTTTACCTGTGACTGTCTGTTATTATTATTCACAATACAGCTTATGTGTATATTCGAGATTTCCATATATTGGAGTATATCTCATATATATGCAGCTGGCATGCTACGTTCCTAGTCCTACGCATTTTGGGTCTGGGGCATTACATGTTTTTGTGGTGGCCCATGCAGGTCTGATAAATTGTTTGGTTACTTTACCGTACCAAGCAAGCCTGCGTATAGGATTAGAAATTTAGGATCTCATCCACATATATGACTTTCTATCTCGTCTTCGTTTTAAACTCCCGAATGTCTACCATGATTGCTTCTTGCTTAAATTATTCTTCCGTAAACCTTTTTTCCTCTTTCGTGCGTACTAGGTCGTCATGTTCCACCATTCAATCACACTACTAGTTCAATCCGTATAAGTTGGGTAGAAAGCCTCACAACCTAACTTCCTTGACTTTAACCAAGGCCTTTGACAAGAAGACAGTAGGACTGCATAGGCACGAATATCGGACACGACTTAGATTCTTAAGTAGCTTAAGCTATTTGTATTTTCTTTCATCATTATCTTGCGTATTTGTAATTGAACTACCTTGACTAATGTTGCTATTATAGCCTAGTTTTGCGAGCTTATTCTCTCATCGAGCTTGTTCAGGACATATGTTTTATTGTGGGGGCCCACTGATACATTGTCTTATCAGAACCTGTGTATTGTGGTCTGATCAACCATAGTGCATTTGGTTCGCCTTTCGTATGATTCTACGTGGATTGAGATATGGTTAGCTTAACATATTCGCCCTCTAGGATCTTATCCACGTGTTGTTGACATTTTGAATTCTTTATTAAACTCTCTTTCAATTGCTTGACTCAAAACTTATCTGAATCTATTCTAATATTGCCCTTATCTTCGTGCCAGCAATATGACTCCACATAGCAGACACACCTCTACCCTAGCCATCACATCCGGTGATGCAACTTCCCAGGGAGAACAGGTTTCCCCAATGACCCCGGTGACTCCGTATCAGCTAGAGCCACAGCAGAATACCACGAACCCATCGACGGTGCAGCAGGAAGCTCAAGTGCCCCCAGTCAGCCAGGTTGAGCAAACTACTGCAGTACCACCAGGAGAGACTGCACCATCCCCTTTTTCTCAGCAGTTTTCACCACAGTCCGGACCCCAACTGCCTCCACTTCCGACTGATGCGGACCCGACCACCCAGTTTATGTATGCTATGCTACAATCTCAATGGCAACAAATGGAACTGTTGAGACAAAGTATGATGACCTATTTCGCTAGATCTCCACCACCAGCCCCGGTACCAGATGCAACTCCAGCTCCACAACCATATCTGGGCTCCATTGCAGACTTCATCGACATGGGCCCTAAGAAATTTAAGGGTACCGAGGGTCCCTTAGAAGTTTCCGTATGGCTTATCAGCACAGAGAAATACTTGAAGGCATCCCAGTTGCCAGCATATGATTGGATGACAGCAGTCGACTTACTCTTAGAAGATAATGCTCATCACTGGTGGAAGGCAGAAGAGAGGCGACTGGGAACTGGGATCACATGGAAGGAGTTTTATGACCTCTTCTATGAGAGATTCTTCCCCATCCATGTTCGAGATGCTCTCTATGACCAGTTCCTTCATCTGAAGTAAGGGAACATGTCAGTAGATGAGTACGATGCAGAGTTCAGCCGTTTGAGTATATTTGGTGAGACATTAATTTCGACAGAGATGGAGAAGGCAAGGAGATTCCACCAGGGACTCATTCCAGAAATTAAGACTTTCACTACTACACAGTCTCGAGTCTCTCATGCAGCTATCTTGGTGGAAGCACGTACCCAGGAGCTTCTTCGCAAGGAACAGCAGGAACAGAGGCACCCTACACCAGTAGCTGCACCAGTTAGGGCGACTCAAGGTGGACCCACCAGGGGGCCTACAGGACAGTACCAGCAGAGGCCCATACCCTATCAGAAGCCCACCTGCAACTACTGCGGAAAGAAGGGCCACATTCGAGATGGATGTCGAATTCGTCTCGGCTTATGCTTGAGGTGCGGATCGGAACAACACAAGATTATCGATTGTCCCGAGCCGCGGAGGCAAGGGCAAGCATTTACCCTGGCTGTGATAGACCCCCATCCTGAGATTAGAGATCTGGCAGGTATTACTCCACTTCTACCATTATTCTTTAATTAAGTCATAGCTTTGCATTTGAGCAATACATTCATCAGTTTGGTCAACATGTATGAGCACTATCTTGATACCATTAGAGATATCATGACCATAGGCTAGCAAGCTACCAAACAGAAACTCTTGACTTAGTTATTCTTGAATGACGTGCCTTAGATTCTGTGACCTCCGTCGACAACACGCGTATGCTTTATATGTGAGGAAGTCACCCAATCTCTACGCATATCGTTTCGATACCTTACCGTGACCTTGATGTTTGAAGCACAGCATTAGCCATTTTTTTTTCCCAACAAACCTCACTTACATGAACTAGACGAGCCTCCCTACACGTATGACATACATGTTTCACCAAAACACACCATTATGTGCTTCATTTCCATTCACAACACAGGTATAACCCGATTTCCTTAGAAAGAACTAAAGATATCTATTTCGCCCCATCTGATGTTTAACCATGCAATATTGAGCCATTCCATCAGACGAACGGAATATCCATGATTCATGCAAGACCAAGACACCTTGTCATGTAGAATATGGTACCAGTTTAAAATCCTCGAATAAATAACTCCTCCATCTTTTCGAAAACCGAATTACGAATTGACTAGCTGCTCTCCCTTCGTATTCAGCCCAATATATATTTTGTTCAGATTTATTGTCATGTTTTTAGATGAGGTTTATTTTAATTTCGAGGACGAATTTTTTTTTAAGTTGGGTAGGATGTAATCCCCCAAAGATTTGGAGGATTTTTTTCTTCTATAAATATTTAGTTGTTTAAATTATGCAATTTTATTATGGCTATCTTGACCTTTTAATATTTATAATATATTTTTTAGGAGTTTAGAAGTTTTAAATGTTTGTAAAATAATAATAATAATATATATTAGTAGTCTCTCCTAATTATCATAACCTTGCTAAGTGATTTTTGTACAAATTTTATTATTATTATTATTAATATTACCATATTATCATTATTAATATTATTATAGTGTTCATAATTGATTGTTATTTAATAGTAGGCATTAATTATTAAAAATATGTGCCAAAATATATTAGTAAGATTTTAGAAAATATTTTATATTTTTAGTATTTATTTAAAATTTTATTAGAATTTTTATGAGTATTATGAGAATTGATAAGGGTTTTGTAAATATATATATATATATATATATATATATATATATATATATATATATATATATATATATATATAAACTCGCGAGAAATTGAACTCAATTTCTCGCGAGTCAGCCTATACTGATTTCTCCCACAGCTCGTAACCGACGGACTGAAGATTTGAATCCAGATTTCTTCAAATCTACAACCGAATCTTGCTTAATTCCTCTGTAAAATTTTTTATCAAATCCTTTTCCTATAAACCCAATCACGTTCTCCAAGAAGATCACCCAAAATCTGGTTTAAATCTCAGTTTAAACCGACTGAAGATTTGAATATGAGAGTTGATTAAACTCGTGATTACTCGGTTTGGAATTTCGACTTGCACCGACATCTGTTAGAGCTTCACGACCCCAGAGCTGTTCCAGCACATCCTCGACACCCCTGCGCGCAAGTCCGGCCGCCTGCACGCGGTCGCCGTCGACCGGAGCGCCGCCGAGGTCGACAGAACCAATCCTGAAACAGAGGATACTCTGTTTATGAAGCACATCAGGTACCTACCTTATGAGACGAAATTCTCCAGTTTTACTCAATCAAATTTCGATCCCTAACTTCCTGTGCAGAGTATACCTGACCCTCTAGACATCCCACCTAGTTGTACCCCGTGCTATCAATCCATCGGGTCGAAAAATCGACTCGAAAACACCGAGAAAACTATTTTTTGGATAGTTTGAGCACAGCCTAACCACCCCTGTTCGATGCCTAATCCTGATCAATCCAGCAGAGGGTTTTGGTAAATTTCTGAACAAAATTTGAGAACACATATAGATCCTTAATTACCTTCTTGTAGTTTAAATTCTCATGCACTGTAAGCGATTATTTCTGAACCCAAAGATCGGGAAAAAAACCAGTTTTTAAAATAGTAAAATTTAACAAAATCAACCGATACGGCGTGCGCCCCGATAAATCGGGCGACGTGGTCATGCACTATATGCATCGAAAGGCACGTATGGATGTTACCGACGTGTGGGAACTGACGGGACTCGATTTCGTTGTGTGTGCGCGACGAAATCAGTGCGTATCCGTCGAGATACCCCCGTATCGACGTTTTGCAAACTTGACCATAACTTTGTGCACGTTCGTCATATCGAGACGAAACCTGCGCCATCAGGACCGTATCGCTTTTCTGGTCCTGTATGCCAAGTTTGGTTCGATTCTGAGAAGGTCGAATCGGAACCCCTTTTTGGCGGGCCCGCGACCCGCTCTAACGGACGATTTTGTGCACGGCCCGCCGGAATCCAACTTTGGACATACGGTTGGGTTCGTCTCCTCAAACCGGATCCGTAGACATGTAGTTTGACGACTTTAGAGATCGTAGGTTCTGGCACGCATTTCGGTACAAAGCGGATCCAACGACGGACATCGTGTTGACCCGAAATTATAATTTTGCCCCTGTTCCAGAATTAGACTTTTGGACAGGCGTTTCCTAAGTATTTCTTTTATGCCAAATCTGTTCGTGATGTTTATTTCAGCATCCGAGGTCGTTCGTAAAAGTTGGCTTTCAGTGCTTCCCTATTCTGACGATTTGAGTTACCAGGCGTCGCCATTCTGCACACTACCTCCAGGCAAGATACCTTGCCACCAGCTGTTTATTTATTTTAGCTCATATTTCATGCATTATTCGTTATTTTCTTTATGCAATTAAACTGTGATACATGGCACAACTTGTTAGAACTTTCTGTTCAGTTATATTTCCTGCTATGTATTATTTTCTTAAACATTAAACTTAGAGTTAAGGGACCACCCTGTGTGTGTTGCATCCATAGGCCTTGACACATTTGTACCACGAAGTTGTGAGTCACATATAGTACTCGGACATGCGTGATCGGCTGGCCACCGGTACTTATAAGCCGTGCGATAGGATTAACCGCTAATAGAGGTTGCATGTTAGATTGACTTAGCGGTTAATAGAGGTTTTGTGTTGTGGATACAACATAGTAGGCATTGGGCGGGGAGGACAATTCCTTAGCGTATGGGCTTCGATGCACTTTTCCTTTTGTAACCCGTGAGCTCCGCCGGAGACGCGGGTCAGCTTACCCAGGATTACTGACGGCCACTGACGTTCTGCGGAACGTTATGCTCTTACTGATTGGGCCTCTGGTGCCCCAAGGGGGGACCATGCCGATCCTATTTAGCCAGGGCCCATGCGTAGGAAGGATTGTTTTTAACTACATTTCACATAGAACGGTTGGGCACCCTTATCCGTTAGATATGAGTACTTTTAGTTTGGGTACTTGTATCTGACCGTGGCTTGGAACAATAACTTGTCGCGGACTAGTCTGCCACATCTTGTCCTTGTTTGGTTGTAGGTGTGGCTTACTACTTCGATGAGAAGGTATTGAACCTTGTTGGGGTCCGGATACCATATTGGATTCATATCATG
The DNA here is from genome assembly GCA_029216955.1 of Iris pallida. Taxonomy (NCBI): domain Eukaryota; kingdom Viridiplantae; phylum Streptophyta; class Magnoliopsida; order Asparagales; family Iridaceae; genus Iris; species Iris pallida. The sequence goes on from JANAVB010028398.1 coordinate 7,227,684, forward strand.
GAAAGATATGTCATCGTGAATTAGTTTACCATCTCCTGTCCTTGTTTGGTTGGGGGGATGGTAGGCTAGTTCAGTAGGTGTGTATTAGACCATGTTATGATCTGATTTTACTTATTCTTATTGAGCAGTATTTATTCAGTTTATGTGGCATGTTCTTTTTGTATCTTGTTACGTCCCTCTGAGGACCTGGTAATCTCTCCAGGTATAGGTGTGCAGGACTTACCGCAGGAGTATGGTACCGGTGTCGACTCATCCTTCACGCTCGAACGAGTCGTACCTCCTGACCACAGCTGTCCCTATTGGGTCGAGGAGCCTATCTAGTCATCATTTCTTATTCTATTTATCTTAGAGGTTGGATTCTATTTTCTTTCAGTTTATTCTAGTGCCGGTAGTAGATTTGTCTCCACCCGGCCAACAGCTATATTTTGACATTTACTTTGATTCATGAGTTACCATTTCTTTATATTTACTGTGGATGAGATATAGCTTTTACCTGTGACTGTCTGTTATTATTATTCACAATACAGCTTATGTGTATATTCGAGATTTCTATATATTGGAGTATATCTCATATATATGCAGCTGGCATGCTACGTTCCTAGTCCTACGCATTTTGGGTCTGGGGCGTTACAGGATGAGTTGGTGCAACTGGATATTTTGCGCATGTAGGCTACATTAGCGCAATCTGATGCTATGCATATATCGCAATCTGACACTTACGCAATTTGCTAATTTTTGAACAGACTCTTTGACTTTGTATGTACTGAATTTTGTCTCTTTGTTTGATGCAGTCAACCTCAGGAAAGACCCAGAATATAAAATCTTTACAGGGACTCTGGTTGAACCTGAGTTTAAAGAGGATCTTTTCCATGTAACATTTCCTCAGTATGCCATGCCATCGTCTCGACAAGCCATCCTAACAGCACAAGACAATGAAACATTGCTGAGTCTGATGAACGAGCAGCCTCTGCAAACTGCTGATGCCATTATTCATAAGAAGCCTCTGTTTCTGTTTGGTGAGGCTCTTGATAAGAGTTCTCAGCCTAGACCTCGAGTTGAACAAAGACTCTTTCAGAGAGGCGAGAAAAGGATACTGTTACCGAAAATTTCCAGGTGTCTTCCCCTATCTCGCTATGCTTTTGCGAGCTATCCCAGAAGAATGGACTGGAACATAACTCCTCTTCAATAAGCCAGAATAGGGAACATTTGTGTGAAGAAATGGCCAAATAACAAGGACATGTTTTACAGTTCCTCGGAGCGTCACAGCTCCTTGCTCAGAGGATTGAAACCTGGGTGCATCCCACCAGAGAACTCCTCTCTGCTGCTGCCGGTCAGGACGCCGATATTCGCAAACGAGTTTACGAAGGTTGAAGAAAGATATCCTGATCAAGATATCCGATTAACAGGTCTTGTTAATCCGGATAACAAGAGATAGAATTGTATAGCCAATTGGATATTGGCTCAATTCGAAGAGAAGCTCAAGGAGATTGAGCTGTACCAGCCGGTATATTCTACCGTTTACGGCTTTCAACCCAATCCTCACCTATTCCTTGCTTTGTCAGAAAGGTACAACTTCAGAACAGGTACTTTTATGATGTCATGTGGGGAGATCAGACTGGCTCTTCACGAGATGAATTACATCTCGAGTCTACCAATGGGGAATATCCCTTATGAGGAATTTGTCCATACCAATGATGAGTTGGACAACTTCGTCAGGAGAACGCTGATATGGTGGCCGTCTTCGAGGAGCTCTTGTGTCACTACAAAATCTGTTCCTTGTATTACAAGAGCGCTTCGTCAGGAGAACGCTGATATGGTGGCCGTCTTCGAGGAGCTCTTGTGTCACTACAAAATCTGTTCCTTATATTACAAGAGCGGTTCATCAGGCACCTGCTACTCGACGAAATGGTTACCATATCTCTTTCTTAACCACATTATGGAGAAGAAAACCAAGGAACACGACAATTGTAAACCTAACTTTTTCAAACCACTCAGCAGCAGTGAGGTGATTGGGTTGATGGAGGAGAATAAGGAGATGGATATTAAGATTGATGATGAGCTTCAATATCCTCCTTTCAAGATAGGAGATAGTATTGAAAGTTTCATGAGAATGGGCTATAGGCCCATGTCAAAGGAAGCCCAGCTGGCGGGTTTCTTCACCTACTGGCTCCGACGATTCGTCGTCCCTAGAGCGAGCGTCGTCGATCGCTTCCATCGAGGCATGCTATTTGCTGCCGTCCGCTTAGTCTTCAGCTATCGGATGGATCTATTATCAGCAATGACTTGCCGAGTGAACGCTGGCCTCCGCCTGTTTGTAGATTCAATGCTCAAATGGGAAAAGCAAGAAAGGTAGCTTTCCTCGGCTAGAGCTACCATATACATACCTATTCGGATGGCTGCTTCTGCACTATCCTACTCTGATGAATCCCGATATAGGAGCGGTAAGCGGCAGCTTCTTAAGGAGATTCTCCAGAAGCAAATAGATATACACCAGTTTAAGAGATTGCAGACGTGCTCTGAATCTCGGGAAGGGGTGGAACTTCTATTGTGTTCCCCCTCCGGCTGGCTACGAGCACATGTGTTCAAATCTGGTCGACTTGGGGAGGCAGCCTTTGGGTCATGCAGTTTTTGATTGGCTGAGGACAATCAGGCCGTCACACCTGGTCTACAGATTTGAAGACGAATGTTATTTGGAACCCTATCTTCCCAGCCGCTTTGCCCGTCAATTCGGCTACGACCAGTTTCATGCAGGCAACGCCATCACGTGCCTACAAGGAAAAGGTTATCTGATTGACGAAGCCCGGACTTGGGCTTATTATAATGCTCGAGACACCAGAACAACATTCTCGATGCCGATGAAGAGCGACCACGGTCCTCGGATGCTGTATACATATTCACTTTTCTATACATCCGCGAATACCTTTGTCGAGAACTTCAATCTCGCGGACAGCTTTGCGACAGCGGCCAGATTAAAGAAGGGAGCAACTGTTGTGTCGGCTCCTGGCAACGATGAAGAGCGTGAACCGGCCGATGCACCGTTGGAAGTTTCAAGGGAAGCCAACTTCCTGGAAGAAGTCAACGAACCATTGCGTATTTCCTTGAAGGTTGTCAAATCTCCAGCCAAGGAAAGGAAGAGAAGGATAGAAGAACCTTCTTCTCCAGTTGCTAAGAAGAAGCTTGTCTTGGAATCATCAGAAAGGGTCATGACCCGATCACAATCTCGGCAGCAGGCCGAGTCAATTCAAAGAGAAGAGGCGACAACTCCGACCTCTATTCAAAGACAGGTAAATGTTATAGATGTAGAGAGTCCAGAGAGACCTCTGCGTAGAAAGAAGATAGTTGTCAGAAGGAAAGTGGCCAGTCCTCCGCGACCTATGTCATCGGTCGTGGCTAGTGCTGTTGCCGGAATCACAATGTCATCCCCTACACCTATCCCTGAGCCCAAAGCTTTCAGTCCAGAGAGGAGGGATGATGTTGTAGAGACCAGGGAGGAGGTCCTGGAGAAAGAGGATGAAGTGGTGCGATCTCCTACACTTGCAGTGGAGACTACCCAGCTTCCAGCTACACCGAGAACACTTCGTGATGAAGAGGATCGATTAATGATCGATGCTCTGAACGACTGCGACTTCGGCCTCCATGATGATGTGGATCCGATCGCAGCAACTGATAGTGGAGCACGAGAGGAGAGCACAAGTGATGAAGTTTCATCAGCAGAGGCTGTTGATGATACACTGAATCGAGAGGAGGACGATGATGTCCTTGTATCCCCAGAAGCTGTTGATGACACATTGAATCCAGAAGAGGATGTTGATGTGCATGTATCTCCAGAAAAGAATGTGGGTGGAGAAGTAGCAGCTGAGAAAATTACTACTGCTGATCCCAAAGGTATTGAATGATATTATCAATCTTCTTTTCATAGATTAAATGGCTGATATCTAAATTTTTATCGATGCAGAAGTTGAATCTTCTCCAATTCTTTCAACATACACTGACATAGTGCCAATAAAGGAGATAGCCAGCGGTAGCAGACATTTCTCGGGCGGCTCCGAAGCAGGTAGTAGCCAGGCAGTAATGTATGAGGCTACTTCTGTGAGGTTGCAACTCGTGTCAGCAGAGGACAAACTTGTCCCTGTACCTAGCAATGGTAAGATCACTCTTACTTTTGATCCTTCTCGATAGTTGCTAATGACAGCCAGCTGATGGTGTTTGTCTGATTTCGCAGAGGAACACTTGGGAGGGGCGACTAGCTCTACCATGGCTCCATTATCCAAAGAGACCTTCACTCACATGCAAGAAGCTGAACGTCCATCTGTACAGGCACCTGCTGCTTCGACGTCCATGGGAGTAGCTGCTACTCCTGGTGCTATTGCCACTAACAGATTCATAATCAGTTCCTTTACCAACCTTTTCTTCAATTCACTAGGACCCTTAGTAGAGAGGGTAATGGGGAAAGAAGATATTGGTTTCATAACTGTTAGAGGTCCAACCTCTTATCTGATAGCTGCCATCCGGAGTCAAGGTGATGAAGCACAAGCTGCTTACCTTAAACACATCTTGGATGAGCTAGAGGAATCGGTTAAGATCTACAAAGATCTAAATCGGGGGGAGGTGGAGCCTTTGGTACAGGCCGAGTTTGAGAGGATGTCACAAGAGGCTACAGTTGCAAAGGTTGATTTCCAGATTATCTTGGACACTTTCACTGCCAAGTCTTCAGAATATAACTCTCAAATAAAGATAATAGCATCTGCTGCCGAGGAGAAGGAGGAGAAAGTTGCTGAACTAAAAGCAGAATCTGCCCGTCTTTAAGAAGAGTTGAGACTTGTTCAGCTTGCTCTGGAAGATGAGGCCACACAACATCAAGCTACAATTCAGCAACTGGACGCCCTGACCCAGGAAAAAGATGAATATGTCATAGCTCATCAAGCTGAAATCTCTCGCAGACTAGTAACTCTACCGACTTTCGACGATAAGTCTGGAATGGAGGAAGCTAGGAGGCGAGTGATAGATTCTCGTGAGGAGCGACTGCAAACTTTAAAGCAGCAGATGACTAGCTTGATGACCCCGCCAGCAAATAGAAAGACTTTTTGTATCTTCAATTTTTGTGACATGTAATTTTATAATGTCTTTTAATTTTGATCAATAAAAAGACATTTTCTTTGTGGCTCTATTATTTATTGCATATCTTATTCAGATATAAATAATAGCGATAGAAAATATATTCAGAGGTGCAAGACATGATATATTTCTTGATTTTAGAAAATAATTATATTCATTATATCTGCTCAGAGGTAATGTGGACATGGCAGAATATAATTTATTGAATATCATTATTTCGGTAGACAACTTAATCAGAGATAACAAATACATGACAAGTTGCTGATGTGAACGAAATGAATGAATCGTCAAAATGTGTGAACGAAATGAATCGTCAAAATGTGTGAACGAAATGAATCGTCAGGATGAACGGATGGACCGTCAAATGAATGGAATGAACGGATGAACCGTCAGATAGATGAAATGAACGGACGAACTGTCAGATAAATGTAATGAACGGGCAAACCATCGGACGAATGTAATGAACGGGCGAACCGTCGGATGAATGTAATGAACGGGCGAACCGTCGGACGAATGTAATGAACGGGCGAACCATCGGACGAATATAATGAACGGGCGAACCGTCAGATGAATGTGATGAACGGGTGAACCGTCAGATGAATGTGATGAATGGGTGAACCGTCAGATGAATGTAATGAACGGACGAACCGTCGGATGAATGTGTCGCTTCATTGTCTCTCGAATCTCTGTCTATAAATAGAACAGAAAATCAGATGGAATGATCACTTTCACTTTTCAACACAAAGATGTCGTCTGGAGATGCATCCAAGAAGGCTGAGATTGCCCCGAAGGTTGAAGCGGTTACTGAAGAACGTCCAGTCGAGCCGGTCCAGCCAAAGCAGACAGAGGCAGGCGAAGGTTCATCTGCATCCAAGCCACCAAGGGACATCTTGGACTTCCTTCTTGAACCAGGGAAGACTGAAGAAGAAGAGGCCATGAGGATGGCTGCTTGCAAGTTCCTGGTGGGTTCGAGCAAGAATGTTCTCAGCTCTTTTGCTGATTATGTTTTTGAGAAGGACGGTAGTGGTCCTCGTCCTGTCTATAAAAAGGACGATAATGATTCTTGTCCTTGATACTATGTAACGTCATTCTTGATGAAATAAAATCGAACTTTATTTATGAACTGTCTGATCATATTTACATCAAATCCCTATTACATTCATACATAGTATTTTTTTAGAAATTTGCCATTGATGGGCATCATTGCAACTCGACCGTCTAGCTCTGAGAGTTGATAGGCTCCATTTGAAAAGACTTTGCTCACAATGTAAGGCCCTTCCCACTTCGCATCGAACTTGCCATTGCTCATGTGAGTCATAGTCATAGGACGTCTGACAGTTAGAATGAGCTCTCCTTTCTGAAAAGCTCTGACTTTAACTTTGCGGTTGAAAGTCTTCGAGATGCGGGCTTGGTATAACTCAATATGTTGTTGAGCCAATAGCCGTTTTTCGTCGAGCGCTTCCAATTCTTGGAGTCGAAGAAGGTCGTTGTTCTCTGTAGTGAGCTCGTTGGCGATGGCAATCCTTAAGGACGGAATTTGAAGTTCCAGGGGTAGAACCGCTTTACAGCCGTACACCAAAGAGAAGGGTGTACTGCCTGTAGGGTTGCGGACCGTAGTACGGTAGGCCCATAGACATTCTCCAAGCTTCTCACTCCAATTTCGTTTGTTACTAGACATGAACTTCTTGAGTAGCTTGATGATAGTCTTGTTGAAAGCTTCAGCCAAGCCATTAGCAGCAGGATTATAAGCTGTCGAAGCGACATTGTCAATCAGATGATCATCACAGAATCTTGTGAACTTTTGACTGATGAACTGAGGTCCGTTGTCATGAATGATTCGTCGAGGTACACCAAATCTATAGATGACATGGTGTTTGACGAAGTTGATGACACTGCTGGTCTTGACTTCAGCCAAGGGTATAGCTTCGGCCCATTTGGAGAAGTAGTCGGTTATTGCTAGTATGAACCGATGTCCTCTAGAAGAAGGAGGATTGATGGAACCTATAATATCCATGCCCCAAGCTTCAAATGGCCAGGAAGCAGCAGTCGGATGAAGGAATTCTGATAGTTGATGAATGAAATCTGTATGGATTTGACAAGCTCGACATTTTCTTGCATATTCGATAGCATCAGATACCATAGAGGGCCAGTAGTAACCCATGCGTCAGATACGGTCTTGTAGCTTAGGACCAGGTTGTTGTGCTCCGCAGACACCATCGTGAGCTTCACGCAATACTTGCTTCGCTTCATCACCAGCAAGACAGCGCAAGAGTAGGCTGTCATAAGTCCACCGGTAAAGAGTTTTGGTGGTCTGATTGTAGTAGAATCGCAGAGACCGTCGACGAATACTCGTAGCTTCCTTGGGATCTTCAGGAAGTATGTCAAGAACTACGAAGTTGATGAAGGGAGCTCTCCAATCTTCACTGATAACATTGGCTTCAGTATGATTACTGAACTCAATATTACGATTGTTTTCGATGCAGAACAATTCCCGATTAGAGACAACCACCACCTCCTGTCTTTTGATAGGGATGGCTAAGACTGCTGCAAGATTAGCTAAAGCATCTGCTTCAGTATTACAAGCTCGTCGGATATATTCGATGAAGAAGGCTTTGAATGATGTAGCCATGTTGATTGCTGCTTCATAGTAAGGCACTAAATCTTGATGGCGAACTTCATAGGTTCCTCTAACCTGGTTAACAACCAGCTTAGAGTCACCATAAACTTCAAGATATTCGACGTCCAGTTGTTTAGCTAACTGAAGATCAATGAGTAGAGCATTGTATTCGGCCATATTGTTGGAGCAAGGTTCATCTAAGGAGTAGGCTCCTTGAATAGTTGACCCGTCTGGAGAAACAAGGACAACTCCAACTCCTGCGACAATGGCACCATTGGGTCCAATCTTGGATGCACCGTCAAAGAATAGACGCCAAGTAGGAAATTCTTCGAAGATCATATTTGATTCCAATGTCTCGTCTGAAATTTTATCATAAAGTTTGGATGTCTCTGGAACATGATGAGCTGCTAAGAAATCCGCCAGTGCTTGACCTTTAACAAACTTTTGTAGAACCTATACCATGTCATATTGGGCTAGCAGAATGGCCCATGTAGCCAGCCAAGAATTGAGTGTGCTAGGCTTCTTCATCAGTACCCGAAGAGGATTAACTCGGGATATGACATGAATAGTTTGGCCAATGATGTAATGTCTCGTCTTTTGAACATCAAACATAAGAGCTAGGCATTCTTTTTTGATTGGACTATAACGGTGTTCGGCACCAATCATAGTACGACTGAGATAATAGATGGCTTATTCATGGCCTTCTTTATTCTTTTGGGCAAGTAAAGTACCTAATGAATGATCCATAGCGCGGACATACATTAAGAATGGTATGCCTGAGATCGTTGGTACCAAGACTGGCGGGTTCATGAGATATCGTTTTATATCGTCAAATGCTCGTTGACATTCTTCGGTCCAAATGAAAGATACACCCTTCTTCATTAGCTGAGTAAATGGTCTGCAGCGTCCAGACAGATTCGAAATGAACCTCCTAATGTACGCAAGTCGATATTGGAATCCTCGTAGCTCTTTTAGGTTGCGTGGAGGACGCATCTCTTGAATGGCTTTGATCTTCTCGGGATCCACGTGTATACCCTTAGAGGTAATGACGAAGCCTAGAAATTTACCACTAGAGATACCCAAGAATGACTTGGTGGAATTCATTTTGAGTTGATGTTGGCGCATTAGATTGAAGATAGTTCTCAAGTCTTGGATGTGATCTTCCTTTAGACGACTTTTGACAGCAATATCGTCTACGTAGCATTCGACAGTCTTGCGAAGATGATCTCGAAAGATAGTACTCATGGCTCGTTGGTAAGTTGCACCAGCGTTCTTAAGACCAAATGGCATTACGGTGTAGCAGTAGACTCCGCGAGGAGTGCGGAAAGAAGTATGTTTTTCATCTTCAGGATTCATTTGAATCTGATTGTATCCGGAGAATCCATCCATGAAAGATATCCTTTCGAACCTACAGGTGTTGTCAATCATGACGTCCGTGATAGGAAGAGAAAAGTCATCTTTTGGACAGGCTTCATTAAGATCCCGAAAGTCGATGCAAACACGAACTTTGTCAATTTTCTTCAAAACTGGGACGACATTGGCTACCCAATCTGGATGTTGTTCTTCTCGGATAAAGCTACAAGCGATGAGCTTCTTGACTTCATCGTCGATTGCGTCCATCATTTCTGGCTTGAAGCACCGTTATTGCTGTTTGACCGGTTTTGCATTAGACAGGATATTCAATTTGTGAGTAGCAACTTTGGGATCTAGACCTGGCATGTCTTCATAGCTCCAGGCAAAGACATCAATGTATTCTTGAATAAGAAGAATTAATTCTTGCTTATCTGCCTCTGGAAGGTTCTTGCTGATGAATATTGGATGAGGTGACCCACTTTCTCCTACATCAATTTGAACAAATTGATCTTCGGTAGGAGGTCCCTTTGTTCGAATCGGAGTTCCCATTGGGTATCCATTCGTTGAGCCCAAGGATCTGTTTCGGGGTTTTCTTTAATATCCTCGTCATAGCCTTCTGGAAGTTCAACGGAGACCATATTAGACGATACGATCAATCGATGAACTTGACCGATGCTGGTGTCAGAATCCCATGATCTGGAATCAGAAGAGTTAGAGCGCTCCTCGCTATCGGATTTGGAGACTGTCACGTCCCGCTTTCCGGATAGAAGGGTGACGTCATAACACATCCCCAGGCTACGCGCCGAAATTCGCGATTGTCGCCCGTAAACATCAGCAGAATGGAAAATATAAGGAATTACATGGTATTAAAATATAGTATGGCAATATTACAGGGAACCTTTCCAACAATACTGTTACAGATTTATTACAAAAATAGAATTGCAAAATGACAACGATACTGCTGGTCATAATTGTGGATAGCCCAGACAGTTACTCCTCGTTGTAGTGCGGCGATACTTCGGCGGAGGCGTCTTCTTCTTCTTCACCTAGTGAACAAATACTAGGTCGTTTAGAAAACGACGAGCAAGTCCTCGGCCAAGAACGGTAAAACAAAAAAATAAATATGTAGTAGTTTTAAAAGAAGAGACATGGTATACTAAAGTGCACTACTATATATAGATATACATGCTCTAGTAAATGGAGATCAAAGTCCTACTCCATGAATATTTAAGATTTCCGAGCTTCCCTTGAGCTTTTAATAGGAATTGCTTCTCTTGAGCAATTAAGGACACTGCCTACTTATAATAGGCAGCGTAGTTTTCTGGAGTAAGATTTGAAAAAGAAATGCAGTTTTGAGAACAATACTCCGAATAATCCTCTAAATATTTCCCGTGAACAATTCCGTTGACCTGGGATCAGGCTGTGAATTCCGAGCCTCCCTTGGGCTAAATAAAAGACATCTATTGATGTTACTGTCAGATAGATGTAGAGCCTCCCTTGGGCTAGTACACCCTAGTCGAAACTAGATGCACTGATTTCCGAGATTTCCGAATACTGATCAGCTTTTTTTGTTATTTATGTTACGGGATATCTAGGGATATTCAGTTGTTCTCCCCTCCCAAATGCTTCCTTAAAATTTCCGAAGGTCGGAAATTTGTCTATCTCTTAAATTTCTCAAAAATTTCGGCAGAGTCTCCTTTGTATTTAGGAGCCCCGAAAATTTACAAGAAACAATTATATAATGAAAGAAAAATATGGGCTCGCCGACCCCTTCGGTGGAGCAACTCTCAACACCGGAACCACGCAAGTAAGTATTGGGCTCGCCGACCCCTTCGGTGGAGCAACTCTCAACACCGGAACCATTGAAAGAATAAAAGAACAGAAAAGAACTGGAGATTTATACCTGAACAAGCATTTGATTACCTTTCTTTTAGCAATAGATCAATTCGCGGCTTGCTAATGGCTTTGCAGTTTGTCAAATAGAGCAAATATTTATTTAACTATGCAAGACTTTATAATGTATAACCATATATGTACAGGTACACATATATATATGTATGTATATATATATATATATGTAGATATATATATATATAGAGATATGTATATATATATATATGTATATTTATATATATGTATGGGTAGATATATATATATATATATATATATATATATATATATATATATATATATATATATATATATATATATATATATATATATATATATATTTTTTTTTTTTTTTTTTTTATATATATATATATGCTGTCCCGAGGGGGATAACATCGTATGAAAAGATCCATATAGTACTAATATGTGCTTCCATCGTGACAGCATCAAGTAAAGTAATCTAGAGCAAGAATATAGTCCCAGCAAGTATGAAACGGTCAGAGAATGTACTCGCATGATATCCTGAGTATCCGAATGAATATACTGTCTGAGGAGTGGTGTCTGGCTCCTATTAGAACAGCACAAGTCACAACATATCCAAAATGGTAAAATAGACTGCTACAATGCATTCTACATGATGCTTGGGTCAATCTAGGATAAAGTCAACCTTTGGTCAACTTTAGTCAACTACACAAGTCAAACTAGGTCAAATCTAACCCAGACAAGTCTCACTAAGCCTAACCATACCTATATAGCATTCACACATCATCACAATGCCATACAAGCTATCCACACAATCTCATGTGTATACATTACCATATACACAAATGAATACCTATAGGAACCATATAGGCTATATGCCATATACAATCTATATTGACAACACACATATTTAATTACCACATTTATATACACTAAAATAATATAGGCAAACATACATATACATAATATAGGCAAACATACATATTATGTATATATATATATATATATATATATATATATATATATATATATATATATATATATATATATATATATATATATATATATATATATATATATATATATATATATATACATAATATAGGCAAACATACATATAATATAGGCAAACATACATATAATATAGGCAAACATATATATATATATATATATATATATATATATATAGATATATATAGATATATATATATATAGATATATATACATATATATATGTATGTATATATATATATATGTAGGTAGTATAACGAGAATTAAACCAAATGAAACTCTTCCATATTGCATGAAGAAGGAGAATGTAATATAAACGGAAATTATTTCTAACTATAGACACACACAAAATTGAGTAACTACGTAGTGAGTAGAGAAAAGCAGGGTCCTTTTACCTTTCCGGCGTACGGTCCAGTTGTTCAGTTCCAATGTTTATGACAACTTACCATTGGAGAGTCCCATATGTTCATATGTGTTTGTTTGTTCATGAAGAGTTCAATAGTTCAAGTCCATAATCGCAAGTCCAAAATCCGTGTTCAAAATTGATTCCTCTATTTGTGTCCAATCGATTATCCACTTGTTCGGAATACATTACAATAAATATTTAATACTTTTGTCTATGTCTATCAAATTAAACCTTTACTAGAAATTAGAATTTGCAACATTTTAATATATCTTGAATTAATTTAAATATTATCAAAATTCAGGATTTAACTAAACAAAATTTAGAGATACTTCCTTAACTTCTATTCCAAGCTATAATATGAAATTTCAGATTTTTAGAAGATTAAACAATACAACTTCAACTTTCTGGTATTACCAAAATATTCATGAAACTAAAATTTCAGAATTTTAATATGAAAAAAAGAAAGAAAGAAAAAAAATGATTTTCATTAACCTAGATGGGAAAATTTGAGAAGAAGGAGAGGAGGACTTGCCTTGGGTTGGGAATGTCCTAGACTCCTTCACAAACCCTAATTAGAACCCAATAGCAAAATAACAACTTTGTTAGTAACCTAACCTAGTTGGAATTGAAAAAAAAGAATAAGGATTGGGGAAGAAGAGGAGAATTACCTAGGTTTCTTCTTGGGGAGTTGAAGTAGAGGAGGAAGGAGATGAAGTGGAGGAGATGGATGAAGTGGTGGTGGTGGCCGGCGGTTGCTGGCGGCGGCGGCGGCAGGCGGACGGCGGCAGCGGCGGGTGGCGGGCGGCAGCGGCGGTGGCAGGCGGCAGCGGCAGCAGTAGAGAGGGGGGGGGGGGGCTCGGGTGTGTGTGTGTGAGTGTTTTTTTTTTTCTTTTCTCTTACTTCTCTCCTCTTTTGTGTGTGTATGAGTGATTTATATAGAGGGGGAGAGGGTGCTGGTGGTATAGGGGTTTGGGTGTGAGTGTGTTTGTGTGTTGGGGTTGTTGGGGAGATTTATATAGAGAAAATTTTAGGGTGAGGTGTCCCCCCCCACATAAATTCCCATGAACACATAATCCCTCAGGGTTAGGGTTAGGGACACTTAGTCCTACCTAGGGTTAGGGTTAGGGACACTTGGTCCTACCTAGGGTTAGGGTTAGGGTTAGGGCATGTCATGTCATAATAATAATAATAATAATGATAATAATAATAATAATAATAATAATAATAATAATAATAATAATAATAATAGTGAAATTAAGAGTATGACAGAGACTGCTGGGGATAATACCGGAGGTGAAGCATATCCGAGACCTCTTTTGGTCCTGCTATAGTACATCTCTGAATTTCTTTTCGGAACAGCCGTACGGATAGGAGTTCTTCTACCCTTACCGTAGTTGAGGCCATTCTTGAAGTCATAACCCATCTTTCGGATGATGTCTTTTGATTGTTGACTGTAACGACGAAGTTGAAGATGTCCCGTATCGTTACTTTTGCTATCATCCGTATAACTGAATTTTTGTTCCGGTCCTTTACTAAAAAGTATTGGACTCTCGCCTCTCTTTCGAGAAGGGACAACAAAGTATGAATCATCTAGGTGTTCGAGTAAGACTTCTGTTTGAAGAGACTGTACAACTCCCATTGTAAATGACTGAAAGCTATCTAACATATCCAAATAGCACTTAGCATGATAAATGACATCAATATACTAGAAAGGAAATGCTTTTTCATTGATTTGTACATCTGTATTTACAATAGGACCTTTAGCCTTAGCAGGCTTGGTCAGATTGATTACAAGAGGGGGAGAAGAAGAACGTGGAGGAGGGTTGGACTTGTTACGACGGAGGTCGATAACAAGCGGCTCAGAGGAGGTAAGCTCCCTTTTATCCTTGTTACGACGTAGGTCAATAACAAGTGGCTCAGAAGAGGTGAGCTCCTTTTGATCTTGACCACCATCAGTTGGCTGCTTCTGGACTGGCAAGTGAATAGCCAGTGGTTTGGATGATTGAGGGCGAGAAACACGCCCTTTGACAGGTATGATGAGAGTGTCATTAGGCACTGCTTCTTGTTCTTCTTCAGTGTCCAGAGACAGTACTACTTTTATGAACTCATCCTTGTACATACGAGCATCGTTGCAGTATGCTTCGACACCTTTGAAAGGATAGAGATCAGCAACCTCCTTTTGAACCTCTCCATTGTCATCGACATATTTGAAACAATGATGGAGAGTCGAAGGAACAATGTTATGTTCATGCAAGAATGGTCTCCCCAATAGAGCATTGTAAGAACAACCATGGTTGTCTATGATATAGATTGTCACCTTTGTGCGGAGATTGCCTATTTGGAGTTTTAGGCGAATCTTGCCCAGAGGTTCACTTCTTCCCTGATTGAACCCCAGGATGGTGGTGATTGTACTGGAAAGACTATGTACTGGGATCTTCAGTGCATCTAGCATTGTCTTTGGCATGATGCTGAGTACTGACCCTGGATCTATCAGAATACGATTGACTTTCATCGAGTCGACATATCCTGTATAGTTAGAGCACGGTCGTGCATATTGTCTTCCATTAGCATATCATCCTGTGTGAAGATAATATTTGGAATTAACTCCAACACACTATGACAATGGAGGCAAGAGACAGGCTCTGTTTTTGGCTTCTTCAGAAGGGTTAGACAGGTTTCTGCCTGTATTAGTGCTTCACTCAGAGTATCTCGAGTTTCTTTGGAGAGACGCAAGAGCTCAAAAATTGACAGCTTGGCCGACGTATTGGCTAGTTGAGCCAAGATATCAAAGTTGTAAGGCTTCTCAAGTCCAGAAGGAGATGACTTCTTCAAAGGTTTGTCGAAACGGACTTGTTGTTTGCCTTTGTTGGCTGCTGTCGGCTTAGGGGGAATGAGTTCTACAACCGGTGAAGACACTGCAGGGATGTCTTCAGTAGAAGCAGGCTGCACTGGAGCAGACTCAGAAGAAGAAGCATGATTCTCTTGAGTCTCGGAAAGTTCTCGTAGATAGGCTTTCCCTGATCTGGTGCCCAATAGGATTTCCTTTTCAACTATGGGGTCAAAAGACACCATATTGCAGATTTTTGTTTTGCCCTCAGAGCGTTCTTTCTTCTTGGAGGAAGAGGGAACTTCGAACTCTGAAGCGAGATCAGGGTGAATCCACATAATCTCGCCATTGTCAAGAGACAAGGGGACGAGACCTTCACTTCGTGGAGGAGGGAGATTCTCGATCTCAAGAGTGGCAATAGGGATAGGGATAACACCGTGCTGCACCATCTGTGGAGGAAAGTTACCGAACTGAACTGAGATCATGTTCGCAGTAACCGTCTTCTCGTCTTGCTGCAGAGTGACAACACCAGCGTTGACTAGCTCTTGAATCTTGCCTTTGAGCACATAACATGCTCGAGTGGGATGCCCAATGAACCTGTGATAGACACAGTATTTCGGATGATCAGTCTTACCGACCTCATCAGGCTTCTTCGGGTCTGGGAATTGGAGCTTATTGCTTTTGATCAAGCAATCAAAGATGCTCACGGTGTCATTCTCATCAAAGGAGTACTCTACTTTCGGACGAGGTTCCCTTGATGGAGGTACAGAAGGAGTAGAAGTAGACGTAGGTGGTGCTACGTTGACAGCTAGAGATTCTTTGTTCTTCAAGTTGATGTTCAAAGTCTCTTTTCCCTTGCGGTTGTTCTGGCGATTACCGCTACCCGATGTCGGGTGTTCGTCCCGGTCGGGGTTAGACATGTGTACCCCTAGCTGCTTGAACTTGTCAGCGCTAACTTCAGCTGCTTTAGCATTGACAATGAAGGATGGCCAGTCTTGGAACTGAGTTGATCCCGTCCACATGCTGATGATAGGCAAAAGATTTGCCTTACAGGTGTCTATAGTGACACCGGCCGGAGTTCCAGGAGGCATTTTAAAGCTTCTAGGCGGAACCTTTTAATAAAACTTTCAGCGGTTTCATTATGTCTTTGTTTGATTTTATTAAGGGCTGACATGGTCATGTCATTAATCCCCTCATAGAATCGTTCCAAGAAGATTTGTTTTAGACCTGAAAAAGAAGTGATACAGCCATCGGGCAAGCTCCTGTACCAATCGTATGCTACACCGGCTAAACAGCCGACGAATACCCTGGTAAGAAGAGCGTCATTTGGCTGAAGTTGGACAGTCATTACCTCAAAGTGGTTAATGAACTGACTGGAAGAAGTGCTGCCATCAAACAGCGAAATTGTAGGAATTTTATACTTTGGAGAAAATGGGACTTCCTTCCATTCAACTGGGTAGGGTTGCTTGATTCCCAATCTCTGTAAGTTGTCTTTCTCTTTGAAGGCCTCGAATTGAGTGTGCAGGAGTTTGACAGCTTCATTAGCATCCTTCAATGATGTAGAAGGGGCAGGCTGAATCAGAGTGTTAGGGGGAGGAACATCGTGGTAAGCACTACCCCCAGCACCTGACTGACTGGGTGTAGGTTGAATCTGTACAGGAGGTACTTGAGGAGATACTACCCCCAGCCCTACGTTGACAGGCACCGACAATGCTATGATCTCAGGATTTATAGCAGGTACAGTCGGTGGTACTGTATGTTGGGCCACGATGATAGAATGTATACTTGCAACCATTTCAGCCATGGTCTTCAACTTGTCTTCTAGCGCAACTATTCGTTGTTCTTGACTAGCTGAACTAGAGGCATCTGGATCTTCAGTGACAACATAAGCTGTCACTTCTCTAGGTACAGTGGAAGATACTGTCTGTTCAGAACTTTCGCTGTATGCATCATAATCAGAGAAAGAATCATCTCCTGAGTGAGAAAGAGAGAGATGACCAGAAGGATCTTGGAGAAGATTCCTTTGACCGATTGTATCTCGGCTTCGGGATCGGGTAAGTTGGAATACTCCATCAGAAGATTCTTGGAGTAAGTCTAAATACCGCTGGCTGGGCTTGCGAGGCTTGCCGTGCTTGGAGCACTTTCTACCCCCAGTATCTCGAGAAGTCATGTTGACGGAAGCGTACAACACTTCGTCTTCTGACATAGGTTCAGACGTTGCAAAATTCAAACGATCGAAGACAGATCATTTTGTTGTCTGACAATAATACTTGATGACAACCTTGTGATTGCAATGGTGTCCAAGTGGTTGAACTGGAAGTGTTGAGATGTTGTCCTATTTTTGTTTGAGGTTTTCTCGGAGATCGGGAACAATGACGGGACGAGAAGAAGTTTGAGGGATATGTTCTTTGACAACATTCGGAACATGGTTTCGGTTCTTCAAATGTTTTGTCCCGTGAGTATACAGAGAAGTACTCACCTCATTAGCATAGGTGTCAGGATTCTTCATCTTAGAAGTTTGCCTCTGATGCTGGTTGATCTTCGGCATTGGCTGTTTCCGTTTCATAGAAGCTGGTCTATTGAGATAAGTCCTTAGATCAGCAAATTCACCCCCAGGGGTTTCTGTCTGAGACACCAGCAATTTTCTCTGTTTTGAGCGGGATATCCTGAGAGTTGGGAGATCTTAGAATTCTGCTACCGGAGTAGGCAGAATACCTCTTTGATCAGTACACTTCCCTGTGGCAAGGAGGGAAGAAGAACTCTTGTTTGAGAGAGTTCTTGTACTGATTGGTACCGAGGCACGTTCAGATTGATCTTCTACGGTAAAAACCGAGGAAGACTGAGAAAAGACCAAAGGACCTTTTTCCTTGTTTTGTGAAGAAGGGTTGGCTAAAGAGCGTTTCCCTCTGTTGTCTTCCAAGTCGTGGGACGAGGAAGTTTGAGAAAAGACCAACGGGCCTTTTCCTTTGTTCTGAGGAGGAGGAGGAATAGTCAACAGACTACCCCCAGTGGATTGTGCTGGAGCAACAGGGTGCTTGGGAAGAGGAGCAGAGTTTTTCCCTTGCTGTGAGAAGAAGAGAGATTAGCCAAAGGGTTGTCCCTCTTAGACTGTGCTGGCACAATTTGTGCAGGAGTTGAAGTGGCAGTAGGCGCATTGGCTGGTTGCGCATGAGAAGCTTTGACAGATGGCTTTTTTGCCACAGAGACTGTAGCTTGCGCAGCAGGAGTCTTGACTTCAGAGTGTTTGAGTTGTATTCTGGTTGATGGAGTGGTGGACTGCGCAGGAAGAGTTGCAGCCAACTGCGCCATGGGAAGAGGAGTCTTACACTTTGCCAGAGCAGCATAGGAAGTGGTTTATGCACTGGCAAAGGGAGCAGCATACTGCGCATGGGCCATAGAGGCAGCGACTGCGCAGCAGTTTTGGGAGTAGAGACAGCAGACTGTGCAGAGGATTGTGCAGAGGATTGTGCAGAGGACTTTGGAGTCCACATTGAACAGACTTTGCTCTTGGCAGAAGTCGCAGTGCGACGAGTAGTCCCGGAGTTGATCATCGCCTCGTAGGCTGTCTGGTTGACCTTTACAACCAGCGTCTTCTGCGTCTTTTCGATAGACGCAACGTCACATTGAGTTGTTACTTTCTCATCGGAGGAGAAAGTCGTCCCCAGCAGAGTCGCCATTTTGTTTGCAAAAACAAAAGTTTTTTTATTTCACAAACTTTGTAAGAAGATTACAATTGAATTCTGGAAAAGTACAACTATATGAATCCGATCTGAAGACGATCGCTTTATCCCTTGGACGATGTGAACTTTGAAGACGGTAGCCTCTGAAGAATGCAGCAGCACTTTGGCAAGAACTCCTGATCTCTGGTGATGATCTGATGTTGATTCTGATTTTTCTGATCCCCCCTATGAAGGACTTGAAACTTTATTTATAGAGTTCTGGAAATAACTAATTTTTAGTTATTCTGGATTGCGCAGGATGGATTGCGCAAACATTGGACTGCGCAAGCAGCGAACTGCGCTGGCAGTTACTCGATCGTGGCTCAACTGTATTAGACACATGGCATTGTTTGATTGAAATGCGCATAATCGTGTACAGATGGTTGCCACGTGGTGAGCAATTGATGGCATGTATGCCACGTATAAATTGTCAGTTATCTTGATGGATTGCACCACATGAACTGCGCTGGCTTCAGACTGCGCTGAGATTGAACTGCGCTGCAAGAAACATGGCAGACTACGCTTCGATTGGGTTGGTAGCTTGCGCTAGCTGTACAGCTGTCCTCGAGCGCTGTGCTGCACGAGAAACGAACAGTTTCCTCGTTCTTCGGGCTGTCAGTGTAGAAGCATGGAATTTCAGAACCAGAAAGTCTATGCGCCAGACTACATGCGCCAAAGCATGGACAAAGTACTTCACAGCAAAAGCAACAAATATAGACATTGAAAGAGAACTTTTTATTTAACATATAAAAGTCTATTACATGTCTAAGAAAGACTGTACAAAGAAGAATTTTTACAAAGAAAAGATCCTAAGTCTACAGCCAGCAGCCAACATGCGCCCTCAAGTAGGCGCAGCAATCAACATGCGCCCTCAGCCAGGCGCATCCCACCATGCGTCCTCAGAAAGGCGCATCCTTTTCAGCAGCTCAGTTATGTGCATCCCAGTTATGTGCATCCCTTCAGCAGCCCAGTTATGTGTCGCTCTTCCAGCCAGGCTCACCGCCGTCTAAATGCTTCGACTAATAAAGCATTTATTGAGCAGAACGAGGGTGGCAATCAACCCTCTAGCCAAGGAAAGGAAAAGAACCACAAGCCAACCTGTGGCCAGGGGAGGCTTCGAAAGAGCCTCCAAATACCAAGGAAGACCGTGATCGAAACCGCGGCCAAAGGAGCAGCTTTCAACACAACCAGAATGGGCTACACCCATTTTGAAGGAAGAAAGAGCCACCAAAGCCGCAGCACCGCCATTTCGATCTACGGCTCTTCCTGCACAACGAAGACGAGGCTCGAGCATCCCTATCTTTGGATGCAACATGCACCTTCCGCCTGCCTCAGAAGCCCTCGACTCCGACTTTTGGATGTAACAGTCACCTTCAAGTGCATCAACGAAGACACTGCGTCGCATCTTCACCCTCGGGAGCATCTCGTCAACAGAATGCATCCGAGTAAACAAGTTCATGTTGGAAGAACGTGAGAGAACGAGAAGCAAACTCTCTCCATGCCACTATTTTTAGGCCGGGCAAATCAAACCCATGCGCCAAGTGGATGGCTCTCCGAATTTCGTGCAATGAATTTGCATTAAATGGATGAACCGGACGCTTCGAATTCAGCTAAGTCAAAACGGCTATTTAAAGCACTCGAAGAACATAACAGTCGTACCATTAAAGACGTGTCACGAAGCGGATGCGCCGACCAGACCGCGCATCACACAGACGCATCCTTCAACATCAAGCGCATCACACAGACGCGCTCTTCAGTACCAAGCACATCACAGGGATGTGCCCCCCCATGCGTCTCTATACGCCTAGTGGAACGCCAACCGACGCGCCCACTCAGCTGTCTATCAAATGTCACAAACATTAAATGCTGAACTGACAGAGTTGGCAGCACGCCTCCCGAAGTCTGAACAGTCGGCAGCTTTTCAGAAGACGAAGCACCGCCAACGTCAGCATCATCATTACTTCCCTCCGACGGCTACTGCCACGTGGCCACTCAACCACTCGCATGCGCCTCCGCAGCCATGCATCCAAATCTGCATACGCCTCAAAAGCTGTGCGCCTCAGACTTCTCCCTGATCCCAAAAGACAGGAGTAAAGTCACTACTGAAGCTCTGCATGTGCCTCAAAAGCCATGCGCCCAGAATGGTTCATGACTCCTAAAGGTTACGAGCCAAAGTCTCCTCATGCGCCCAATCTCAGGCGCATCCTACCAGATCATTCTCCACCAAATCGGAGACCTCCGAGCCATGGGCCGATGACACGTGTCCTTTGACTCGACTCACCCAAGATCTCAGCAACAGAAGGATCTTCTTCTCTGTTACGTGCCGGCTCACAACAGCAATATGAAGAAGTCAACCCTTCGATCAGGGTGCATCGTCCATGCGCCTCCATCAGCAATCAACACGTGGCGTCCCCGCGTACAGGTGCATCCTACATGCGCGCATGAGCAGCCAGCCTGCAAAGCTATAAATAGAAGGATCATTTCCTTCTTTCTGAGGTACACAAATACCTACCTACACAACGAACACACAGAGACTTCGCACCACCAGAGAGGCAGATACAGACACTCAACGTCTTCCTCCTCTCAGCAAGCTCCAGCACCCAGAGCAATCCAGACCTTCAGAGAACCGATAACCGTCGTCAGATCGTCAATGGAGTCAACGTATTACCACTCACTCTATCGGCACAAGGGACCCAGATAAACAAAAGTGTACTCCTAGGACTACATCTAAGTCCTATATTGTAATACTGTTCTGTTTGTATTGAAATTTGTAATCAAAGAATTTTAATGGCAAATAAGCTGGCGACTCTGCTGGAGACCTCTTTCTCCTCCACCGAGAAAGCTGTGTCGCAATCCGACGACGTGAAGGTGGGCTCCTCCCACAAGACGCTGGTTGTACGCCTCAATCAACAGGCGTATGAGGAGTTCATCTCTGAAGGCAGTGCGAGTCCTTCGAAGCGGCTGCCGAAGCCGAAGAAGACCTGCCGAGTCTGGGTACGCAAGGTCGACACCTCGGGCACCACCACCGAAGGGGATGTGCCGATCCAGCCTTCCCTTCCTGCTGACGTCCTTAGCAACCAAGATGCGCTCGCTAGTGCAGCGCATCTCTCGGAGAAACGTGCGGCTAACCACGTTCTCCAGCCATCTTCCTCTCAGGCGAGGAAGATGCGTCGACGGAGTAGGGGCGCAGCCAATGCCCCGCGCATCACCTCTGATGCTCCACAGAAGGTCTCTGTCTTTGACAGACTCACTCGCTGTAATGGCGAGGAGAATTTGGATTATGAGTACTATGCTCCCCAGCGGACTGGTACGAAGAAATCCAAGACAGTACGGGCCATGCGCCCCAAACGTGCTATGCCAGCAGCAAGCCAGAAGCATGCGCTCACAATCATGCGCGCTGCTGATGGTAAGCTGTACAAGGTCGACTCGAGTGCTGCGGCGCCAGAAACGAGCCGACCTTCAAAGTCCTTGTCTCGCTTGGGCGCATCTATTGCGTGCACAACCAAGTCGAGTAAGGCAAATCCAGTGGTCTTGAACTCCCGTGCCTCCTCTGGTTGTGCGTCTGAGGTCCGTTCAAGTCACTTAAAATGTTGTGGTTCTCCCACTACTGATCGGAATGCCTGTTTGGTATTAGATCAGGGGACGCAGCACTCACTGGACTACCCCGGCGCTTGGCCTGGCCATGCGCCTGAAGGGGGTGTGAAGGTGGCACTCTCCTCCAACGATCTGCGTAACGTGATCACTCACAAGCGCCGATCAGGAGAGTCAACTGACAAGCACGATGCGCCTCTCACGGGGAATACTTGTGCTGTGGTCACCATCAACTACTGTTGCAAAGCGGCAGTCCCATCAAGACAGTCGGTGTTCCAGCGGCTGCAATCATCGACACCCCTCCGACGTCGCCTCGGGAAGAAGGTGTCAACAGAAGAAGAGCCAAGGGTTGCTTAATGCAACGTGATCTCCAACGCCTCGTCAGTCCGAAAGGCGACTGGCAGTTCCTCTTCCTCGTCCAAAAGCCAGCCGAGGAAAACCAAGACATCTGTCGCGTCCTCCGGAGTGTTCGAAGGCACTCGGGGGAGGAAAAAGATCTTGGAAGAAGCTGGGGGTAGTCAGACCCTTGTCGAGTCCGAAGACGAAGGTGCCCAAAGCACATTTGGGGCAGATCCTGTCAGCCTCCCAGAAGATGAGGATATCTCCCAGAACATAGCTGGGGGTAGTCTAGCATCTGCGGACCCGAGTTTCGGAGACGTAGAGGCCCTTCAAGACAGAGCTGAGGGTAATCAGGCCCTTGCAGATGCGCCCGTAGTGAATGTTCTTCCGAACATAGCCGGGGGTAGCCAAGACGAGGCTCCAGGAGAGGCAACTCCCCCACAAGAGAGTGAGGCCGAGAGTGAAGCCTCAACCCATCCATCCACTCCCGGCCGCGTCATGACAGTAAACGTGACTGGGGCTGATATCGAGTCTGATGCGCCACCAACAGACCTCGTCCAGCGCATAGATACCCTGGAGGGAGGACTCAAAACCCTCTCTGCCTCCATGCAAACACTGTGTAACGCCCCAGTCCCAAAATACGTAGGACCAAGTACGTAGACATGCCAGCTGTATACATACGAAATACATGGACCTCGTATGTATACATAAGCTGTAAATGTAGTAATCCAAGACAACTAAATCTCATCCATAAATTTAAATAATGATATAAAGCAACTTTGAGTTTGTTAAGTACACAATAGTTGGGCGGAGACAAAGTCCACTACCAACCAAATTAAATAGAGAAAAATATACAAGAAAAGAATTTAGCGAGCGAGAGCAAGTGACGAGTCCAAGAGCAATCATCACGAGGGAAGGAATGGCCTTAGCTAGAGCACCTGCAAGAAATCACGAAATACACACACCTGGGGAAAAACCAGGTCCTCAGAGGGACGTAACAAGACACATAATATCATGCCATAAACTGAATAAATAAGCTCAACAGAAAAGAATGCATGAGTAAAGGGTCCTAACCATTCTATGTGACATGCATTTTGAGGACAACGTTCTACGCAGGGGCTGTAACGAATTCACGCAAGCAAGTAATAGAAAGTGGCCAGCAAGTAGCGCTCATCCGAGACACTATCGACCTGGGCAGAAGGTAGTGCTCATGAGAGTCACCCTCGGCCCAAAATGTGTAAAAATAAATGTAGCCCCTACGCTAATAACTGTCCCCTCCCCCCAATGATACTACACATGTGTCGACTCCACGACACTGTTTAATCCTTGATAACTGCCAAGTCTTCTACACAACCTAGTGGCAGTTATTCCTACGCATGCGCACTGGAGATCAGCCTACACGCAAGTGACCTCTATATGATACTCACAACTCTCACACACAACTCGTGTATAATCGTGACAAGTTAATGAGACACCTAAATTGACGGTAGTCCCTTAACTATAGGCCAAAAATACAGTAATTTATATTTACATATAATTTAAAAAGAAACGACTAAAACATGCATGATACTGAGCAGGAAATTTAAACAGTAAAGGCAAGGTGTCTTGCCTGGTGTGTCGTCTGATGTGATGCGATGATCCGACAAGTTTTATTTTGTCCAATAGCCGAAGTCGATGGGTAAGCGTCCGAAATTCACGAGAAAAAGAAATGTACGATTAGTCGTGATCAAGGGGATAATTGAGGAGAATCTGTGGAGGTAGATACATATACTAATTTTAGAAAATATTTTTATAATACTTTCACGTAAATACTTAAAAATATTTTATATATACAATTTGAAAAATATCTTTTTATTAGTCAAAATAAAATATAGGAAAAATAATTTTAGGCTATTGAGTGTTGTCAAAATAATGTTGAAAAAAATATTAATTTAGAATAATTCACTAATAATTTTAATAATAAAATCATAAACAAAAGTATTTAAAATAATACCAATGATTTAATAATAATAATAAACTTAATAATAATAAGGATAAATATAATAATAATGAAACTTAATACTAATAATGTATAATATAATAATAACAATAATAATAATAATAATAAATGATAATAATGATAATGATAATAATAATAAAGATAATAATAATAATAAAAATGATAATAATAATATAATAAATCCTAAATATCTAACTCAATCATTAATAAAGATTATAATAATATATTAAAAATAACATAACTTAAAAAGTTACTTTACTCATTCCTTATTAATGGTGAGAGAGAGAGAGAAAGAAAAGTAACAAAGAATCAAAAAGAGGGGAAAGAGTGGAGGAACGAGAGGGAGAGGGTGCGGAGGTTACCGGGGTTCGCCGGCGGCGTCCGGCCGCTGGCGCGGCGGTGGAGGGATCCCGTGCGGGAGGATCTGGCACGCGGTCCAGATCTGGGCTGGTGGTTGAGGCGGAGCCAACCGGCGGCGGATGGGTGCTCGTTTGCGGCGGTACTGGGCGCACTCGTCGACGCGCGGAGGAGGAAGTGGCGCGGGGAAGACGTCCGCCGGAGATGGAGGTCGGTGCGGCCGGCGGATCGTCGCCCTTTGGGTCGGAGCGGGCGCTCGGAAGAGGGGCGGTCGCGCACAGTGGCCGACGGCGGTACTGCGCGGCATGGATGACCGGAGAGGAGGCGCGATGAGCGGAGGCCAGGCGGTTTGGCCGGCGTCGGGGCGGAGGGAGGAGGCCCACGCGAGGATCTGAGGGCAGTGGCTCTGGGCGGCTCGTCGGCTCGAGTCGGGGACGTTCGGTGAGGAGCGGGTCAGCGCTGAACTGGGCGACGACGGCCTTCGCGGGCGCGGCGGCTGTCAGTGCGGCCGGTTCTGGTCATCGGCAGCAGGAGCGAACGAGGCGAGGTACTGGTTCTCCCCTCCTTCTCCTTCTATGGTGTTGGTCTTGGATTTTGGTTGCGGTGGTGACGATGATGGTGGGGTGCTGCCGAGAGTTCGGAGACGGGGCACGGTGAAGGCGGGGATTCGGGTGACGACAGGGAGGAGGAGCGGGAATATTAGTTTTAGGATTTATTTGTGTCGGTATTGTCGACACAGGAACATGTATATGTAGAGGATGGAATAAGAAGCTGGGCACAGACACGATGCACATATGTGAATGGTAGAAATATATGGATGAGTACCTGCCTATATATAGGATGTGGGAATACCCATTGGATAAGGATTAGGTTTATTTAAAACCCAATTAGATAAATACCATATTAATTTAAATAATTTAATTCAATCAAATCCAATCTCAATCTAGTTTAAAATTAATGGGATAATCAAATTCTAAATATGGATATTTATTTAATCTATTTAAATAACTCCAAAAATTAAATCACGATTTAAATGGACACAATAACTTCCAAAAATATTTTTCAAAATACCAATAATAAAAATTTCGAAAATAATAATTATTTTATTTTTAAATATCTTTTTGAATAATAAATATTAGTATTAATAAGTCTCGAAAATTATATTTTATTTAAAATAAACTAGCAAATAATTACGAAATATATATGTAGGTACAAAATGATGTTCGCATAATTATGCTTTTCTAGCATACAATAAAAATATTATTTATTATTAATAATTATGAGAAATGAAGGACTTTATAAATAAAATAACAAACTTGAAAAATTTTGGAACGATAACAAAATAATTATTATGTATATTATTTTGAAACTTTAAAAATAGAAAAAATAATATTTTCAAAAATATGTACGCTCGCACATAATCGCACTCGTCGAGCAATTTCGAAAATAAAATTTCGTGCGCGACGTAAAATACGACTACGCGACGTACAATACAAAATTTTAAATCAGTACCAAAAATAAAAAATACAGTAAAAATTTAGGGGTTTTACACACTGACTCAAGCAGTGTTTGAGATACGGTCAGCTTTGACCAGGACACCTTCTACCGGTCCCGATCCAGGGGGCAATGGAGAGTCGAGTGTACCCCTTCAACGGGTATCCTCGGACGCAGATCGCCGAGAAGCACCTCGGACGTTGGAGCCCTCAAATGCTCAACATCAGGTGGTACCACCTTCTCCGACTCCCAGCTCCATGGAAGACGTGGTCGAGATGATCAGGGACCTGCACGAGCGCTTTGAGTCCAAGACAAGACAAGAGGAGCACCAAAAGATGGGCATCCCCCAACCTTATCCCCTCGAATGGAATAAGGTGGTTTATCCTCCTAAGTATAAACCACAAACACTGACGCCATACGACGGGAAGGACTCTCCGCATCGCTATCTGACGTATTTTTAATCTCAGACGGGACATCTTCCGAAGGAGGACGCACTACTTACCGGCATATTTGTTGGGTACTAAAAGGAGTGGCGTACGACTGGTACTGCAGCCTCCCCGACAATTCAATATCTTCCTTCGACGACCTGACGCGCCTCTTTCTCGACCGTTTCTACGACGGCGGGAAGGACATGACAATGGCGTCCCTTATAGAGATACGCCAGAAGGAGAAGGAAACAGTTCGAGTGTTCATCGAACGCTTCCGATAGGCCTGCTTCAGACTGCCCCCGGGCATGCCAGAACATGCATTCCTCTCCTCCTGCAGCATGAACATGCTGCCTGCAGTCAAGCTCTGGCTCAACTCTACTCCTCCTCCCGACTGGAGCTCCTTGATCATTGAAGCAGAAGCCGCGAAGAAGAAGGCGGCCAATGCTCGTCTTCTGGGAGTCAGTTTTCCCGCCTTTGAGGACAAGGGGAAAAGGCCTGCAGCCAACAACCCCGGACGAAAGACAAAGGGGAAACAGGCATTGACTGTCAATGCCTCAAAAGGTGCGTCAGCACCTGCTCAGAAACCTCCACTTGCACCAAGGCCGAAGGAGGTTTATTCGTTCAACGACGAAGACACCCTGCAACTCTTTGAGATACTGAAGCAGGGTGACAAGATCAAGCTTCCGGACCCGAAGCGTCCCGATGAGGTTGGGAAAGTGGACACCCCGAGGTAATGTCACTACCATCGGTTTGTCGGATACCCAACCAAGGACTGCTATGTCCTCAAGAATTACATCCAGCGCATGATCAATGCGGATGTAATCTCCGTCGACTACGAAGAGAAGACGGTGTCAGCCAATGTGGTGTCACTCCAGTTTGGCACCCTGCCGTCGACTACAACATAAGATGGCGTCGTCCCCATCCCTAAGGCGACAATGGAGGTGGTTAACCTACCACCTACCCGTGACAACGTGAGTGGACTCATCCCACTCACCACATCTCGGGGAGAGATCCTATGGGTTCACCCCGATCTCGTCTCCGAGGTGACTCAACCGGAGGTACGCCCTACCTCCAAATCCAAAGGCAGGAAGATCAAGTCTTGTCGCATGGTCTCTTCTTCAGCGGAAGAGGCACTTCCTGTGCAGACGCGTTCACAACAGAACGTCCAACCCGACGAAGCTGCCGTCGAGGTGGTGCCTCCTGGTACCGTCCCTGCTGTCCAGGACGAGGGCCCGTCTAAGCCCCCAGCAGCCAATAAGCAGAAGCAGATAGAGGCCCGCTTCGACAGGCCTCTACGAAAGGAGAATGCTTCGGGGCTAGCCAAGCCCCACAACTTCGACATACTGGCACAACTGGCCAGTACTCCTGCCCGCCTATCTCTGTTCAAACTCCTTCGTCTTTCCAAGGACTCCCGAGAAGCTCTCTGTGAAGCTCTGAAGGATGTTGAATCCTTTCTCAGTCAGGTTAAGCAGCCTGAAGATCTCCCGACTGTATGCACGTACTGTCATTGTACGGATGAGGTTATCCCCAATATAACCTTCACCCAACAAGACATGCTGCTCAAACACAACCGACACAACAGTCCGCTGTACTATACAGGGTATATCGGTTCAGTCAAGGTGAAGCGGATTCAGATCGATCCAGGGTCTTCCCTCAGCATCATCCCGAAGACGCTGCTCTCAACGCTGGGGATCCCAATGTACCGGTTGGCGCCTTCCAATACAACTATCAGCGGCTTCAACGCCAGCAAAAGCGAACCATTGGGCAAAATACGACTAAAGTGCCACATCGGTAACCTCAGAACCGAGGTCACTTGTTATGTCATGGACGCTGAAGTCAACTACAACCTCCTGCTCGGCCGACCATGGCTACATGAGTACATGGTGGTGCCTTTCACGCTCCACCAATGCATGAAATATGTATCCACCAACGGCGTCATCCGGACGGAGTTCGCAGACATCGATCCTTTCAAAGGGATTGAAGCCTACTTCACCGATTCCGACTTGTACAAGCCACTTGACGAGGAGGAAGCCAACGATGCTGATGATGAGGCAGAGACGGCAACTGAGCCGGACACGGAGCCTAAGATGACTCCAGACGCCCCTTTGAAGATCCGACTGAAGGGCAAACCACCCCAGAAGGTGCCTCCAATGAGCATCAAACTATCAGGGAAAGCACCGACTCCTGAGGCTCCCCTGAAGATACGCCTCAAGGGAAAGCCGCCTCAAACATCGGCTCCCCTGGTGGCAAAATTACAGGGGAAAGCACCACTCACAGGAGGCGCAGTTGAGGCACCTCTGAAGGTGCGTCTTAAGGGCAAGCCCCCGCAGTCATCCAAGATGCCAGAGAGGGCTCACATAGTCCTCTCGGACTCCAAAGCCAACGCT
Source organism: Iris pallida (assembly GCA_029216955.1). Taxonomy (NCBI): domain Eukaryota; kingdom Viridiplantae; phylum Streptophyta; class Magnoliopsida; order Asparagales; family Iridaceae; genus Iris; species Iris pallida. Next base: position 7,257,199 of record JANAVB010028398.1, read on the forward strand.
GTGGTGGACTCTTCCGATCTCACTCCAGTGCTTACAGATGAAGAGTTGGGGGAATATATCTCGGCTGATGTAGATGCCCCTTCTCTAGACAATGTAATCCCGCGGGATAAAATCTCATATTTCATCAATAACAGAGTGTCTTTTAATTATTCTAGTCTTCCACATTGGAATGCCATGTATACATTAGATAACGCTCTACGGTCGTTGCAAACACAAATAACGACCGTCCATCATGTAAATCGAGTAGTCCCGTCCCAAGGGGTCTGTTACATAGTCCTACCACGGAGTCGAGACAAAGAATCCATCATCCTCGGCAGGGTTGAGCGTCATCAAGACCTCCCGCCACTCGAGCCAGAACCAGATGCCGGCAGAATGCAACTCTATCGGTACACGGACAAGGCAAAGTACCTCATCCAAAAGATGGGTTACGACTTAAAAAGCGACAAAGGCTTAAACTACGGCAAGGGTCGACGTCTCCCCCTCCGGCTTCCGACACCTAAAGGAAAGCCGCAGGACTACTACAACAAAACTCGACGGGGGGTAGGCTATGTTACGCCACCGTCAACTCCAGAGAGTTCAGACGCGGAAGAAGTAGAACATTCTCACTCGTCTGAAGCATCAACGTGGGACTCTGATACCAGTATCGGCTCAGTCTTCAAGAGGGTGCTGTCAGCCAACATGACGTCTGCACAACCTCAAGAAGAAGAAGGCGAAGAACAAGCGCCGGAATTTTTCGAAAAAGAACCCTGGGCTCAACGCCTAGGACAACAATGGGAGTCTCGCTTTGAATTACGTGAACCCCCCACCGAAGACGAAGTCGAGCAGATCGACCTTGGGGATGGATCTTCTTCCAAACCCATCTTCATCAGTAAAAGCCTAAAAGGAGAAGACCGATAATCTTTAATCCAGCTGGCTAAAGAGTATATCGACGTCTTCGCCTGGAGTTACGAAGATATGCCGGGACTTGATCCCCAGATCGCAATGCATAGGTTGAACATCTTACCTGATGCCAAACCTATCAAACAACAACAGCGACGTTTCCGTCCGGACATCATGAATGCCATCGATCAGGAGGTGGACAAACTCTTGACCAGCGGCTTCATCCGTGAGGAACAGCACCCAGATTGGGTAGCCAACGTCGTACCTGTCATCAAGAAGAATGGGAAGATACGAGTCTGTATCGACTTCAGGGACCTCAACTCTGCTTGCCCGAAGGACGAATTCCCGCTTCCAATCACCGATGTGATGATCGACAACACATGTGGCTTTGAACGCATGTCTTTCATGGACGGGTATTCAGGCTACAATCAAATCAAGATGTTCCCCGATGACGCAAAACACACGTCATTCAGGACTCCGAAGGGTGTTTTCTGCTACACAGTGATGCCTTTCGGCTTGAAGAACGCCGGTGCAACATACCAACGAGCTATGAGCACCATCTTCCGTCACATCTTCGCAAGACAGTCGAATGCTATGTCGACGACATCGCAGTCAAGAGCCGTCTCAAAGGAGATCACCTACAAGACCTCAAGACAGTCTTCGATCTCATGCGGGCGCATCAACTCAAGATGAACCCCGCTAAATCCTTCCTTGGGGTTTCTAGCGAAAAGTTCTTGGGCTTCATCATCACGGCGAAAGGCATTCATGTCGATCCCGAAAAGACCAAAGATATCCTTGATATGGACCCTCGGAAGAACCTTCGAGAACTTCGAGGCCTACAGGGACGTCTGGCATACATCCGGAGGTTCATAGCAAACCTTTCCAGCAAATGTCAACCCTTCACCCAGCTCATGAAGAAGGGAGTCTCTTACATATGGATAGAGGAATGCCAAAAGGCTTTCGACGACATCAAAGCCTACCTGACGAGCCCACCAGTCCTGGTGGCACCCGTCGCCGGCAAACCGTTTCTCCTCTACGTCCGAGCCATGGATCACTCTCTCGGCGCTCTGCTGGCTCAGAACAGCGATACAGGCTATGAGCAAGCAATCTACTACCTCAATCGAACTCTGATCGGGGCCGAACACCGGTACAACCCCGTTGAGAAAGAGTGCTTGGCTTTGGTATTTGCCATCCAAAAGACTCGACATTATGTCTCGGGGCAGATAATTCATGTCATTTCCCGAGTCAATCCGCTCAGAGTCCTCATGACGAAGCCAGGATCATTGAACTCCCGGCTAGCCACATGGGCTATCTTGCTAACGCCATACAACATGGTGTTCGTTCCACAAAAAGCTGTTAAGGGTCAAGCTCTGGCCGACTTTTTAGCTGCACACCCTATCCCAGAGTCCTCAAGGCTCTATGAAGACATCCCGGATGAGGTCCAAGAATCAAATGTCACCGAAGAAGGCTCCGTCTGGCGGATGTTTTTGATGGCGCTTCAAGAACAGGCCCCAAAGGCCAAATCATCGTAGGAGTGGGGGTGGTATTAGTCTTCCCCGATCAGCTGGTCATCCAGCGTGCTTACTCCCTTTCGAAGCCGTGCTCCAACAAACGTTGCCGAGTACAACGCGCTCATTATGGGACTCCAGCTAGCGCAACAGCTGGGGGTGAATCATCTGGAAGCCTATGGCGACTCAAAACTCGTCGTAAACCAGATCAGAGGGCAGTACGAGGTTCGTCCTGAAGACCTGATCCCTTACCATGAAGTTGCATTGAACATCGTTTCAACCTTCACCGGGTTCTTCATCGAACACGTACCTCGCCTACAAAATCTGGAGGCTGATGCTCTGGCTGGCCTCACAGCCTCCTTGGCGGTACCCCTCGGGACTCAACACTACGTCACGGTAGTGGACCGAGACTTGGTCTGCCCTAAAAACAACCTGCGCTCACAAGTGGCCCACGCCATGTCAACGGGTGCCGGTGTTAACGTCCGAGATTGAAGAGTCCCGTTCATCGACTTCGCTGTCTACGGAATTCTTCCAGAGGACCCGAAAGAAGCCGTCTCAGTCAGGAGACGCTCTCTTCGATTCTACTACGATACGACTACTAAATTGCTGTACCGACGCTCCTACGATGGACTTCTCCTTCGATGTTTGTCTAACGAAGAAGCAGCCGAAGCCCTTTGAGAATCTCATGATGGAACCTGCGGGGCCCATCAACCTGGCCCTAAGTTGCAGGACCGACTGCGACGTATGGGCTACTACTGGCCAACCATGGCCGCTGACGCTGTCGAATATGCTAAGAAGTGCCATGCGTGCCAGCTTCACGCAGACTTTATCCATACACCGTCCGAACCACTACATCCTACAGTCGCCTCCTGGCCCTTCGAAGCTTGGGGCATGGACATTGTAGGACCGATCACCCCTCCTTCATCGAGAGGACACCGCTTCATCCTAGCAATCACCGACTACTTCTCTAAATGGGCAGAAGCAGTTCCGCTGGCAGAAGTGAAAAGCTCCAGGGTGATCAGCTTCATCAAGCACCACATCATCTACCATTTCGGGGTACCCCGAAGGATCATCCACGATAATGGTCCTCAGTTCATCAGCCATGTTTTCAGCCGATTCTGTGACAAGAATCGCATTCAAAACGTGGCATCAACCGCCTACAATCCGGCAGCAAACGAATTAGCAGAGGCGTTTAACAAGACTATCATCATGCTACTCAAAAAGGTCGTGTCATCCAACAAATGCGACTGGGACGAAAAGCTCGACGAATGCCTTTGGGCCTACCGCACAACGGTACGGACCCCGACAGGCAACACACCATTCTCCTTGGTCTACGGGAGCGAAGCGGTACTGCCTCTCGAGATTCAGATATCCTCACTCCGTGTAGCGATCACAAACCAACTCACAGAAGAAGACAATCAACGTCGTCGTCTGCAGAAACTGGAGGCACTTGATGAAAAGCATCTCCTAGCTCAACAGCGCATCGAACTCTACCAAGCCCGTATATCACAGGCTTTCAACAAGAAGGTCAAGCAGAGGACTTTCCAAGTTGGCGACCTGGTTCTGGCAGTCAGGAGGCCGATGGTGTTGACTCACAAGACACCAGGAAAGTTCGAGCCCAAGTGGGAAGGACCTTTTATCATAGAGACGGTATACTCAAACGGTGCTTACCGCCTCGCCAAACCCAATGGGGACTTGTTCATGATGCCCATCAATGACAAGTTCCTAAAGAAGTACTACTCTTGACATCTTTCAGACATGTGCTTCCACCAGGGGATCTGTGGACCCAATCATCAGGGCTCACAGACAATTTACTTCCACAAAATCATAGGCTTCCGGAACCCAGCTGTTCCGTAGCATCCTCCAGTAGAAGGACAACCACGTCCACATCACCTCTGAGTTGTCCCCCTACACCCTACAAAGCGGAATCTTACATCCCATAAGACTACGCTACCCATCATGTTTTCCACGTCTACATTACCTCTGAGTAAACATCCCGTACAGACAACCCCTACGTTGCCGTACATCAATCGCAGAACTTCCACGTCCACATTACCTCTGAGTAGTTCCGTGTATCCCCCAGAGTCATTCCTACCACGTCCATAACACGTCTGAGTAGGAAGATTCTATCATTTGAACCCCATATTTGCCACGTCCACATCACCTCTGAGCAAATATGAGGGTTCTCTCAAACTTATTATCTGTACCTAAAACCAAGGTACGCAAAAGATAATAGGTCCACACAAACCATCAAAGTTCATGACAAGCAAAAATGAACACATCACAGAAAATGGTGTACTTCTTTATTTCTAGAAAAGGAGAGTAAAGGATTACACTATCCCCAGCAAGAGTTGCAAATACACAAAAAAACAGAGACTACAAGCCCTAAATATCCCCAGGGTTGGCGAAAAGCTCTGCAATTCGGCGTTTCAAGTCTACCGCCCGAGTCTCCACAGTCGCCAAGACTCGACGTTCAGCTTCTTGACGCATCGCTTCAACAGCCTCAGCAGAAGTTTCATTCTCGTGCTTCTCATCAAGCTGCTGTATAATAGTCGTACTCCATAAAACATTTTTTTTATTTTAAACATTTATGCCCTAATTATTTTCCTAATAATAATATAAATAACAAATAGTAATATAATAATAATAAAGTTTTATTTACACTTTTATAAAAAAAATAATAAATAAAAAAAAACTTTGCATTTTGGTCTAAGAAAAATTTGCAAATTCCATTTAGGGAATGTGCCACCTCATGGGGCCAAGTGGCAACCCATGGGGGGATAGGTGTCACATTCCTAGACTAGGTGGCACTTGCCTTGCCACATGGCTAGGGTGCATGAGAGGAAACCCCCTTAATATGACACCTAATACACCCTCTTCATTTATTTCTTCTCATTCTCTCCATTTTCCTTCACTTCCTCCACACACACCACCCTCTCTCATTCCCTCTTACTGCAGCTACTGCTGCCATTACTGCTGCTACAGCTGCTGCGCTGCTGCGGCAGCCGCTGCCGCCTCCGCCGGCCTCCGCCGGCCACGCCGCCCGCTGCCGCGCGCCTCCGGCCATCGGTCGACCGGCCTCCCTCCTGGCCGCCGCCCTTACCGTCACCTCCACCATTATCACCACCATCATCTTCATCTCCAACTCCATCATCATCACCACCACCAATATCATCAAACCCTAACCCCCTTTTCTAAAAGAAATGAAGAAGAACAAGAAGATGGATAAAGAAGGAGAAGTTGGAGAAGAAGAAGAAGAAGGAACAAGCCCTAATCCCCAATTCGAAACCCAAATTAATTTTTTCAAGGCAAGCCCTCCTTCCTTATTTCAATTTTGCTCATAAAATCTTTCTTCAAATTTTGGTTACCAATTTTTGTAAGCCATATGATCAATATCATATATATGGTTTCTAGTGTAAAATTAGTGTTGTAATTTTGAATAATATTGACATAGTATAGAAGATTGGCTAGGATTATATACTTATATAAATATTATGACACATACATATATGTCGAAAGTAAGTCGGACACATTGAAATGGAACTAGGACACGATACGGACACGTACATAAGGGGATATCTATATGTGTCATGATTGAATTTTTTTAATGGATTATGTACTACTTTTGTCAATAGTAGAAATGGCGTGTGTATACATATATGTGCATATATTTTTAGTGTATATATACATGAATATATGGATACAAGCCGTGTCCGATAGGAAGTTGAAGGTATATTTAAGTATCAATTCTAGAGTTGTCCTAGATGGACTAATATATGTAGGACTTGATTTATATTTATATAATATATATATATATATAATTATTGAGAATATATATATAATTATATATAAGAAAGCTTATAATTTGTAAAGCTTATTATATATATATATATATATATATATATATATATATATATATATATAATTAAAAATATATATATATATATATATATATATATATATATATATATATATATATATATATATATATATATATATATATATATATATATATATATATATAATTATTGAGAATCCTTATAATTTGAATAGAAATCATCAAAGATGTATAATTAAGTTATATAAGAAAGCTTAGATTGTACTCGATATAATATTGAGAGTAATATTGACCTTAATTTCTAATATTTGTCTTCCAGACTACATCCTAAGGCTATTTGATAAATCCATCTTGTATACAAATTGTAGGATCCTCCTTGTTATTTTATATAAATAAAAATCTAGTATAAATAGATTTTAATCTCATAAGCTGGGATTAAGTATAATTGTTCTAAATGTATATTCTAGTAATTTTAAAGTTACTTTAATTTTTCTTTTATTAGCTCATATTCTAATATGAGGTTTAAATCTAAAAAGACGTGTCAAGCCCCGCTCCCAAAATAAGGCGAGCCGAGTACGTAACAACATCCCCAGGCTACGCGACATATGAATACTCCAGTACCCATATTCGCGATTGTCGCCCGTAGGGTTCTAAGATAGGTTGATCACAGGTCACATGATGCATAAAAATATAAATGACAGTTTGATTAAAGGATATTCTAAACTATAAATAGAAATTTTATTATTCTACCCGATTACAACCATTAATCCCAATACATATATTACATTACCAGCTACCAAGTTTTACTAGTTGATACCAAGTCAACCTCCTCTTTGTCTCATTCATAAAGCTTCTCTTCAGTGTGCATTTGCATTATCTCCTGACCTTCATCAAACCTAGTGAACAAAACTAGGTCGTCAATACGACGAGCAAGCCCTCAGTCAAAGGAGTAAAGTAGGTAAGGTAAGATGATAAAATTATTGAAATTGAACTGAAGGAAAGGATAATTTAAAAGGTATATTGATAAAAATTTCTTATCGTATTAACATCTTTTTTCTAAAGAATGCAGGTGTCAGGTATAAATGTGTAAGTCATCAAACAATCTTGTATAAAAATGCAATATTTAGAGAAACACTTCTGGATCATACAACTTCTATTTTCTCAACAATAATCCCATTTACCCGGGATCAGGTTTATACTAAATGGGCGGTGCTTAGATTTATCCTTTCCATTAGTATCAGGATCACATATTGATGTGATATAATTCAGGATAACACATGAGTGATTTTCCGAGTTATCGGAATCAAGTGTTATAACAATTGTCGTATGACTTGAAATTTTTTAAGAATATCGGAGCAGGCTACATTGGATATTACAGGGCCGAATTCGGGGATTCGAAATCCAATGGAAATCGGGAAATAAGAAACAGGAAACAGGAAAGTGAGCTAAGCCTCACCCCGACAGACCCATATGGCCATACGAGTGCCGGTAACAGGAACTGATCAGTTTTGTAAAATATAATATTGCAAAGATTTCGAAGGTGTGATCCAAAGTTTTCTCTCCCATCCCAAATGCAATTCTTACCAAAATGTAACTTAGTTAAAGTACATTTCAATTTTTGTATCTCGTTTTTCGTGTGATAGAGAACACACATTAAACGAGAATAAAGTTAAGCAGGAGATTCCGTCTTAGCGGAAATAAAATGTCAAACTAGAATTTGTGCGCCTAAGGCAACACTTTCAAGGATTTCAGGATTATGTTTGTATTAGAAACTTTGATAAAATCAGGAACTAGGGTTTAATCATTTCGACCATTTTGACATTTCTAAAATGGCTAACTCTGAAATTTCTCAAAAATTTCGGCAGAGTCTCCTTTGTATTTACTGACCCGAAAATATTCCAGAACATATAAATACAAAGAAATAGTAAATGGGCACGCCGACCCCTTCGGTGGAGCAACCCTCAACACCGGCAACACGCAAATATAAACCGGGCACGCCGACCCCTTCGGTGGAGCAACTCTCAACACCGGTAAATACATGCAGTTATATATAAGTTGATAAATCAATTTCGGACAAAGAACCTTCTTACCAATCTATACTTTACCTTAGCAATTAGCTATTTTGCAAATTTAGCACTGATTTCGGGTTAGCTACACAAGTTCAACAAACTCAATACAATCCATAAATTATAAAGTTACACACACTAGATCACAAATCCATATAAGAATAATTACTCTTAATAAATTGCATATTAAAATATCTCATTTGCACTTTATGGATTAGAATAAAATTTCCCTTTTAGAAAATATTTTCGAACTTATCGAGATACAGGCTAGAAATTAGAGTTTTGTCTTTTGGAGATTTCCAAGGTCTGAGAGTATTTGGTTCAACTTGATTTATAATTTTACATCGCCTAGACTAAATTTAAACCTCATATTAGAATATGAGCTAATAAAAGAAAAATTAAAGTAACTTTAAAATTACTAGAATATACATTTAGAACAATTATACTTAAGCCCACCTTATGAGATTAAAATCTATTTATACTAGATTTTTATTTATATAAAATAACAAGGAGGATCCTACAATTTGTATACAAGATGGATTTATCAAATAGCCTTAGGATGTAGTCTGGAAGACAAATATTAGAAATTAAGGTCAATATTACTCTCAATATTATATCGAGTACAATCTAAGCTTTCTTATATAACTTAATTATACATCTTTGATGATTTCTATTCAAATTATAAGGATTCTCAATATATATATATATATATATATATATATATATATATATATATATATAAATATAAATCAAGTCCTACATATATTAGTCCATCTAGGACAACTCTAGAATTGATACTTAAATATACCTTCAACTCCCTATCGGACACGGCTTGTATCCATATATTCATGTATATATACACTAAAAATATATGCACATAATTTCTTCGTGATGGATATCAAGGACATATGAATAAGGCGAAATGAGGAATATGATCTTAATTCTGTAGTACACACAATGTTATGGTATCTGACAATTTTATTGATTTTATGGAATTTTAAGATCATTAATGAATTCAAGTATCTTCATATTCTATATTCATAAAAACTTTTAATGAATATAATTTTGAAGTATTTATCCAGAAAATATATTACTACTTCATTTTTTGTAAGGTGGGTAGAAAATATTGTTTCTCTCTATAATTCTTTTTAAAATTCTACCTATAAATTTTAAATTTCGAGGACAAAATTTTGTAAGGTGGGTAGAGTGTCATAATCGTATCCATTCAATTTATTTTAATTATTTGTACATTTCTTAATATTTTTTTCCTCTAATTAATTATTAATGTTTTATTATAATGAAAATGAGTTAATAATTTACTTAGATAAATTTTTATTTTGTATATATACATGTTTGCATAAAAGTCCATGACTTAGTTTTGCATTACAAAAGCCACATTGACACCTCAACCTACTAGGTGTCAAACCCTCACCAACCCAAGCAATGACTCATCAAACAACCATCTCTCTTTGAATCCCACCTGTACACATCCTCTCTCTCTTTATTAAATAAAAAGTAAAATATATATACATATATAAGAAACCAAGAGAAGGGGAGAGAAGCAACACCTCTCTCTCTCTCTCACTCGTTCTCTCCCTCTCCCTCTCTCACCCCCTCTCTCCCGCACCCTCTTTCTCTCTCTCGGATTCTATCTCTCTCTCGAACTCTCTCACACTCTCTCGGTTTTCTCTTCCTCTCCCTCACTCTCTCGGCTCCCCTCTCTCGGCCTCCTCTGGCCGCAGCCGTCGGCGCCGCCAACGGCGGCCGGCCAACTGGCCGACCGGCTCCCCCTTCACCGCCATCCTCCATCACAACCTCCAACCCCACCATCTTCATCTCCATCTCCACCATCATCACCACCACTACCATCATCTCCATCTCCATCTCCATCATCATCACCACCACCACTATCATCAAACCCTAAACCCTTTTCTAAAAGAAATAAAGAAGAACAAGAAGATGGAGTAAAGAAGGAGAAGTTGGAAAAGAAGAAGAAGAAGGAACAAGCCCTAATCCCCAATTCGAAATCCAAATTAATTTTTCCAAGGCAAGCCCTCCTTCCTTATTTCAATTTTGCTTATAAAATCTTTCTTCAAATTTTGGTTACCAATTTTTGTAAGCCATATGATCAATATCATATATATGGTTTCTAGTGTAGAATTAGTGTTGTAATTTTGAATAATATTGACATAGTATAGAAGATTGTTTAGGATTATATACTTATATAAATATTATGACACATACATGTATGTCGAAAGTAAGTCGGACACATTGAAATGGAACTAGGACACGATACGGACACGTACATAAGGGGATATCTATATGTGTCATGATTGAATTTTTTTTAATGGATTATGTACTACTTTTGTCAATAGTAGAAATGGCGTGTGTATACATATATGTGCATATATTTTTAGTGTATATATACATGAATATATGGATACAAGCCGTGTGCGATAGGGAGTTGAAGGTATATTTAAGTATCAATTCTAGAGTTGTCCTAGATGGACTAATATATGTAGGACTTGATTTATATATATATATATATATATATATATATATATATATATATATATATATATATATATATATATATATATATATATATATATGGCTTAATTGCTAATTGCTACCCTCAACTATCACACTTTTTCAAGTTGATACCCTAAACTTTTTTTCGTAACAGATTGATACCTCAACTATTTATTTTTTTCAACTTAATACCTAACATTTTAAAAAATCCCAAAATGCCCTTATCCCTTCCCTCCCTCCACCCCTCCCCCACTCCGGCCCCCCCCCCCCCTGCTAGCTCCGGCCGACCCCTCCCCCCCCCCTCCTCGCTTCCGGGCCACCCCCTGCCCCGCACCCCCCTCCCCAGCCCCCCCTCCTCCCGCGCTGCCACGCCCTAGGGGAGAGACGGGAGCGGGCGGGCGGCCGGAGCGAGAGGGGGGTGTGGGGATGACCTGAAGCCAGCGGGGAGGGGAGCCAGCAGGCGGGTGGGCGGCCGGAGCTAGCAGGGGGGGGAAGCGAGCAGGGGGGAGGGGGGGTTAGGGGTAGGGACATTTTTGTCCAAAATAATATCCGGGTATCAAGTTGTTACGAAAAAAAGTTTAGGGTATCAACTTGAAAAAGTGTGATAGTTGAGGGTAGCAATTAGCAATTAAGCCTATATATATATATATATATATATATATATATATATATATATATAGTTGAAGGTATATTTAAGTATCAATTCTAGAGTTGTCCTAGATGGACTAATATATGTAGGACTTGATTTTTATATATATATATATATATATATATATATATATATATATATATATATATATATATATATATATATATATAATTATTGAGAATCCTTATAATTTGAATAGAAATCATCAAAGATGTATAATTAAGTTATATAAGAAAGCTTAGATTGTACTCGATATAATATTGAGAGTAATATTGACCTTAATTTCTAATATTTGTCTTCCATACTACATCCTAAGGCTATTTGATAAATCCATCTTGTATACAAATTGTAGGATCCTCCTTGTTATTTTATATAAATAAAAATCTAGTATAAATAGATTTTAATCTCATAAGGTGGGCTTAAGTATAATTGTTCTAAATGTATATTCTAGTAATTTTAAAGTTACTTTAGTTTTTCTTTTATTAGCTCATATTCTAATATGAGGTTTAAATTTAGTCTAGGTGATGTAAAATTATAAATCAAGTTGAACCTAATACTCTCAGACCTTGGAAATCTCCAAAAGACAAAACTCTAATTTCTAGCCTGTATCTCGATAAGTTCGAAAATATTTTCTAAAAGGGAAATTTTATTCTAATCCATAAAGTGCAAATGAGATATTTTAATATGCAATTTATTAAGAGTAATTATTCTTATATGGTTTTGTGATCTAGTGTGTGTAACTTTATAATTTATGGATTGTATTCAGTTTGTTGAACTTGTGTAGCTAACCCGAAATCAGTGCTAAATTTGCAAAATAGCTAATTGCTAAGGTAAAGTATAGATTGGTAAGAAGGTTCTTTGTCCGAAATTGATTTATCAACTTATATATAACTGCATGTGTTTACCGGTGTTGAGAGTTGCTCCACCGAAGGGGTCGGCGTGCCCGATTTATATTTGCGTGTTGCCGGTGTTGAGGGTTGCTCCACCGAAGGGGTCGACGTGCCCGGTTTATATTTGCGTGTTGCCGGTGTTGAGGGTTGCTCCACCGAAGGGGTCGGCGTGCCCATTTACTATTTCTTTGTATTTATATGTTCTGGAATATTTTCGGGTCAGTAAATACAAAGGAGACTCTGCCGAAATTTTTGAGAAATTTCAGAGTTAGCCATTTTAGAAATGTCGAAATGGTCGAAATGATTAAACCCCAGTTCCTGATTTTATCAAAGTTTCTAATACAAATATAACCCTGAAATCCTTGAAAGTGTTGCCTTAGGCGCACAAATTCTAGTTTGACATTTTATTTCCGCTAAGACGGAATCTCCTGCTTAACTTTATTCTCGTTTAATGTGTGTTCTCTATCACACGAAAAACGAGATACAAAATTGAAATGTACTTTAACTAAGTTACATTTTGGTAAGAATTACATTTGGGATGGGAGAGAAAACTTTGGATCACACCTTCGAAATCTTTGCAATATTATATTTTATAAAACTGATCAGTTCCTGTTACCGGCACTCGTATGGCCATACGGGTCTGTCGGGGTGAGGCTTAGCTCACTTTCCTGTTTCCTGTTTTTCCATTGGATTTCGAATCTCCGAATTCGGCCCTGTAATATCCAATGTAGCCTGTTCCGATATTCTTGAAAAATTTCAAGTCATACGACAATTGTTATAACACTTGATTCCGATAGCTCGGAAAACTATTCATGTGTTATCCTGATTTTATCACATCAATATGTGATCCTGATACTAATGGGACGGATAAATCTAAGCACCGTCCATTTAGTATAAACCTGATCCCGGGTAAATGGGATTATTGTTGAGAAAATAGAAGTTGTGTGATCCAGAAGTGTTTCTCTAAATATTGTATTTTTCATACAAGATTTGTTTGATTGCTTACACATTTATACCTGACACACTAACATTCTTTAGGAAAAGATGTTAATACGATAAGAAATTTGTATCAATATACCTTTGAAATTATCCTTTCCTTCAGTTCAATTTCGATAATTTTATCGTCTTACCTTACCTACTTTACTCCTTTGACTGAGGGCTTGCTCGTCGTATTGACGACCTAGTTTTGTTCACTAGGTTTGATGAAGGTCAGGAGATAATGCAAATGCACACTGAAGAGAAGCTTTATGAATGAGACAAAGAGGAGGTTGACTTGGTATCAACTAGTAAAACCTTGTAGCTGGTGATGTAATATATGTATTGGGTTAATGGTTGTAATCGGGTAGAATAATAAAACTTCTATTTATAGTTTAGAATATTCTTTAATCAAACTGTCAATTATATTTTTATGCATCATGTGACGTGTCACGCCCCGCTCCCAAAATAAGGCGAGCCGAGTACGTAACAACATCCCCAGGCTACGCGATATATGAATACTCCAGTACCCATATTCGCGATTGTCGCCCGTAGGGTTCTAGGATAAGTTGATCACAGGTCACATGATGCATAAAAATATAAATGATAGTTTGATTAAAGGATATTCTAAACTATAAATAGAAATTTTATTATTCTACCCTATTACAATCATTAACCCAATACATATATTACATTACCAGCTACCAAGTTTTACTAGTTGATACCAAGTCAACCTCCTCTTTTTCTCATTCATAAAACTTCTTTTCAGTATGCATCTGCATTCTCTCCTGTCCTTCATCAAAACCTAGTGAACAAAACTAGGTCGTCAATACGACGAGCAAGCCCTCAGTCAAAGGAGTAAAGTAGGTAAGATGATAAAATTATCGAAATTGAACTGAGAAAAAGGATAATTTAAAAGGTATATTCACTGATTAAAAAAAATTCTTATTGTATTAATATCTTTTCCTAAAAGAATGTAAGTGTGTCAGGTATAAATGTGTAAGCAATCAAACAAATCTTGTATGAAAAATACAATATTTAGAGAAACACTTCTGGACCACACAACTTCTATTTTCTCAACAATAATCCCATTTATCCGGGATCAGGTTTATACTAAATGGACGGTGCTTAGATTTATCCGTCCCATTAGTATCAGAATCACATATTGATGTGATATAATCAAGATAACACATGAGTGGTTTTCCGAGTTATCGGAATCAAGTGTTATAACAATTGTCGTATGACTTGAAATTTTTCAAGAATTTCGGAGCAGGCTACATTGGATGTTACAGAGCCGAATTCGGGGATTCGAAATCCAATGGAAATCAGAAAATAAGAAACAGGAAACAGGAAAGTGAGCTATACCTCACCCCGACAGACCCGTATGGCCATACGAGTGCCGGTAACAGGAAACTGATCAGTTTTGTAAAATATAATATTACAAAGATTTCGAAGGTGTGATCCAAAGTTTTCTCTCCCATCCCAAATGCAATTCTTACCAAAATGTAACTTAGTTAAAGTACATTTCAATTTTGTATCTCGTTTTTCGTGTGATAGAGAACACACATTAAACGAGAATAAAGTTAAGCAGGAGATTTCGTCTTAGCGAAAATAAAATGTCAAACTAGAATTTGTGCGCCTAAGGCAACACTTTCAAGGATTTCAGGGTCATGTTTATATTAGAAAATTTGATAAAGTTTTGATATTAGGGTTTAACCATTTCGACTTTCCAAAATGGCTAACTTTGGGATTTCTCAAAAATTTCGGCAGAATCTCCTTTGTATTTTGGAGCCCGAAATTTTTACAATAGACAATAAAACATATAATCATGGGTTCGCCGACCCCTTCGGTGGAGCAACCCTCAACACCGGAACCACGCAAATATATATCGGGGTCGCCGACCCCTTCGGTGGAGCAACTCTCTACACCGGTAACCACGCAGTTATATATATATATATATATATATATATATATATATATATATATATATATATATGTAGTTAATTGAAAACTTTTTACCTTAGCAAGCATTCTAGCAAGTAAACCTAATTGCCTCGGGTACTTTGCTAAAGGCTATCCAATATCAAAACAAAATTGTTAATAGCATAATGATGTCACATTTTACTCTTAAAATATTCATTAATTCTTATAACCTTGTCATAGTAGCATGATACTAATTATATTTTAAATTACTTATAATTATAGTTTTGGTTTGTTAAGAATGTCAATGGAAGTTTAAAAGTTGAAACAAACATATATAAGATTACCTTAACATGTAGGTACCCATACATATCAATATTAACTAGATTTTTATGCCAAACTATCTTAAATTGGTATCTTTTAAAGTATGGACAGAAATGGTATTTTTGATAAAGCAAAAATTATATATATATTTTTTTCATTTATATATTTGAAACAAATCTAATGTGAACATATATACTAAAGATGTATTCATAGGTAAATTTTGAATCTTAAACAAGTATAAGACTATGCCCAAAAGTGATACCAATTGTTAATTTAAATATTCAAGATAATATAGCTCATGTGTTATGTCTATTATGATATATTTTTATACATTTGTATAGATGTCCATATATGTATAAAGCTTATAGTTTGTGTCCATACATCTACGTATACTTATATACATATTCTCACAAAACATAAGTTGATGTGTCCATTATTTGTATTTTTCACATTTTGTCCGTGTCGTAATTTAAAGGTTGAGCATCCTAAATTGAACCAAGGTTTGCAAAGAGTATAATTTCTTGTTTCCGTGTCCAAACAATGTATCATAATATAAGTGAATATATTTATACTAGCATGTTGTAATACACATATTTACATTCACGTATATATATATATCAAGGATCATTATATATAACATAAATTAATTTTGAAATGTCTATTCAAGATGTATTCAACACTCGTGTCCAAGCATAATGTGTCCACATGTTGTTGTGTCCAATTTTCATATTCATTTAAGTATTTTATTGGTGTTGTGTCCATAAGTAAGTTTCTTTCAAATTTTAAAAGTCTATATCAATATTACATCCTTACGAAGTTGGATTTGTCATGAATTTATTTAAATTCCAGAAATATAACTAACCCATATTAATTCAAGAAGAATTTAGAAAATTAATTTCGAACAATTATCAAGAAGAAGAGGGAAAGAAAGAAGATGAGGACTTGCCTTGGAAAAAATTGATTTGAAATTGGAACTAGGGTTTGAGCCTTCTTCTTCTTCTTCTCCAACTTCTTCTTCTTTACTCCATCTTCTTGTTCTTCTTCATTTCTTTTAGAAAAGGGTTTAGGGTTTGATGATAGTGGTGGTGGTGATGATGATGGAGATGGAGATGAAGATGATGGTGGTGGTGGTGGTGGTGATGATGGTGGAGATGGAGATGAAGATGAAGATGGTGGTGTTGGAGGTTGTGATGGAGGATGGCGGTGAAGGGGGAGCCGGTCGGCCAGTTGGCCGGCCGCCGTAGGCGGCGTCGACGGCTGCGGCCAGAGGAGGCCGAGGGAGGGGAGCCGAGAGAGTGAGGGAGAGGAAGAGAAAACCGAGAGAGTGTGAGAGAGTTCGAGAGAGAGAGAATCGTGAGAGAGTGAGAGGTTTCGAGAGAGAGAGAATCCGAGAGAGAGAAAGAGGGTGCGGGAGAGAGGGGGTGAGAGAGGGAGAGGGAGAGAACGAGTGAGAGAGAGAGAGAGAGAGAGAGGTGTTGCTTCTCTCCCTTTCTCTTGGTTTCTTATATATGTATATATATATTTTACTTTTTATTTAATAAAGAGAGAGAGGATGTGTACAGGTGGGATTCAAAGAGAGATGGTTGTTTGATGAGTCATTGCTTGGGTTGGTGAGGGTTTGACACCTAGTAGGTTGAGGTGTCAATGTGGCTTTTGTAATGCAAAACTAAGTCATGGACTTTTATGCAAACATGTATATATACAAAATAAAAATTTATCTAAGTAAATTATTAACTCATTTTCATTATAATAAAACATTAATAATTAATTAGAGGAAAAAAATATTAAGAAATGTACAAATAATTAAAATAAATTGAATGGATACGACTATGACACTCTACCCACCTTACAAAATTTCATCCTCGAAATTTAAAATTTATAGGTAGGATTTTAAAAAGAATTATAGAGAGAAACAATATTTTCTACCCACCTTACAAAAAATGAAGTAGTAATATATTTTCTGAATAAATACTTCAAAATTATATTCATTAAAAGTTTTTATGAATATAGAATATGAAGATACTTGAATTCATTAATGATCTTAAAATTCCATAAAATCAATAAAATTGTCAGATACCATAACATTGTGTGTACTACAGAATTAAGTTCATATTCCTCATTTTTTGTTTTATGGCGTGATATAGTAATCTTGTGCCTCGCCATTGCGCATATGGCTGCAACAAAGATACTATTTTACTATCAAGGTTTGCTACCACTTCCTTGATATCCATAGAATGAGTAGAAATTATGATTTTTGAGGTAGCCTTACACGTTAGGGTATCCTTGGAAATTCAAAAGATACTAGAATCTGTACTTAGAAATTCATCTTTTTCTTTTATCCTTTATCCGAGTGTCAGAGTACTATATAATAATATAAAATTTTCTGACAAAATTTAGTAGGAAAATCTTATATATCTATGTTATTAAAAATACCGAATAACATTTTAAGTTATTTAGAACACTGGTTTTCAAATCCAAATAGTAGTAAAACAAAATAAAATCTAAATATCAATTTTCGAATTCCATCACGAAGAAATTATGTGCATATATTTTGTGATCTAGTGTGTGTAACTTTATAATTTATGGATTGTATTGAGTTTGTTGAACTTGTGTAGCTAACCCGAAATCAGTGCTAAATTTGCAAAATAGCTAATTGCTAAGGTAAAGTATAGATTGGTAAGAAGGTTCTTTGTCCGAAATTGATTTATCAACTTATATATAACTGCATGTGTTTACCGGTGTTGAGAGTTGCTCCACCGAAGGGGTCGGCGTGCCCGGTTTATATTTACGTGTTGCCGGTGTTGAGGGTTGCTCCACCGAAGGGGTCGGCGTGCCCATTTACTATTTCTTTGTATTTATATGTTCTGAAATATTTCCGGGTCAGTAAATATAAAGGAGACTCTGCCGAAATTTTTGAGAAATTTCAGAGTTAGCCATTTTAGAAATGTCAAAATGGTCGAAATGATTAAACCCTAGTTCCTGATTTTATCAAAGTTTCTAATACAAACATAACCCTGAAATCCTTGAAAGTGTTGCCTTAGGCGCACAAATTCTAGTTTGACATTTTATTTCCGCTAAGACGGAATCTCCTGCTTAACTTTATTCTCGTTTAATGTGTGTTCTCTATCACACGAAAAACGAGATACAAAAATTGAAATGTACTTTAACTAAGTTATATTTTGGTAAGAATTGCATTTGGGATGGGAGAGAAAACTTTGGATCACACCTTCGAAATCTTTGCAATATTATATTTTACAAAACTGATCAGTTCCTGTTACCGGCACTCGTATGGCCATACGGGTCTGTCGGGGTGAGGCTTAGCTCACTTTCCTGTTTTCTGTTTCTTATTTCCTGATTTCTATTGGATTCCAAATCTCCGAATTCGGCCCTGTAATGTCCAATGTAGCCTGCTCCGATATTCTTGAAAAATTTCAAGTCATACGACAATTGTTATAACACTTGATTCCGATAACTCGGAAAACCACTCATGTGTTATCCTGAATTATATCACATCAATATGTGATCCTTACTAATGGGACATATAAATCTAAGCACCGCCCATTTAGTATAAACCTGATCCCGGGTAAATGGAATTATTGTTGAGAAAATAGAAGTTGTGTGATCCAGAAGTGTTTCTCTAAATATTGCATTTTCATACAAGATTGTTTGATTACTTACACATTTATACCTGACACCTGCATTCTTTAGAAAAAAGATGTTAATACGATAAGAAATTTTTATCAATATACCTTTTAAATTATCCTTTCCTTCAGTTCAATTTCGATAATTTTATCATCTTACCTTACCTACTTTACTCCTTTGACTGAGGGCTTGCTCGTCGTATTGACGATCTAGTTTTGTTCACTAGGTTTGATGAAGGTCAGGAGATAATGCAAATGCACACTGAAGAGAAGCTTTATGAATGAGACAAAAAGGAGGTTGACTTGGTATCAACTAGTAAAACTTGGTAGCTGGTAATGTAATATATGTATTGGGATTAATGGTTGTAATCGGGTAGAATAATAAAATTTCTATTTATAGTTTAGAATATCCTTTAATCAAACTGTCATTTATATTTTTATGCATCATGTGACCTGTGATCAACCTATCCTAGAAACCTACGGGCGACAATCGCGAATATGGGTACTGGAGTATTCATATGTCGCGTAGCCTGGGGATGTTGTTACGTACTCGGCTCGCCTTATTTTGGGAGCGGGGCGTGACATGCTGTCTCTGCTGAGCCAGGGTAAGAGCCCGATGAGTGAAAGCCGCTTCCTCCTTCTTGAATGCTATGTGTTCAGCCTGGACACGTTCGGCGTCCAATAGGAGTCGGGCCCACTGATCCTCAAGGCGGCGGATCTGGGCGTCAATCTCCGCGATATTAGCGTCCAACGCAGCTCGCGTCTCCACTGTCTCCCGCGTAGACTGAGATAACCGCTCCACTGCAGCTTCAGTCTCAGCCACTTCGTGTTCCTAGACACTCACAGTGGCCTGGTAGGAAGACACAGTCTCGGCGAGCAGCTTCTCCTTCTCCGCATCTATCAGGACGGAGAGGTCATTTTGCTGGATGCGTCCTAATTCAGAAAGCCGCTGGTCTAACTCAGCCACCGTGGCTTCCAGAATGATGGCCATATGATCGTGGCCCTGGTGAAGACGGATCAGGTTGATATGAGGCAGTGCCAGAGTTCTTGCTGTCGTAAAGCTCCCATTGGCATCCATCACTGCCGACACCCCCCTCTACAGCATTTTATACACTGCCTCCACGATGAACTTCACATATTCATCTGCGTCCGCCAACACCTGTGGCGTCATAGCAGGGGTTGGAGGAGCTACCCCAGTTGACAGACCGGAAGAAGACCCGCCGATCTCAACCTGCGAGACTGGAACCTCGACATCAACAGGCTCTTCATCAACAGGGGCTGGGCTACTAGCCCGAGGAGCCAAGAGAGCAGAAGAAGCCGGAACAGGTGTCGTGATAGTACCCCAAGTGGAAGGAGCAACAGAGGGTTCCATCACACCCTTACCCTTCCCGAACTTGGAAGTACTACCGACGTCAGTGACCACCTCTCCGGTCCCCAACGTGCTATCAGCAGCCAATACCTCCCCTGGCAGAACGGAAAGATCAACACTTGTCTCCTGACCCGCCCCAGGAGTCGGGACCGTCAGACGAGTCTCTTTATCAAATCCCTCTACAGGGACAGGATCTGTCGCTACCTCCTGGTTGGTAGCCACTTCAGCTTCCGCCGCTGAGTCTGGGGTAGGGCTCGGCAATGCTGCAGCCGACCTTCCATCATCATGACAAGGAGGGGAATCAACCCTCTCCTTTGTTCCAGCCATCTCTGTTGCCCCCGCAACAGGCTCTTGCAACTCTGGAGCAGCGTCATCCGAAGACGACGAACTCCACTCTACTTCATCACCAGGAAGCCGGGCGCCTGCTGTACCCTCAGCATTCGAGGCCCCCGCGGCGGCCTTCATCATTTCGAAAACTGCTACATCCTCAGCTTCCCTTCTGACAAAATCTGGGGATGCTGGAATCTCCACGACAACAACATCCTCCGGATTCTCCTTCATGGGAGACATCATAGTCGGCGGGATGCGCACTTCAGACGAGCCCGCCATCTCCTTTGGCCTGCTTCCACCAAATTTTGGAGTACAAGGCCTTCTTTTTAGCGGCTCCTATAAAAAGGGAAAGCATTGATTACATGAAATGTTGAACCCAAACCAGACTATGCGGGACATCCTTACCTCTGCAGATGCTGAATCCGATGACACCGTCGGTGACGATGCCTTCTTCGGTTTCTTTGACGCAGGAGATCCAGCCCCTGCATCTGCACGTCGTTTCGGTTGATCAACCGAAGGTTCGGCCTGACCCCCTGGGGATGCGGCAGGGGCACCTTGATGACCCACCTCTGGTGGACGGTGCAATCGAGCCCTAGCCGATACATGCCCGATCACCGCTAACGGGGTGCCTGCAACAAGACTTGTCTCCCTATCATACCCGGGAGGCGCGGCAGCCATAACACAGTAAAACTTGGCGGCCGAGTAAAGAATGGGCGGCTGCGGATTCTGGACGGGCAGCGTAAAGCGAGCTCCGGTACATCCAGCATTGTAGTAATGCCAAACTCGTGCACCATCCAACAAACTTCCAGCATACCCCAGGGTGATACTGGGATTGTCCAACATCAGCTGCGTATAACCGAATTGTCGTGCAAAGCGGCTCGGTAAATACGGTTCCAGGAAGCACTGATTCCTGTTCCGGTACACCAGATGGGATGGCCGAATACTTTGCAACCAGCAGAATTCCCATGGAGGCAGAGCGGTGGCATCTTCACCTGAATCCCTTAAGTCTTTGTTGGCCTCAAAACCCAAGAAGATTGGACCAACTTTGGTGATCTCCCATCCCTGAAGATGGGATAAAACCCTTCTGCAAACAGGGACGCCAGTGTGCGACCAACTCCTCTGGTGGAAACGGCGGAGGAATGCATCTCCGGCCCTGTAGTCTTCTTCTGAACCCGGACTCATTACATTGGGATGGTGTAAAATTAACCACCCCATCAAATAGTGAAACGGCAGTTCAGCGCTCAGGAAGTTATTTTTTCGACCTCGGTCATGAATCACATTTCCCGCGAACTCGCGTAAACCTCGCAGCAGGTTACATACCATTACGGGGAGTAGAGCCAAGCGCCGGCCAAAAACCAACTTCACAGCTGGCAGGATTAAGTTCCGGGTCACCCTCTCTACAGAGCCGGATCCGCCCGGGAAGACGTAATCCCGAAGCCAAACCATAAGATACGCGACCAATACTGCTTTCGACGACATACGATGAGCAAGATGCCAGAAACAGCTGTAGGAGCGTTCATCCGACTGCTGGTCCTCGTTCTCCCGGGGATTCTTCTCACCTAACCTGCTCATCTCAGAGAGCACTTCGCTACGAGAGAGCGCTGGCGGAGTGGAGAACTGCGAGGGATCCCCCTTGTCTTGCCTAAAGATGTAATCTCTCCAAGCGGTCACATGAGGCTGTGACCCGCTCTTATCCCTTCTCTGCATATAGTAATGATGACTCGCCAGTTCCTTAAAGACGGCCGTCATCTCCTCAGCCTTGTCCTCCAGGACTTGAAACTCTTCGTTGGTCGGAAAGTACTCTTCATAGGGTTCTGATCCCCAAGGGAGCTTTGATACCTCATACATCTCATGAAGTGCGAGCCCTAACTCCCCCACCGGAGTAAAAAAGGTCCCGGTATAGATATCAAACATCTCCAAGAGTGCGAGGAACATATACCTGTTAATGTCAACACCTGCCTGGGTAGCACGAATCGCGGCAGTCAGCCCAATCTCTCGGAGCTCAGTCCGAAACTGCGACAAAACCCAGAGTGTCAGTTTATCCCATTTGGAAACGTAATGACACCAACCCTCTACCCAAAACTCTCCTTTCGGGTATGAGCGTTCCATCAACAGCATGCGATGTGCAAAAGTCAAGGCACTATAAGCAAATGTATCGAGGGGAACATCACTGTAAATGCTCCCAAGACGTAGAGTCCGCCAGGTGTAAGAAGACCCAGATCGCACTGCGGTCAAAGTATCTCTCTGATCGGAGGTAGAATCAATTTTGATGATGCCAGTCACCGCTCCCCCCTGAGAGGGAGTAAGATCCCAAGACATCCTCCTCTTGGAAGCAAGACGACAGAAGGCCGTCAGAGGCCATTGACGTTCAAGTTGCTTAACAGTCATATGTACTCCCTTGGCTGTAAAAAACCAGTCTTCCTTGACCTTCAACACTGTTGCTTCAGTAGAAGTAAGGCGGTCCCCAAACAGGAACTCAGGCTTCAAGAAGGTCACTTTATCAGATGTGGCAGATTTCAAAACACCATGCTCCATTATCCGTTTGAGGAACCCATACTGCTGCTCCCGGATTTGAGTCATTCTCTCGGGATGCTGATCCAGCATAATAGCGGCTTAAGCAGGGTTTATCACTTCCTCGTTATAATCTACTCCCGTCTGGTAGAGAGCAGCATCCAGAAGCACTTCATTCAAGAGTGGGATAGGCATCGACACTAGCAAAGATTCAAAAAATGTTAGAAATAACAAAAGAATCTGAGTCTCATCAAAAGCGCATAGCACGTCTGAAAAAGAAGCTTCGGCACATCATCAGGGTGTAAACCCATGCGCATCAGCAGCGGAGCTTCGGCGCGTCATCAGGGTGTGAACCCATGCGTGTCAGCAGTGCTTCGGCGCATCATCAGGGTCTAAGCCCATGCGCGTCAGCGGTAGTGCTTCGGCGCATCATCAGGGTCTAAACCCATGCGCGTCAGCAGTAGAGCCTCGGTGCATCTTCAGGGCTTAAACCCATGCGCGTCGGCGGCAAAAACCTTGGCACATCATCAAAGACTCAAGGTCTATGTGCGTTGGTGTACGTAAAATAAAACTTACCGACCACCTCCGGCCGAACTTCGACAGGCGACGGGGAACATCAGCCGCCGCAACTTTCACAGGTTCTTTTCCTTTATCCTTGCCAGCACCGCCGCGAGGAGTCTTGGGAGCCATTCTTTGAGAGAAGAAAAGTTAGGGTTTTTGAAGAAGAACTCTAAAGAAAGCAAAAGCAAGGAGAAGAAGAACTCTCTCTCTCCATCTCTTGCCTATTTATAGGGCTTGGTCGCACGCGTGAACCGATGATGTGTGATCTCAGCCGTTGCCTCGGGTTCTGTGAAAAGATAACCACAAATAAAACCAAAAAGATCATCATTAATCTTTTTCGGTTACCGAGGCGTCATCATTTGCATTAACTGAGCGGAGCATGCGCCCCATCACTGATGCGCGGAGTATTTATGCACCCCGACGGTCATGCGCCTCCACTACCATGCTTCTTATTCAAAGTATTCCAAAACTTATCCAAAAGTTTTGAAAACTTTGAAAGGGGTCTTGTAGAAGCATGGAATTTCAGAACCAGAAAGTCTATGCGCCAGACTACATACGCCAAAGCTTGGACAAAGTACTTCACAACAAAAAGCAACAAATATAGACATTGAAAGAGGATTTTTTATTTAACATATAAAAGTCTATTACATGTCTAAGAAAGACTGTACAAAGAAGAATTTCTACAAAGAAAAGATCCTAAGTCTACAGCCAGCAGCCAACATGCGCCCTCAAGTAGGCGCAACAATCAACATGTGCCCTCAGCCAGGCGCATTCCACCATGCGTCCTCAGCAAGGCGCATTCTTTTCAGCAGCTCAGTTATGTGCATCCCAGTTATGTGCATCCCTTCAGCAGCCCAGTTATGTGCCGCTCTTCCAGCCAGGCTCACTGCCGTCTAAATGCTTCGACTAATGAAGCATTTATTGAGCAGAACGAGGGTGGCAATCAACCCTCTAGCCAAGGAAAGGAAAAGAACCACAAGCCAACCTGTGGCCAGGGGAGGCTTTGAAAGAGCCTCCAAACACCAAGGAAGACCGTGATCGAAACCGCGGCCAAAGGAGCAGCTTTCAACACAACCGAATGGGCTACACCCATTTTGAAGGAAGAAAGAGCCACCAAAGTCGTAGCACCGCCATTCCGATCTACGGCGCTTCCTGTACAACGAAGACGAGGCTCGAGCATCCCTATCTTTGGATGCAACAGGCACCTTCTGCCTGCCTCAGAAGCCCTCGACTCCGACTTTTGGATGTAACAGTCAACTTCAAGTGCATCAACGAAGACACTGCGTCGCATCTTCACCCTCGGGAGCATCTCGTCAACAGAATGCATCCGAGTAAACAAGTTCATGTTGGAAGAACGTGAGAGAACGAGAAGCAAACTCTCTCCATGCCACTATTTATAGGCCGAGCAAATCAAACCCATGTGCCAAGTGGATGGCTCTCCGAATTCCGTGCAATGAATTTGCATTAAATGGATGAACCGGACGCTTCGAATTCAGCTAAGTCAAAACGGCTATTTAAAGCACTCGAAGAACGTAATAGTCGTACCATTAAAGACGTGTCACAAAGCGGATGTGCCGGCCAGACCGCACATTACACAGACGCGTCCTTCAACATCAAGCGCATCACACAGACGTGCCCTTCAGTACCAAACACATCACAGGGATGCGCCCCTATGCGTTCCTATACGCCAAGTGGAATGCCAACCGACGCGCCCACTCAGCTGTCCATCAAATGTCACAAACATTAAATGCTGAACTGACAGAGTTTACAGCACGCCTCCCGAAGTCTGAACAGTCGGCAGCTTTTTCAGAAGACGAAGCATCGCCAATGTCAGCATCATCATTACTTCCCTCCGATGGCTACTGCCACGTGGCCACTCAACCACTTGCATACGCCTCCGCAGCCATGCGCCCAAATCTGCATATGCCTCAAAAGTTGTGCGCCTCAGACTTCTCCCTGATCCCAAAAGACAGGAGTAAAGTCACTACTGAAGCTCTGCATGCGCCTCAAAAGCTATGCGCCCAGAATGGTTCGTGACTCCTAAAGGTTACGAGCCAAAGTCTCCTCATGCGCCCAATCTCAGGCGCATCCTACCAGATCATTCCCCACCAAATCCGAGACCTCCGAGCCATGGGCCAATGACACGTGTCCTTTGACTCGACTCACCCAAGATCTCAGCAATAGAAAGATCTTCTTCTCTGCTACGTGCCGGCTCACAACAGCAACATGAAGAAGTCAACCCCTCGATCAGGGCGCATCGTCCATGCACCTCCATCAGCAATCAACACGTGGCGTCCCCACGTACAGGTGCATCCTACATGCGCGCATGAGCAGCCAGCCTGCAAAGCTATAAATAGAAGGATCATTTCCTTCTTTCTGAGGTACACAGATACCTACCTACACAATGAACACATAGAGACTTCGCACCACCAGAGAGGCAGATACAGACACTCAACGTCTTTCTCCTCTCAGCAAGCTCTAGCATCCAAAGCAATCCAGACCTTCAGAGAACCGATAACCGTCGTTAGATCGTCAACGGAGTCAATGCATTACCACTCACTCCATCGGCACAAGGGACCCAGATAAACAAAAGTGTACACCTAGGACTACATCTAAGTCCTATATTGTAACACTGTTCTGTTTGTATTAAAATTTGCAATCAAAGAATTTTAATGGCAAACAGTCAGCTGTCAGAAGATCTGATTTTCTGTCAGATAATGATGACGCGGCCATATCAGCTTGCGTACTTGGATAGGTGTGCAGTTTAGCTTACGCAGTTGAGTTGTTACGCAATCTGTCTCCTGCGCAGTTCATTTGAAGGGTGTACAATTTGATTTTTATTACTTTTTTTTATGGGTGGAACTTAATTTTTAGGACCTACAGTTGCTGATATGAATGAACGGATGAATCATCAAAACGCATGGACGAAATGAATCGTTGGAATGAACGGATGAACCGTCAGAGGAATTGGATGAACGGGTGATCCGTCGGATGAATGGATGAACGGGTAAACCGTCGGATGAATGTAATGAACGGGCAAAACATCGGATGAATGGATGAACGGGTGAACCGTCGGATAAATGTAATGAACGGGTGAACCGTCGGATAAATGTAATGAACGGGCGAGCCGTCGGATGAATGGATGAACGGGTGAACCGTCGGATGAATGGATGAACGGGTGAACCGTCGGATAAATGTAATGAACGGGCGAGCCGTCGGATGAATGGATGAATGGACAAACCGTCGGATGAAGAACGCGTCGCTTCGTCGTTTCACGAATTTCTGTCTATAAATAGAACAAAAAATTAGATGGAATGATCACTTTTACTTTTCAACATAAAGATGTCGTCTGGAGATACATCCAAGAAGGCTGAGATCCCCCCGAAGGTTGACGCGGGCACTGAGGAACGTCCAATTGAGATGACCCAACCAAAGCAGACAGAGGCGGACGAAGGTTCATCTGCACCCAAGCCGCCGCGGGATATCTTGGACTTCCTACTTGAACCAGGGAAGACTGAAGAAGAAGAGGCCATGAGGATGGCTGCTTGCAAGTTACTGGTGGGTTCGAGCAAGGATGTTCTCGGCTCTTTTGCCGATTTTATTTTTGAGAAGGACGGCAGTGGTCCTCGTCCTGTCTATAAAAAGGACGATAGTGATTCTCATCCTTAATATTATGTAACATCATTCATGATGAAATAAAATCAAACTTTATTTATGCACTGTCTTGTGGTATTTATATGAAATTCTTGTTACATTCATACATAGTATTTCTTAAGGAATTTGTTATTGATATGCATCATAGCAACTCGACCGTCCAGCTCTGAGAGTTGATAGGCTCCATTTGAAAAGACTTTGCTCACAATGTAAGGTCCTTCCCATTTTGCATCGAACTTGCCTCTGCTCATGTGAGTCATAGTCATGGGACGTCTGACTGTTAGAACGAGCTCTCCTTTCTGAAAGGCTCTGACTTTAACTTTGCGGTTGAAAGTCTTCGAGATGCGGGCTTGGTATAACTCAATATGCTGTTGAGCCAATAGCCGCTTCTCGTCAAGCGCCTCCAATTCCTGAAGTCGAAGAATATCGTTGTTCTCCGTTGTCAGCTCATTAGCGATGGCAATCCCTAAGGACGGAATTTGAAGTTCCAGGGGTAGAACTGCTTCACAGCCATACACTAAAGAGAAAGGTGTACAGCCTGTGGGGTTGCGGACCGTAGTATGATAGGCCTAAAGACATTCTCCAAGCTTTTTACTCCAATATCGTTTGTTAGTAGACACAAAATTATTAAGAAGCTTGATGATAGTTTTGTTGAAGGCTTCAGCCAAGCCTTTAGCAGCAGGATTGTAGGCTGTCGAAGCGACATTGTCAATCCGGTGATCATCGCAGAATCTTATAAACTTCTGGCTGATAAATTGAGGTCCATTGTCATGAATGATTCGTCGAGGTACACCAAATCTATAAATGACATGATGTTTGACAAAGTTGATGACGTTGCTAGTTTTGACTTCTGTCAAGGATATAGCTTCGGCCCACTTGGAGAAATAATCCGTTATGGCGAGTATAAATCGATGTCCCTTAAAAGAAGGAGGATTGATGGGACCTATAATATCCATGCCCCAAGCTTCGAAAGGCCAGGAAGCAACAGTCGGATAAAGGAATTCTGATGGTTGATGGATGAAATCTGCATGGATTTGACAGGCTCGACACTTCCTTGCATATTCGATGGCATCAGATACCATAGAGGGCCAGTAGTAACCCATGCGTCGGATACAATCTTGTAGCTTGGGGCCGGGTTGATGTGCTCCGCAAACACCATCACGAGCTTCACGCAATACTTGCTTTGCTTCATCACCAGCAAGACAGCGTAAAAGAAGACCGTCATAAGTCCGTCGATAGAGAGTTTTGGTGGTCTGATTATAGTAAAACTGGAGAGATTGTTGATGAATACTCGTAGCCTCCTTGGGGTCTTCAGGAAGTATATTATGGACCACAAAATTGATGAAAGGAGCTCTCCAATCTTCACTGATAACATTGGCTTCAATAAGATTACTGAACTCAATATTACGATTATTTTCGATGCAGAACAATTCTCAATTAGAGACAACCACCACCTGCTGTCTTTTGATAGGGATGGCTAAGACTGCTGCAAGATTGGCCAAAACATCTGCTTCAGTATTGCAAGCTCGGCGAACATATTCGATGAAGAAATCCTTGAACGATGTAGCCATATGAGTCGCAGCTTCATGATAAGGTACTAGATCTTGATGACGAACTTCATAGGTTCCTCTAACCTGGTTAACAACCAGCTTGGAGTCACCATAAACTTCAAGATATTCGACGTCTAGTTGTTTAGCTAATTGAAGGCCAATGACAAGAGCGTTGTATTCTGCTACGTTGTTGGAGTAGGGTTCATCTAGGAAATAGGCTCTTTGGATAGTTGACCCATCTGGAGAAACAAAAACAACCCCAACTCCTGCGACAATGGCACCATTCGGCCCGATCCTGGATGCACCGTCAAAGAATAGACGCCAGGTAGAAAATTTTTTGGAGATCATATTTGATTCCAATGTCTCGTCTGGAATTTCATCATAAAGTTTAGATGTTTCTGGAATAGGATGAGCCGCTAAGAAGTCTGCCAGTGCTTGACCCTTAACAAATTTTTGTGGAACATATACTATGTCATATTGGGCTAGCAGAATGGCCCATGTAGCCAGTCGAGAATTGAGTGTGCTGGGTTTCTTCATCAGTACCCGAAGAGGATTAACTCGGGAAATGATATGAATAGTTTGTCCAATGATGTAATGTCGAGTCTTTTGAACAGCGAACATAAGAGCTAAGCATTCTTTTTCGACCAGACTATAACGGTGTTCGGCACCAATCATAGTACGATTGAGATAATAGATGGCCTGTTCATGACCTTTTTTGTTCTTTTGGGCAAGTAAAGCACCCAATGAATGATCCATAGCACGGACATACATTAAGAATTGTATGCCAGAGATTGGTGGCACCAAGACTGGTGGGTTCATGAGATACTATTTTATGTCGTCAAATGCTCGTTGACATTCTTCAGTCCAAATGAAAGAGATACCTTTCTTCATTAACTGGGTAAATGGTCTACAGCGTCCAGACAGATTTGAAATGAATCTCCTAATGTACGCAAGTCGACCTTGGAATCCTCGTAGCTCTTTTAGGTTGCGTAGAGGACGCATCTCTTGAATGGCTTTGATCTTCTCGGGATCCACGTGTATACCTTTAGAGGTAATGACGAAGCCGAGAAATTTACCACTAGAGACACCCAAGAATAACTTGGTAGGATTTATTTTCAGCTGATGTTGGCACATTAAATTGAAGATAGTTCTTAAATCTTGGATGTGATCTTCCTTTAGACGACTCTTGACAGCAATATCGTCAACATAGCATTCGACAAACAGAGATAGCAACCCAGATCTAGAGAGAGGCAGATACAGACACTCAACGTCTTTTTCTTCTCCGCGAGCTCCTGCACCTAGAGCAACCCAGATCTTCAGAGAACCGAGAACCGTCGTCAGATCGTCAACGGAGTCAACGCATTACCACTCGCTCCATCGGCACAAGGGACCCAGATTAAACAAGAGTGTACTCCTAGGACTACGTCTAAGTCCTACATTGTAACACTGTTCTGTTTGTATTGAAATTACATTAAAAGATTTTAATGGCAAACAAGCTGGCGACTCTACTGGGAATGTGGTCAGCTGCACATTTTCTCGAGAGATGCGCTGCACCGGTGGGCGCATCTTGGTTGCTGAGGACGTCAGCAGGAAGGGAAGGCTGGATCGGCGCATCTCTTTCGGTGGTGGTGCCAGAGGCGTCGACCTTGCGCACCCAGATTTGAAGAGTCTTCTTCGGCTTCGTCAGCCGCTTCGAAGGACTCGTACTGCCTTCAGAAATGAACTCCTCATACGCCTGTTGATTGAATCGTACGACCAGTGTCTTGTGAGAGGAGCCCACCTTCACGTCGTCGGATTGCGACACAGCTTTCTTGGTGGAGGAGAAAGAGGTCCCCAGCAGAGTCGCCAGCTTGTTTGCCATTAAAATCTTTTGATGTAATTTCAATACAAACAGAACAGTGTTACAATGTAGGACTTAGACGTAGTCCTAGGAGTACATTTTTGTTTAATCTGGGTCCCTTATGCCGATGGGGCGAGTGGTAATATGTTGACTCCGTTGACGATCTGACGACGGTTATCGGTTCTCTGAAGGTCTGGATTGCTCTAGGTACAGGAGCTTGCGGAGAGGAAGAAGACGTTGAGTGTCTGTATCTGCCTCGGTGGTTGTGCGACGTCTCTGTCTGTCTATATATGTTCGTGTGTGGAAGAAGGAAATCATCCCTCTATTTATAGTCTGCAGGCTGGCTGCTCATGCGCGCATATGTAGGATACGCCTGGACGCGGGGACGCCATGTGGTGATTGCTGATAGAGGCGCATGGACGATGCGTCCTGATTGAGGAGTTGAATTCTTCATGCTGCTGTTGTGGGCTGGCACGTAGCAGGGGGAAGAATCTTTCTGTTGCTGAGATCTTGGGTGAATCGAGTCAAAGGACACGTGTCGTAGGCCCATGACTCGGAGATCTCGGATTTGGTGGAGAATGATCTGGTAGGATGCGCCTGGGATTGGACGCATGAGGAGACTTTGGCTCGTAACCTTTGGGAGTCATGAACCATTTGGGGTGTACGACTTTTGAGGCGCATACGAGACTTCAGTAGTGACTTTACTTCTGTCTTTAGGGATCAGAGAAAAGTCTGAGGCACATGGCTTTTGAGGCGCATGCAGAGCTTTGGGCGCATGGCTGCGGAGGCGCATACGAGATGGTTGGGCGGCCACGTGGTTGTAACCGTCGGAGGGAAGTAATGATGATGCTGACGTCGGCGACGCTTCGTCTTCTGAAAACGCTGTCAACTGCAGTCTTCGGGGGACGTGTTGGCAACTCTGTCAGACTTCAGCATTTAATGTTCTTTGACAGGTGATGGATTGCTGAGTGGGCGCATCGATCGGTATTCCACTAGGCGCATGGGGCCGCATGGGGGTACATACTTGTGAAGTGCTTGGTGCCGAGGGACGCGTCTGTGTGATACGCGGTCTGGCCGACGCATCCGCTCTGCTTGACACGTCTTTTGGTGCGACTGTTACGTTCTTCGAGTGCTTTAAATAGCCGTTTTTGACTTGGCTGAATTCGAAGCGTCAGGTTCATCCATTTAATGCAAATTCATTGCACGAGATTCGGAGAACCAGCCACTTGGCGCATGGGTTTGATTTGCCCGGCCTATAAATAGTGGCATGGAGAGGGTTTGCTTCTCGTTCTCTCAAGTCCTCCCGAAATAAATTTGTTTACTCGAGCACATTCTGTTGACGAGATGCTCCCGAGGGTAAAGATGCGACGCATTGTCTTCATTGATGCACTTGAAGGTGACTGTTACATCCAAAAGTCGGAGTCGAGGGCTTCTGAGGCAGGCGGAAAGTGCATGTTGCTCCAAAGATCGGGATGCCCGAGCCTCGTCTCCGTTATACGGGAAGAGCCGCAGATCGGAATTGCGGTGCTGCGGCTTTGGGGGCTCTTTCTTCTGTCAAAGTGGGTGTTGCCCATTCTGGTTGTGTTAAAAGCTGCTCCTTTAGCCGCGGTTTCGATTGCGGTCTTCCTTGGTCTTTGGAGGCTCTTTCGAAGCCTCTCCTGGCTACAGGTTGATTTGCGGTGCTCTTCTCTTCCTCGGTTTGGGGAGCTCTTCCTCCAGCTAGGCGGTTGATTACCACCCTCGTTCTGCTCAATAAATGCTTCATTGGTCGAAGCATTAGATGGCGCATGAGCCTGGCTGGAAGGGTGGCACATAACCGAGCTGCTGAAAGGATGCGTCCGGCTGGAAGCGCATGGTGGGATGCGCCTGACTGAGAGCGCATGGTGAGATACGCCTGTTCGAGAGCGCATGATGACTGATGCGCCTGGCTGTAGACTTAGGGTCTTTTCTTTTTGTAGAAGTTCTCATTTGTACAGCCTTTTCTAGACATGTAATAGACTTTTATATGTAAATAAAAATCCTCTTTCAATGTCTATACTTTTGTTTTGCTGTGTCAAATATTTTGTCTGAGCTCCCTGGCGCATATAGTGTTTGGCGCATAGGATTCATGATCGTGAAATTCCATGCTTCTATAAGACCCCCTTCAAAGTTTTTAAAATTTTTTTGTCAAGTTTTGGAATACTTTGAATAAGAAGCATGGTGGTTGGGGCGCATGACTGTTCGGGTGCATGGATACTCCGTGCATCAGTGATGGGGCGCATGCTCCTCTCAGTTAATGCAAATGATAACGCCTCGATAACCAAGATGATTAATGATGATCTTTTTGGATTTATTTACAGTTATCTCCTCGCAGAACCCGAGGCGGCGGCTGAGGTCACACTTCATCGGTTCACGCGTGCGACTGAGCCTATAAATAGGCGTGAGGTGAAGAGAGAGATAGTTCTTCCTCTCTTTGCTTTCTTCTTTTAGAGTTTTTGAAAAACCCTAACTTCCTTTTTGCGAGAAATGGCTCCCAAAACTCCTCGCGGCGGTGTTGGCAGGGGACGAGCCAAAGGGAAAGAGCCTGTAGAGGCTGCCGCGGGTGATGTCCCCCGTCCGCCTATCGACGTTCGGCCGGTGGTGATTGGTGGGTTTTACCTTTACCATATCTTTCTGTACCATTTTTTATAACTCACATACGCCAACGCGCATGGACTTTGAGTCTTAATGATGTGCTGAGGTTTTTTTTCGCTGACGCACATGGGTTAAAACCCTGATGATACACTGAAGCTCTACTGCTGACGCGCATGGGTTTAAACCCTGATGATGCGCCGAAGCTCCGCTGCCGACGCGCATGGGTTTAAACCCTGATGATGCGCCGAAGCTTCGCTGCTGACGTGCATGGGTTTAAACCCTGATAATGCGTCGAAGCTCCACTGCTGATGCGCATGGGTTATCGCACCTCGGTGGTGGAGGAGGCAGCTCCGGATGCTGATAGTCCCTTTGAGACGGGAAAGGGCAAGGGCTTACTGATGCAAGAGCCCTATGTTGTTTCTTCGACTTGGGGGACGATATCGACGCCCCACCCAACTCCTTCTGCTCTCTTGGCATCTGGCATTGGTAGAGGAATTCAAGTTCCTGATACGGGAGAGTCTGCTGAGGTCGACGTTCAAACCTAGCAGATTGTGATCGGCGGGTCTTCTTCAGGTCCACCATCCAGGACAGCTCCTCCAACTCCTGCCATGACACCAGAAGTGTTGGCGGATGTGGATGAGTACGTGAAATTCATCGTTGAGGCAGTGTACAAGATGCTGCAGATGGGTGTATCGACAGTGATGAACGCCAATAGAAGTTTCGCGATGGCAAAATCCATGGCGCCTCCACACATCGGTCTGATACGTCTTCACCAGGGCCATGATCATATGGCCAAAATTTTGGAGGCCTCGGTGACTGAGCTGGACCAGCTGCTTTTCGAGTTTCAACGTATCCAGCGAAATGATCTTTCCGCCCTGATAGACACGGAAAAGGAAATGCTGATTGCTGAGATTGAGTCCTCTTATCAGGCCACCGTGGGTGTCTGGGAACGCGAAGAGGCTGAGACTGAAGCTGCAGTGGAGCGGTTGTCTCAGTCCACGCAGGAGAAGGTGGAGTTGCGAACTGCGTTGGACGCTAGTATCGCGGAGGTTGATACCCAGATTCGCCGCCTTGAGGACCAGCGGGCCCGACTCCTATTAGATGCTGAGCGTGCCCAGGCTGAACATGTAGCCTTTACGAAGGAGGAAGCAGCTTTCACCTACCGGGCTCTTACCCTGGCTCAGCAGCAGCAGCAGTTGGATGAGAAGCATGAGGATGACACTTCTCCTGAGGCCATAGAAGCGATGCGTCAAGAAGCTCAACGCCGGATCCTGGCGACTGTGGAGACTCGAGCGACAGACTTGAGGCTCGGATTGAAGAGCTTTCGACCAACCCTGGGGATGTTTAGGGATTGTAGTCTCTTCTTTTTTGTGTATTTACAACTCTTGCTGGGGGGTGTAATCCTTTACTCTTTTTTTTTGAAAATAAAGAATACAAAGTTTTTGTGGTGTGTTCATTTTTGCTGTCATGAACTTGATGATTTTTGTGGACCTATTATCTTTTGTGCACCTTGGTTTTTAGGTACAGATAATAAGTTCGAGAGAACCGACATGTTTGCTCAGAGGTAATGTGGACGTGGCAAATATGGGATTCAAATGACAGAATCTTCCTACTCAGAGGTATTATGGACGTGGTAGGAATGACTCTGGGGAATACGCAGAACTACTCAGAGGTAATATGGACGTAGAAGTTCTGCGATCAATGTACGGCAACGCAGGGGTTGTCTGTACGGGATGTTTACTCAGAGGTAATATGGACGTGGTAAACGAGATGGGTAGCGTAGTCTTACGGAGTGTAAGATTCTGCGTTGTAGGGCGTAGGAGAACAACTCAGAGGTAATGTGGACGTGGTTGTCCTTCTACTGGAGGTTGCTACGGAACAGCTGGGTTCCGAAAGCATATGATTTTGTGGAATGGAATTGTATGTGAGCCCTGACGATTGGGTCCACTGATCCTTTGTGGAAGTACATGTCTGAAAGATGTCAAGAGTAGTACTTCTTTAGGAACTTGTCGTTGATGGGCATCATGAACAAGTCTCCATTGGGTTTAGCGAGGCGGTAAGCACCGTTTGAGTATACCGTCTCTATGATGAAAGGTCCTTCCCACTTGGGCTCGAACTTTCCTGGTGTCTTGTGAGTTAACACCATCGGCCTCCTGACTGCCAGAACCAGGTCGCCTACTTGGAAAGTCCTTTGCTTGACCTTCTTGTTGAAAGCCTGTGATATACGGGCTTGGTATACTTCAATGCGTTGTTGAGCTAGGAGACGCTTTTCGTCAAGTGCCTCCAGTTCTCGCAGACGGCGACGTTGATTGTCCTCTTCTGTGAGTTGGTTTGTGATTGCTACGCGGAGTGAGGGTATCTGAATCTCGAGAGGTAGTACCGCTTCGCTTCCGTAGACCAGGGAGAATAGTGTATTTCCTGTCGGGGTCCGTACCGTTGTGCGGTAGGCCCAAAGGCATTCGCCGAGCTTTTCGTCCCAGTCACGTTTATTGGATGACACGACCTTTTTGAGTAGCCTGACGATAGTCTTATTGAACGCCTCGGCCAATCCGTTTGCTGCCGGATTGTAGGCGGTTGAGGCCACATTTTGGATGCGATTCTTGTCACAGAATCTGCTGAAAACATGGCTGATGAACTGAGGACCGCTATCGTGGATAATCCTCCAGGGTACCCCGAAACGGTAGATGACATGGTGCTTGATGAAGCTGATCACCCTAGAGCTCTTCACTTCTGCCAGCGAAACTGCTTCTACCCATTTGGAGAAGTAGTCGGTGATGGCTAGGATGAAGCGGTGTCCCCTTGATAAAGGAGGGGTGATCGGTCCTACAATGTCCATGCCCCAAGCTTCGAAGGGCCAAGAGGCGACTGTAGGATGTAGTGGTTCTGACGGTGTATGGATGAAGTCTGCGTAAAGCTGGCACGCATGGCACTTTTTAGTATAGTCGACAGCGTCAGCAGCCATGGTTGGCCAGTAGTAGCCTATGCATCGCAGTCGATCCTGCAACTTAGGGCCAGGTTGATGGGCTCTGCAGGTTCCATCGTGAGCTTCTCGAAGGGCTTCGGCTGCTTCTTTGTTGGACAGACATCGCAGGAGAAGTCCATCGTAGGAGCGTCGGTACAACATTTTAGTAGCTGTACCGTAGTAGAATCGAAGGGAGCGCCTCCTGACTGAGACGACTTCTTTCGGGTCTTCTGGAAGAATTTCGTAGACAGCGAAGTCGATGAACGGGAACCTCCAGTCTCGGACATTAACACCAGCACTTGTTGACATGGCATGGGCCACTTGTGAGCACAAGTTGTTTTTAGGACAGACCAAGTCTCGACCAACTACCGTGATGTAGTGTTGAGTCCCGAGGGGTGCTGCTAATGAGGCTGCGAGGCCAGCCAGAGGGTCAGCCTCCAGATTTTGCAAACGAGGTACATATTCGATGAAGAACTTGGTGAAGGTTGAAATGATGTTTAATACAACTTCATGGTAAGGAACCAGATCTTTATGGCAAACTTCGTATTGCCCTCTGACCTGGTTAACGACGAGTTTTGAGTTGCCGTAGGCTTCCAGATGATCCACCCCCAGCTGTTGCGCCAGCTGGAGTCCCATGATAAGAGTGTTGTACTCGATAACATTGTTGGAGCACGGCTTCGAAAGGGAGTAGGCGCGCTGGATGACCAGCTGATCGGGAGAGACCAAGACTACCCCCACACCTGCGATGATTTGGCCTTTGGGGCCAGTCCTTGATGTACTATCAAAAAACACCCGCCAGACGGAGCTTTCTTCGGTGACGTTTGATTCTTGGACCTCATCCGGGATGTCTTCATAGAGTCTGGAGGACTCCGGAATGGGGTGTGCAGCTAAAAAGTCGGCCAGATCCTGACCCTTGACGGCTTTTTGTGGAACGAACACCATGTTCTATGGTGTTAGTAGGATCGCCCACGTAGCTAGCCGAGAATTTAATGTCCCTGGCTTCGTCATGAGAACTCTGAGTGGATTGACTCGGGAGATGACATGAATCGTCTGGCCCGAGACATAATGGCGAGTCTTCTGGATGGCAAATACCAACGCCAAGCACTCCTTTTCAACGGGGTTGTACCGGTGTTCGGCCTCGATCAGTGTTCTACTGAGGTAGTAGATAGCTTGCTCATAGCCTGTGTCGCTGTTCTGAGCAAGCAGAGCGCCGAAGGAATGATCCATGGCACGGACGTAGATGATAAATGGTTTACCGGCGACGGGTGCCACCAGGACTGGCGGGCTCGTCAAGTAAGCCTTGATGTCATCGAAAGCTTTTTGGCATTCCTCTGTCCAGACGTAAGAGACTCCCTTCTTCATGAGCTGGGTGAAGGGTTGATATTTTCCGGAAAGGTTTGCTATAAACCTCCGGATGTATGCTAGACGCCCCTGCAGGCCTCAAAGTTTTCGAAGGTTCTTCGGAGGGTCCATATCAAGGATGGCTTTGGTCTTCTCGGGATCGACATGATTGCCTTTCGCCGTGATAATGAAGTCCAAGAACTTTCCGCTAGAAACCCCTAGGAAGGATTTAGCGGGGTTCATCTTGAGTTGATGCGCTCGCATGAGATCGAAGACTGTCTTCAGGTCTTGTAGGTGATCACCTTTGAGACGGCTCTTGACTGCGATGTCGTCAACATAGCATTCGACTGTCTTGCGAAGATGCTGACGGAAAATGGTGCTCATAGCTCGTTGGTATGTGGCACCAGCATTTTTCAAGCCGAAGGACATCACTGTGTAGCAGAAAATCCCCTTCGGAGTCCTGAATGACGTGTGTTTTACATCATCGGAGAACATCTTGATCTGGTTGTAGCCCGAATACCCGTCCATGAAAGACATGCGTTCGAAGCCACATGTGTTGTCGATCATCACGTCGGTAATTGGAAGCGGGAACTCGTCCTTTGGGCAGGCAGTGTTGAGATCCCTAAAGTCGATACAAACTCGTATCTTCCCGTTCTTTTTGGTGACAGGGACAACGTTGGCTACCCAATCCGGGTGTTGTTCTTCATGGATGAAGCCGCTGGTCAAGAGTTTGTCCACCTCCTGATCGATAGCGTTCATGATGTCAGGACGAAAGCGTCGCTGTTGTTGTTTGATAGGCTTGGCATCCGGTAAGATGTTGAGCCTATGCATCACGATCTGAGGATCAAGTCCAGGCATATCTTCGTAGCTCCAAGCGAAGACATCGATATATTCTTTAGCCAGCCGAATTAAAAGATTCCCGATCTTCTCCTTTTAGGCTATTGCTGATGAAGATGGGTCTAGAAGAAGATCCATCCCCAAGGTCGATCTGCTCGACCTCGTCTTCGGTAGGGGGTTCGCGTAATTCAAAACGAGACTCCCACTGTTCTCCTAGGCGTTCAGCCCAGGGTTCTTCTTCGAAGAATTCTGGTGTTTGGTCTTCGCCTTCATCTTCTTGAGATTGTACAGATGTCATGTTGGTTGATAGCACTTTCTTGAAGACTGAGCCGATATTGGCATCGAAATCCCAAGTTGATGCTTCGGACGAGTGAGAATGTTCTACTTTTTCTGTCTCCGAACTCTCTGGAGTTGACGGTGGCGTGACATAGCCTACCCCCCATCGAGTTCGATGATAGTAGTCCTGCGGCTTTCCTTTAGGTGTTGGAAGCCAGAGAGGAAGATGTCGACCCTTGCCGTAGTTCAGGCCTTTGTTGCTTTTCAGGTCGTAACCCATCTTTTGGATGAGGTACTTTGCCTTGTCCGTGTATCGATAGATTTGTATTCTGTCGGTATCTGGTTCTGGCTCGAGTGGCGGGAGGTCTTGATGACGCTCAACTTTGCCGAAGATGATGGATTTTTCGTCTCGACTCCACGGCGGGACCACAAAACAGACCCCTTGAGACGGGACTACTCGATTTACATGGTGGACGGTCGTTATTTGTGTTTGCAACAACCGTAGAGCGTTATCTAATGTATATATGGCATTCCAATGTGGAAGACTAGAATAATTAAAAGGTACTCTATTATTGATGAAACACGAGATTTTATCCCGCGGGATTACATTGTCCAGAGAGGGTGCATCTACATCAGCAGAGATATATTCCCCTAGCTCTTCATCTGTGAGTACTGGGATTGGATCGGAAGAGTCCACCACAGCTTTGATTCTGGGGTCCGAGAGGGCTATGTGGGCCTTCTCCGACAGCTTGGATGAGACAGATGGTTGCGGCGGCTTGCCCTTAAGACGCACCTTCAAGGGTGCCTCAACTGCGCCTTCGGTAATTGGTGCCTTCCCCTGTAGTTTTGCCACAAGGAGAGCCGATATTTGAGGCGACTTTCCCTTGAGCCGTATCTTCAAGGGAGCTTCAATCGGTGTTCTACCTGGAGCAGTTGGTACTTTTCCAGGTAGCTTGATGCTCATGGGAGGCAACGTCTGAGGCGGCTTCCCTTTGAGTCGAATTTTTAGAGGAGCCTCGGGAACCGTCTCTGGCTCAATGTCGGGCTCTGCTGCCGTTTCTGCTTCATCATCAGCATCATTGGCTTCCTCATCGTCAGGTGATTTGTACAAGTTGGAATTAATGAAGTAGGCTTCAACCCCCTTAAAAGGGTCAATGTCTGCGAACTCCGTCCAGATGATGTCATTGGTGGACACATATTTCATACATTGGTGGAGTGTGGAAGGTACCACCATGTACTCATGCAGCCACGGACGACCCAGTAGGAGGTTGTAGTTGACATCAGCATCCACGATATAGCAAGTGACCTCAGTTCTGAGGTTACCAATATGGCACTTCAGCCGTATTTTGCCCAGCAGCTCACTCTTGCTGGCATTGAAGCTACTGATTGTGGTGTTGGAGGGCGCCAGACGGTACATTGGGATCTCCAGTATTGAAAGCAGCGTCTTCGGAATGATGCTGAGGGAGGACCCCGGATCGATCTGAATCCGCTTCACCTTGACAGAACCGATATAACCTGTATAATACAGCGGCCTGTTGTGTCGGTTGTGCTTGAGCAGGATGTCTTGTTGGATGAAGGTTATATTAGGGATAACCTCATCCGCACAATGATAGTGCGCACATGTAGTCGGGAGATCTTCATGCTGCTTGACCTGACTGATGAAGGACTCAGCATCCTTCAGGGCCTCACAGAGGGCTTCGCGAGTGTCCTTGGAAAGACGGAGAAGCTCAAACAGAGATAGGCGGGCAGGAGTACTGGCAAGTTGTGCCAGTATGTCGAAGTTGTGGGGCTTGGCTAGCCCCGAAGCATTCTCCTTTCACAGAGGCCTGTCGAAACGAACCTCTACATGCTTCTGCTTATTAGCTGCTGGAGGCTTGGGCGGACCCCCTTCTTCGGTAGCAGGGACGGTGCAAGGAGGCACCACCTCGACGGCAGCTTCGTCGGGTTGGGCGTTCTGTTGTGAACGCGTCTGTACAGGAACAGCCTCTTCTGCGGAGGAAGAGACCATGCGGCAAGACTTGATCTTCCTGTCTTTGGTTTTGGAGGCAGAGCGTACCTCCGGTTGAGTAACCTCGGAGACGAGATCAGGGTGAACCCATAAGATCTCTCCCCAAGATGTGGTGAGCGGGGTAAGCCCACTCACGTTGTCACGAGTAGGGGGTAAGTTAACCACCTCCATTGTCGCCTTTGGGATGGGGACAACGCCATCTTGTGTTGTAGTTGGCGGCAAGGTGCCGAACTGGAGTGACACCATATTGGCCGAAATCGTCTTCTCCTCGTAGTCGACGGAGATAACATCCGCATTGATCATGTGCTGGATGTAGTTTTTGAGGACGTAGCAGTCCTTGGTTGGGTGTCCGACAAACCGATGGTAGTGACAGTACCTCGGATTGTCCACTTTTCCAACCTCGTCGGGATGCTTTGGGTCCGGCAATTTGATCTTGTCACCCTGCTTCAGTATCTCGAAGAGTTGCAGGGTGTCTTCATCGTTGAAGGAATAAACCTCCTTTAGCATTGGTGCAAGTGGAGGCTTTTGAGTGGGTGCTGATACACCTTTTGAGGCATTGACAGTCAATGCCTGTTTCTCCTTCGTCTCTCGTCCGGGGTTGTTGGCTGCAGGTCGTTTCCCCTTGTCCTCAAAGGCAGGGAAACTAACTCCCAGAAGGCGAGCATTGGACGCCTTTTTTTTGCTGCTTTTGCTTCGATGTTCAAGGAACTCCAGTCGGGAGGAGGAGTAGAGTTGAGCCAGAGTTTGACTGCAGGCAGCATGTTCATGCTGCAGGAGAAGAGTAGTGCATGTTCTGGCATGCCCGGTGGCAGTCTGAAGCAGGCCAGTCGGAAGCGTTCGATGAATACTCGAACTGTTTCCTTCTCCTTCTGGCGTATCTCTATGAGGGACGCCATTGCCATGTCCTTCCCGCCGTCGTAGAAACGGTCAAAAAAAAGGCGTGTCAAGTCATCGAAGGAAGATATGGAATTGTCGGGGAGGCTGCAGTACCAGTCGTACGCCACTCCTTTCAGTGCCCCGACAAATATGCTGGTGAGTAGTGCGTCCTCCTTCGGGAGATGTTCCGTCTGAGACTAGAAGTACGTCAGATAGCGACGCGGAGAGTCCTTTCCGTCGTATGGCATCAGTGTTTGTGGTTTATACTTAGGAGGATAAACCACCTTGTTCCATTCGAGGGGATAAGGTTGGGGGATGCCCATCTTTTGGCGCTCCTCTTATCTATTCTTGGACTCAAAGCGCTCGCGCAAGTCCCTGATCATCTCCACCACATCTTCTGTGGAGCTGGGAGTCGGGGAAGGTGGTACCGCCTGGAGTTGAGCATTTGATGGCTCCGACGTCCGAGGTGCTTCACGGCGATCTGTATCCAAGGATACCCGTTGAAGGGGTACACTTGATTCTCCATTGGCCCCTGGGTCAGGACCAGTAGACGGTGCCCTGGCCAAAGCCGACCGTATCTCAAACACTGCTTGAGTCAGTGTTTGCATGGAGGCAGAGAGGGTTTTGAGTCCTCCCTCCAGGGTATCCATGCGCTGGACGAGGTCTGCTGGTGGCGCATCTGACTCAGTGTCACCCCCAGTCATGTAGACTGTCATGACGCGGCTGGAGTCGGATGGCTCGGTTGAGGCTTCGTTTTCGGCCTCACTCTCCTGTAAAGGAGTTGTTGCTCCCGGAGCTTTGTCTTGGCTACCCCCAGCTATGTTCTGGAGGACTTCTTCGTCTTCGAGGCTCAGATCTGTAGGGGCTAGACTACCCCCAGCTATGTTTTGATGGACACCCTCGTCTTTGGAAGAAGTATCCGTAAGGGCCTGATTGCCCCCAGTCCTGTCTTGAAGGACTTCTTCGTCTTCAAGATGCAGATCCACATGGGCTAGACGACCCCCAGCTACATCCGGAAGGCTGACTTCGCCTCGAGGATGAAGATCTACCCCAACTGTGCTTTGGAGGACACCTTCATCTTCTGAAGGAGGATCAATAAGGGCTTGACTACCCCCAGCTTTCTCCAAGATCTTTTTTCTCCCCCGAGTGCCTTCGAACACTCCGGAGGACGAGACAGTTGTTTTGGTTTTCCTCGGCTGGCTCTTGGATGAGGAATTGCCAGTCGCCTTTCAGACTGACGTGGAGTTAGAGATTACATTGCATGAAGCAACCTTTAGTTCTGGCTCCTCTTTTGTTGACACCTTCTTTCCGAGGCGACGTCGGAGGGGTATCGATGATTGCAGCCGCTGGAACACCGACTGTCTTGGTGGGACTGCTGCCTTGCAACAGCAGTTGATGGTGACTATGGCACAAGTGTGCCCTATGAGGGGCGCATCGTGCTTGTCAGTCGACTCTCCTGATCTGCGTTTGTGAGTGATCACGTTACGCAGATCGTTGGAGGAGAGTGCCACCTTCGTACCCCCTTCATGCACATGGCAAAGTCAAGCGCCGGAGTGGTCAAGTGAATGCTGCGCCCCCTGATCCAACACCAAATAGGCGCTCAGATCAGTAATGGGGGAACAACATTTAAAGTGACTTGAACGAACCTCAGACGCACAACCAGAGGAGGTGCGGGAGTTCAAGACCACTGGGTTTGCCTCGCTTGACTTGGTTGGGAACGCAAAAGATGCGCCCAAGTGAGACAAGGACTTTGAAGGTCGGCTCGTTTCTGTCGCAGAAGCACCTGAGTCGACCTTATACAGCTTACCATCAGTAGCGCGCATGATTGTGAGCGCATGCTTCTGGCTTGCTGCTGGCATAGCACGTTTGGGGCGTAGGGCCCGTGCTGCCTTGGACTTCTTCGTACTAGGCCGCTGGGGCGCGTAGTACTAAGAATCCAAATTCTCTTCGCCACTACAGCAAGTGAGTCTGTCAAAGATAGAGAGACCTTCTGTGGCGCATCGGAGGTGATGCACGGGGCATTAGCTGCGCCCCTGCTCCGTCGACGCATCTTTCTCGCCTGAGAGGGAGGTGGCTGGGGAATGTGGTCAGCCGTACGTTTCCCCGAGAGATGTGCTGCACCGGTGGGCGCATCTTGGTTGCTGAGGGCGTCAGCAGAAAGGGAAGGCTGGATCGGCGCATCCCCTTCGGTGGTGGTGCCAGAGGCGTCGACCTTGCGTACCCAGATTTGGCGAGTCTTCTTCGGCTTCAGCAGCCGCTTCGAAGGACTCGTACTGCCTTCAGAAATGAACTCCTCATACGCCTGTTGATTGAGGTGTACGACCAGCGTCTTATGGGAGGAGCCCACCTTCACGTCGTCGGATTGCGACACAGCTTTCTCGGTGGAGGAGAAAGAGGTCCCCAGCAGAGTCGCCAGCTTGTTTGCCATTAAAATCTTTTGATGTAATTTCAATACAAACAGAACAGTGTTACAATGTAGGACTTAGACGTAGTCCTAGGAGTACACTTTTGTTTAATCTGGGTCTCTTGTGCCGATGGAGCGAGTGGTAATACGTTGACTCCGTTGACGATCTGACGACGGTTATCGGTTCTCTGAAGGTCTGGGTTGCTCTAGGTGTAGGAGCTTACGGAGAGGAAGAAGACGTTGAGTGTGTATCTGCCTCGGTGGTTGTGCGACGTCTCTGTCTGTCTATATATGTTCGTGTGTGGAAGAAGGAAATGATCCCTCTATTTATAGTCTGCAGGCTGGCTGCTCATGCGCGCATATGTAGGATGCGCCTGGACGCGGGGACACCACGTGGTGATTGCTGATGGAGGCGCATGGACGATGTGCCCTGATTGAGGAGTTGAATTCTTCATGCTGCTGTTGTGGGCTGGCACGTAGCTGGGGGAAGAATCTTTCTGTTGCTGAGATCTTGGG
Source organism: Iris pallida (assembly GCA_029216955.1). Taxonomy (NCBI): domain Eukaryota; kingdom Viridiplantae; phylum Streptophyta; class Magnoliopsida; order Asparagales; family Iridaceae; genus Iris; species Iris pallida. The sequence goes on from JANAVB010028398.1 coordinate 7,302,069, forward strand.
TGAATCGAGTCAAAGGACACGTATCGTAGGCCCATGGCTCGGAGATCTTGGATTTGGTGGAGAATGATCTGGTAGGATGTGCTTGGGATTGGGTGCATGAGGAGACTTTGGCTCGTAACCTTTGGGAGTCACGAACCATTCGGGACGCACGACTTTTGAGGCGCATGCGAGGCTTTAGTAGTGACTTTACTTCTGTCTTAGGGATCAGAGAAAAGTCTGAGGCGCATGGCTTTTGAGGCGCATGCAGAGCTTTGGGCGCATGGCTGCGGAGGCGCATGCGAGATGGTTGGACGGCCACATGGTTGTAACCGTCGGAGGGAAGTAATGATGATGCTGACGTCGACGACGCTTCGTCTTCTGAAAAAGCTGTCAACTGCAGTCTTCGGGGGACGTGTTGCCAACTCTGTCAGACTTCAGCATTTAATATTCTTTGACAGGTGATGGGTTGCTCAGTGGGCGCATCGATCGACGTTCCACTAGGCGCATGGGGCCGCATAGGGCGCATGCTTGTGAAGCGCTTGGTGCTGAGGGGCACGTCTGTGTGATACGCGGTCTGGCCGGCACATCCGCTACGCTTGATACGTCTTTTGGTGCGACTGTTATGTTCTTCGAGTGCTGTAAATAGCCATTTTTGACTTGGCTGAATTCGAAGCGTCAGGTTCATCCATTTAATGCAAATTCATTGTACGGGATTCGGAGATCCAGCCACTTGGCGCATGGGTTTGATTTGTCCGGCCTATAAATAGTGGCATGGAGAGGGTTTGCTTCTCGTTCTCTCACGTCCTTCTAAAATAAATTTGTTTACTCGAGCACATTCTGTTGACGAGATGCTCCCGAGGGTGAAGATGCGACGCATTGTCTTCATTGATGCACTTGAAGGTGACTGTTACATCCAAAAGTCGGAGTCGAGGGCTTCTGAGGCAGTCGGAAGGTGCCTGTTGCATCCAAAGATCGGGATGCCCGAGCCTCGTCTCCGTTATGCGGGAAGAGCCACAGATCGGAATTGCGGTGCTGCGGCTTTGGGGGCTCTTTCTTCTGTCAAAGTGGGTGTTGCCCATTCTGGTTTTGTTGAAAGCTGCTCCTTTAGCCGCAGTTTCGATTGCGGTCTTCCTTGGGCTTTGGAGGCTCTTTCGAAGCCTCCCCTGGCCACAGGTTGATTTGCGGTGCTCTTCTCTTCCTCGATTTGGAGAGCTCTTCCTCCAGCTAGAGGGTTGACTGCCACCCTCGTTTTGCTCAATAAATGCTTCATTGGTCGAAGCATTAGATGGCGCATGAGCCTGGCTGGAAGGGTGGCACATAACTGAGCTGCTGAAAGGATGCGCCCGGCTGGGAGCGCATGGTGGGATACGCCTGACTGAGAGCGTATGGTGAGATGCGCCTGTTCGAGAGCGCATGATGACTGCTGCGCCTGGCTGTAGACTTAGGGTCTTTTTTTTGTAGAAGTTCTCCTTTGTACAGCCTTTTCTAGACATGTAATAGACTTTTATATGCAAATAAAAATCCTCTTTCAATGTCTATACTTTTGTTTTACTGTGTCAAGTATTTTGTCTAAGCTCCCTGGCACATGTAGTGTTTGGCGCATAGGATTCCTGAACGTAAAATTCCATGCTTCTACAGGTGGGATTCATTTTCAGCTGATGTTGGCGCATTAGATTGAAGATAGTTCTTAAATCTTGGATGTGATCTTCCTTTAGACGACTCTTGACAGCAATATCGTCAACATAGCATTCGACAGTCTTGCGTAGATGATCTCGAAAGATGGTACTCATAGCTCGTTGGTAAGTTGCACCAGCGTTCTTGAGACCAAATGGCATCACGGTATAGCAGTAGACTCCGCGAGGAGTGCAGAAAGAAGTGTGTTTTTTATCTTCAGGATTCATCCAAATCTGATTGTATCCGAAGAATCCGTTCATGAAGGATATCCTTTCGAACCCACAAGTGTTGTCGATCATGACATCTGTGATAGGGAGAGGAAACTCATCTTTTGGACAGGCTTCATTAAGATCCCGGAAGTCAATACAAACTCGAACTTTACCAGTTTTCTTCAAGACTGGAACAACGTTGGCTACCCAATCTGGATGTTGTTCTTCTCGAATAAAGCCACAAGCTATGAGCTTTTTCACTTCATCATCAATAGCGTCCATCATTTCTGGCTTGAATCGCCTTTGATGCTGTTTAACTAGTTTTGCATTAGGCAAAATATTCAGTTTATGAGTGGCAATTTTGGGATCTAAACCTGGCATGTCTTCATAACTCCAGGTAAAGACATCAATGTATTCTCGAATAAGAAGAATTAATTCTTGCTTATCCGCCACGGGAAGGTTTTTGCTGATGAATATTGGACGAGGTGACCCGTTTTCTCCTACGTCAATTTGGACCAATTGATCTTCGGTAGGAGGTTCTCGTTGTTCGAATCGGAGTTCCCATTGGGTATCCATTCGTTGAGCCCAAAGATCTGTTTCAGGACTTTCTTCGATATCTTCGTCATAGTCTTCTGGAAGTTCGGCGGAGACCATGTTAGAAGATACGATCAGCCGATGAACCTGACCAATGCTGGTGTCAGAGTCCCAAGATCTAGAATCAGAAGAGTTAGAGCGCTCCTCACTATCGGATTCGAAGACTTCCGAAGATAATATCGGAGGTGAAGCATATCCGAGACCTCTTTTTGTCCTGCTGTAGTACATCTCTAATTTTCCTTTCGGAACAACCGTACGGATAGGAGTTCTTCTACCCTTACCGTAGTTGAGGCCATTCTTGAAGTCATAACCCATCTTTAGGATGATGTCTTTTGATTGTTGACTATAACGACGAAGTTGAAGACGTCCCATATCGTTATTTTTGCTATCATCCGTATAGCTGAATTTTTGTTCTGGCCCTTTACTAAAAAGTAATGGACTTTCGCCTCTCTTTCGAGAAGGGACAACAAAATATGAATCATCTGGGTGTTCGAGTAAGACCTCTGTTTGAAGAGACTGTACAACTCCCATTGTAAATGACTGAAAACTATCTAACATATCCAAATAGCACTTAGCATGATAAATGACATCAGTATACTGGAAAGGAGATGCTTTTTTATTGATTTGTACATCCGTATTTACAATAGGACCCTTAGCCTTAGCAGGCTTGGTCAAATTGATTACAAGAGGGGGAGAAGAAGAACGTGGAGGAGGATTGGTCTTGTTACGACGGAGGTCGATAACAAGCGGCTCAGAGGAGGTGAGCTCCCTTTTATCCTTGTTATGAGATAAATCAATAACAAGTGGCTCAGAAGAAGTGAGCTGCCTTTTATCCTTGTTACGACGTAGGTCGATAACAAGTGGCTCAGAAGAGGTGAGCTCCCTTTGATTTTGACCACCATCAGTTGGTTGCTTCTGGACAGGCAAGTGAATAGCCAGTGGTTTGGAGGATTGAGGATGAGAAATACGCCCTTTAACAGGTATGATGAGGGTATCATTGGGCACTGCTTCTTGTTCTTCTTCAGTGTCCAGAGCCAGCACTACCTTCATGAACTCATCCTTATACATGCGAGCATCGTTACAATATGCTTCGACACCTTTGAAAGGATAGAGATCCGCAACCTCTTTTTGAACTTCTCCATTGTCATCAACGTATTTGAAACATTGATAGAGAGTTGAAGGAACAATGTTGTGTTCGTGAAGGAATGGTCTCCCCAAAAGAGCATTGTAAGAGCAACCATGGTTGTCTATAAAGTAGAAGGTCACCTTTGTGCGAAGATTGCCAATTTGGAGTTTTAGGCGAATCTTGCCTAAAGGCTCACTTCTTCCTTGGTTGAACCCCAGGATGGTGGTGATTGTACTGGAAAGACTATGTACTGGGATCTTCAGTGCATCTAACATTGTCTTCGGCATGATGCTGAGTGCTGACCCTGGATCTATCAGAATACGATCGACTTTCATCGAGTCGACATATCCTGTATAGTATAGAGGACGGTCATGCCTATTATCTTCTATCAGCATATCATCCTGTATGAAGGTAATGTTTGGAATTAACTCCAACACACTGTGACAATGGAGGCAAGAGACATGCTCTGCTTTTGGCTTCTTCAGAAGGGTTAGACAGGTTTCCGCCTGCATGAGAGCTTCACTCAGAGTTTCTCGAGTTTCTTTGGAGAGGCGCAAGAGCTCGAAGATTGTCACCCCCAGTTTTTAGGAACAGGGGTATTTTTGTCATTTTGTACTTTTGAATATTTTTTAAATTTATTTTATTATTTATGATATTGTTTTGGGGTTATTAGGGTCGGGTTCGAATTTCAGCTCATTCCGACTTGTATCGGGGACCCGGGGTAGCTTAGACTCTAATCGGGACCCAACTGGAACCGACCAACTTGTCATGACCAAACCCAGATATTTATATTTGACTAATCCCATTTGATTTTAGTGGGATTAGGGATTAGAATTATATTTAGAACTTGATATTAGGAGTTTTCAAGTTACCATTTTGACCCCAACTCAAACCACTCATTTCTTTGACTTGGAGGGCATTTTGGTAAATTGCCAAATGCTCCCAACCCTCTAAAATGTGGCCGACCATGTATGGAGCACCCCCTCTCCTTTGCTTCACTCCAAAGCAAACCTCTCTCTCTCTCCATTTCATTTCCCTTTTTGAAGTTTCTTCTCCTTCAAGAAGATCATTTAGGTATGCTTTTAAAACCTTCATTAATTCTCTTTTGCATTTATTTCCTTCACCGTAAATGAGAAGGAGATCACCCTCTACATTTTGCCCATAGAATTTGTAGGTTTCCCTAGAAATCTAGTTTAAGGATTTAATTGAGGGTTTTCCTTTAGAGAGGAGTATATATGTATATATATGTGTATATATATTTATATGTATTTGAGTGTGTGTAGAGAGTGGTGGTGGTGGTATTGATGTCATGAGAATGGTGGTGGTGTCATGAGAGTGGTGGTGGTAGTGTGTGAGTGGTGTGTGAGTGTGTTTGAATATGTATTTGAGAGTGTGTGTGTCTATATATATATTTATATGTGTATGTATTTACATATAGACATGTGTGTGTGTGCATGTATTTATATATATATATATATATATATATATATATATATATATATATATATATATATATATATATATATATATATAGAGGGGGAAGGAAGTAGTGAAAGAAGTAGAAGAAGATAAAGAGAATAAGCCACAGTAGCAGCAATAGCACTAGCACGAGCAGCAGTAGTAGAAGAAGAATGAGAAGGAGAATGAGGAGGAGAATGAGGAGGAGAATAAGGAGGAGAATGAGAAGGAGAATGAGGAGGAGAATGAGAAGGAGAATGAGAAGGAGAAGGAGAATGAGGAAAGAAGGAGAATGAGGAGGAGAATGAGAATGAGAATGAGAATGAGGATGAGGAGGAGAATGAGGAGGAGAATGAGGGAAGAAGGAGAATAAGGAGGAGAATGAGAAGGAGAATGAGGAGGAGAATGAGAAGGAGAATGAGAATGAGGAGGAGAATGAGAACGAGAATGAGAAGGAGAATGAGGGAAGAATGAGAATGAGGAGGAGAATGAGAAGGAGAATGAGGATGAGGAGGAGAATGAGGAGGAGAATAAGGAGGAGAATGAGAAGGAGAATGAAAAGGAGAATGAGAATGAGGAGGAGAATGAGAATAAGAATGAGGGAAGAAGGAGAATGAGGAGGAGAATGAGAAGGAGAATGAGAAGAAGAATGAGGGAAGAAGGAGAATGAGGAGGAGAATGAGAATGAGGAGGAAAATGAGAAGGAGAATGAGAAGGAGAATGAGGGAAGAAGGAGAATAAGGAGGAGAATAAGAAGGAGAATGAGGAGGAGAATGAGAAGGAGAATGAGGGAAGAAGGAGAATGAGAAGGAGAATGAGGGAAGAAGGAGAATGAGGAGGAGAATGAGAAGGAGAATGAGGATGAGGAGGAGAATGAGGAGGAGAATAAGGAGGAGAATGAGAAGGAGAATAAGAATGAGGAGGAGAATGAGGAGGAGAATAAGGAGGAGAATGAGAAGGAGAATGAGGAGGAGAATGAAAAGGAGAATGAGAATGAGGAGGAGAATGAGGAGGAGAATAAGGAGGAGAATGAGAAGGAGAATGAGAAGGGTAAATGTAGGAAATAGGGTATTGATGAGATATTGAGTTTGACTTCTAAAATGGGATTAGAAATAAGTTGTCTTGGTAGGTGATGACTAGATGAGGGTAGTTTAGGCTAGTCTTGACCTCCATTGACCAAGAGTTGACTTTTTGACCAAAAGTCAACTTCAAGTCAACACTTGACTTAGAATTGACCAAAACTAAACCAGAGTTGACCAGTTGACTGAAAATCAACTGTTAGTCAACATTTGACTTGTTTGACCTAGGGTTGACTCAGTGTTGACCAGAGTTGACTTTTTGACCAAAAGTCAACTGTAAGTCAACCTTGACCCAAATTGACCTAGTTTGACTTAGATTGACTTCCTATGACCTTGTTTGACCTTGGCTGTCCTAGTGTGACCTAGTTTAGCTTGGTGTAACTTAGTTTGACCTAGTTTTGACTTAGACTTGCATATCGTGATTAGATTAGCTTTTCTTTCATTATTAAACCATGTTTTGACTTGTAGTATCTCATCTTTAGGTCTGTGATTACTCTGAGCGTCTGTTCACCTTATCAGCTCAGGACCACAGGCGAGTACATTTACTGATAGTTTTTATTGTCTTGATATCTACTATATCTGATTCAGTTGTAGTGTCTTACTTGATTCTCGACATGATAGTTCACGGACTAGTATACGTCGGATTCTGTCATGAGATGTTATTCCCGAATTTTCCTTGGTATATTGGTGTGTGATATCCATGTTTCATGTACTTATATAGACATTGATTTGGGAGTGGGCTGATCACCTGCTTTTGAATCCGTGTCATGACGTGCCATGTCCGGATCCATGTTACTATTCGGGGATGGGGGAATTATTAGGGGTTATGTGATCAAAGCCCCATGTCCTTATTTTGCTAGCGCCACCCTTATCTCACGTAGGGTGTAGCAGACACCCCTTGCCGGGTTATCCAGGTTGGCTGGCATGACCCTTCCAGATTTTCCTGTGATTGTCGGGCCAAGTGGATAACCCTACCCTGACTCCCTAGCCGATCACATATCGTTCTAATAATTCAAATCATATTTTATATTTATTGTCGTATCTTATATTCCAGTTCAGTTTTACTTTCTGTACTTCTCACCATGCTATGATTTCATTTACTCACATGCTCTACCTGCCTTTATACTGTACCATGATTTGAGACTAAGTCCTGTTTGAAAGAAGGGTTACAACCCCGGTCCTTGTTTGGTTTAAGGGTTGTAACTCGGCTTTCAAATGGTTCCCAAGTCGCCCTATATCTTTATCTTGTATTTCATTATACTGTCTCTTATAGTATTTGTCAATTCACATGGAACTGCTGTTGGTGGTTGTACTTGCTCATTTTCCTGACAGGATACCGTTGACAAATTTTACAGATGATTCAGAGGCTGATTGCCCGACCTATTATGGGGACGGGTTAGATAGAGTAGACTTGGACCGTGGCTTGTTAGTAGAGCCACTATACTTTGCTCACCCTGAGTAGTGTAGTTTAGTTAGGTTTGCCTGGCCTGCGAGCCAGCTAGTAATTTTCAGACTGTAGTATTATATTATATTCTGTGATGTTATGTTTAGTCTTGGACTTGTGTGGATCTCGAACTTATTTTCTGTTCTCATCATTCGTATTTTCCTTTCCATACTATCTACCTTAGTTTTACATTTGTGATTGAGACTGTATTGCTATGTCACCTCCATTCGGAGTGTATATACTGTACAGGTACCTTTATCTGTTTAGTTGTAGTATTTCTAGATGACCTAGACAGCGTTCTACCGCCGATGCTGCAGCGTAGGCTGGACGTACCCACTTCTCGTGCCCCTAATCAGGGTGCGGGTCGTGACAAAGATTGACAGCCTGGCCGGTGTATTGGCTAGTTGGGCCAAAATATCAAAGTTGTATGGCTTCTCAAGTCCAGAAGGAGATGACTTCTTCAAAGGTTTGTCGAAGCGGACTTGTTGTTTGCCTTTGTCAGCTGCTGTCGGTTTAGGGGGAATGGGTTCTACAACCGGTGAAGACACAGCAGGGATGCCCTCAGCAGAGACAGGTTGCACTGGAGCAGACTCAGAAGAAGAAGCAGGGTTTTCTTGATTTTTAGGAACTTCCCGTAGGTAGGCTTTCCCTGATCTAGTGCCCAGCAGGATTTTCTCTTCAACTATGGGGTCAAAAGACACCATATTGCAGTTCTTTGTTCTACTCTTGGAGCGATCTTTTTGCTTAGAAGGAGCCTCAAAATCTGCAACAAGGTCCGGGTGGATCCACATAATTTCGCCGTTACCAAGGGATAAGGGGACGAGACCTTCACTCCGTGGAGGAGGAAGATTCTCGATCTCAAGAGTGGCCTTGGGGATAGGGATGACACCATGCTGTACCATCTGTGGGGAGAAGTTACCGAATTATACTGAGACCATATTCGTGGTAACAGTCTTCTCATCTTGTTGAAGAGTGACAACACCAGCGTTGACTAGCTCTTGAATTTTGTCTTTGAGCACGTAACATGCTCGAGTGGGATGCCCAATAAACCTGTGATAAACACAGTATTTGGGATGATCAGTCTTACCAACCTCGTCAGGCTTCTTCGGGTCTGGGAGTTGGAGTTTATTGCTTTTGATTAAGCAATCTAAGATGCTCACGGTGTCGTTCTCGTCAAAGGAGTACTCTACTTTCGGACGAGTTTTCCTTGGTGGAGGGGCATGAAGGAGTAGAAGCAGACGTAGGTGGATCTACGTTGACAGCTAGAGATTCTTTGTTCTTCAGATTGATGTTCAAAGTTTCTTTACCCTTGCAGTTATTCTGGCGATTACTGCTACTAGCTGTCGGGTGTTCATCCCGGTCGGGGTTAGACATGTGTACCCCCAACTGCTTGAATTTGTCAGCGCTAACTTCAGTTGCTTTAGCATTGACAATGAATGATGGCCAGTCTTGAAATTGAGTTGACCCCGTCCACATGCTGATGATAGACAAAAGATTTGCCTTACAGGTATCTATAGTGACAGCGGCCGGAGTTCCAGGAGGCATCTTTAATGCTTCTCGGCAGAATCTTTCAATGAAACTCTCAGCGGTTTCATTATGTCTTTGTTTGATCTTGTTGAGGGCCGACATTGTCATATCGTTAATAACCTCGTAGAATCGCTCCAAGAAGATTTGTTTCAAACCCGAAAAAAAGGTGATACAGCCATCGGGCAAGCTCCTGTACCAATCGTATGCTACACCGGCTAAACAGCCGACGAACACCCTGGTAAGAAGAGCGTCATTTGGCTGAAGTTGAACAGTCATTACCTCAAAGTGGTTAATGAATTGACTTGGAGAAGTGTTGCCGTCAAACAGCGAAATTGTAGAGATTTTGTACTTTGGAGGAAATGGGACTTCCTTCCATTCAACTGGATAGGGTTGTTTGATCCCCAATCTCTGTAAGTTGTCCTTCTCTTTGAAGGCCTCGAATTGAGTGCGCAATAGTTTGACAGCTTCATTAGCATCCTCCGATGATGCAGAAGGAGCAGGCTGAGTGTTAGGGGGAGGAACAGCATGGTAAGTGCTACCCCCAGCTCCTGACTGACTGGGTGTGGGTTGAATTTGTACAGGGATATTTGAGGAGATACTACCTCCAGACCTGCATTGACAGGCACCGATGACGCTATAATCTCTGGATTTGCAGCAGGTACGGTCGGTGGTACTGTATATTGGGCCACGATTATAGAATGCATACTTGCGACCATTTCAGCCATGGTCTTCAGCTTATCCTCCAGTGCAACTATTCGTTGTTCTTGATTTGCTGAACTAGAAGTGTCTGGATCTTCAGTGACAACATAAGCTGTCACTTCTCTAGGTACAGTAGAAGACACTGTCTGTTCAGAACTTTCGCTGTATGCATCATAATCAGAGAAGGAATCATCTCCTGAATGAGAAGTAGGAAGATGACCAGAAGGATCTTGGAGAAGATTCCTTTGACCGATTGTGTCTCGGCTTCGGGATCTGGTGTGTTGAAATACTCCTTCAGAAGATTCTTGGAGTAAATCTAAATACCGCTGGCTGGGCCTGCGAGGCTTGCCGTGTTTGGAGCACTTTCTACCCCAGTGTCTCGAGAAGTCATGTTGACGAAAGCATACAACACTTCGTCTTCATCTTCTGACATTGGTTCAGACGTTGCAAAATTTAGACGATCGAAAACATATCATTTTGTTGTCTGACAACAGCACTTGATGACAACCTTGTGATTACAATGGTGTCCAAGTGGCTGAACTGGAGGTGTTGAGATGTTGTCCCGTTTTTGCTTGAGGTGCTCTCAGAGATCAGGAACATTGACGGGACGAGAAGAAGTCTGAGGGATATGTTCTTTGACCACATTCGGAACATGGTTTCGGTTCTTCAGATGTTTTGTCCCGTGAGTATATAGAGAAGTACTCACTTCATTAGCATAGGTGTCAGGATTTTTCATCTTGGAAGTTTGCCTCTGATGCAGGTTGATTTTCGGCATTGGCTGCTTGCGTTTCATAGAAGCTGGTCTATTGAGATAAGTCCGTAGATCAGCAAATTCACCCCCAGGGGTTTCTGTCTGAGACACCAGTAATTTTTTCTGTTTTGAGCGGGATATCCAGAGAGTTAGGAGATCTTGGAATTCTGCTACCGAAGTAGGCAGAATACCTCTTTGATCAGTACATTTCCCATTGGCAGGAAGGGAAGAACTCTTGTTTGAGAGAGTTCTTGTACTGATTGGTGCCGAGGCACGTTCAGATTGATCTTCTACGGTAAAAACCGGAGAAGACTGAGAAAAGACCAAAGGACCTTTTCCCTTATTTTGTGAAGAAGGGTTGGCTAAAGAGTGTTTCCCTCTGTTGTCTTCCAGGTCGTAGAACGAGAAAATTTGAGAAAAGACCAACGGACCTTTTTCTTTGTTCTGAGGAGGAGGAGGAACAGTCAACAGACTACCCCCAGTGGATTGCGCTGGAGCAACAGAGTGCTTGGGAAGAGGAGCAGAGTCTTTCCCCTTGCTGTGAGAAGAAGGGAGATTAGCCAAAGAGTTATCCCTATTAGACTGCGCTGGAACAGCTTGCACTAGGGTTGATTGTGCCTGGGGAGCTTTGACAGATGGCCTTTTGGCCACAGAAACTGTAGTTTACGCAGCAGGAGTTCTGGCTTCAGTGGATTGCGCATGAAAAAAAGAGGTCACCAACTGCGTCAGGGGGAGAGGAGTCTTGCACTTTGCCATAGCAGCATAGGAAGTGGCTTGCGCGACAGCAAGAGGAGCAGTACACTGCGCAGGAGCTCTGGCTTGTACTTTGATAGCGCGGGTGGTGTTTTGCGCAGGAGCAGAAGTGGCCAGTGGCTCCTTAGCAGCAGAGACAGCAGGTTGCGCAGATGATTGTGCAGAGGACTGTGCAGAGGATTTTGGAGTCCACACTGAACGAACCTTGCTCTTGGCAGAGGTTGCAGTACGACGAGTAGCCCCGGAGGTGATCATCGCCTCGTAGGCAGTCTGGTTGACCTTCACAATCAGCGTCTTCTGCGTCTTTTCGATAGACGCAACGTCACATTGAGTTGTCACTTCCTCGTCGGAGGAGAAAGTCGTCTCCAGCAGAGTTGCCATTTTGTTTGCAAAAACAAAAGTTCTTTTTATTTCACAAACTTTGTAAGAAGATTATAATTTAATTCTGGGAAAGTACAACTATAGGAATCCGATCTGAAGACGATCGCTTTATCCCTTGGACGATGTGAACTTTGAAGACGATAGCCTCTGAAGAATGCAGCAGCACCTGGGCAAGAACTCCTGATCTCTCTGATGATCTTGAATGATCTGATCTGATAATGAAGGACTTGAAACTCTATTTATAGAGTTCTGGAAAATAACTAATTAGTAGTTATTTATGGATTATGCAGACTGGATTGCACAGGCATTGGACTACGCAAACAGCAAACTGCACTGGCAATTACTCGATCGTGGCTTAACTGTATTAGACGCGTGGCATTGTTTGATTGAAATGCGCATGGTCGTGTACAGACGGTTGCCACGTGGTAAAAAATTGATGGCATGTAGGCCACATATAAAATATCAGTTATCTTGATGGATTGTGCCTCTTGAACTGTGCTAGCTTCAGACCGCGCTGGGATCGAACTGCGCTAAAGAGGATCTGGCAGACTGCGCTTTGGTTGAGCTGGCAAATTGTGCTGGCTGTACAGCTGTCCTCGAGCGCTGTGCTGCACAAGAAAAGAAAGGACTCCTCGTTTATCGGGCTGTCAGCTGTCAAAAGATTGGATTTTTGTCATGTAATGATGACGTTGCCACGTCAGCATAGTGCGCCTGGATGTTAGTGCGGTTCGGCCTCATGCAGTTGATTTGTCGTGCAGTCTGTCTCCTGCGCAGTTCATTGAAGGGTGCGTAATTTGGTTTTCATTGCTTTTTTGATGGGTGTAACTTGATTTTAGGACCTACACATGGTATAATTGATGACGGACGTCCCGCTGGGACTCGTCTAATACATGATTGGCGTAATTGATTGATTAGATAGACTAGCCTTGCTTGCATATAGTAAGAACTGAGGAATCCCTATTGCATAATTTTAGGATAACTTGAAATCCACAGTAGCAAGCCGTAGTAGTTGCATAGCCGTTTAAGTTGACTTGTTTATGTATTGTACCTACTCTGTTAACTTAGTGAGATGATCAGAATGTCAGGACATGACGTGCCAACTTCTGTCCTTGTTTGGTTGGGAGGTTGGTTCGAAGTATCGTGAGATTATGTGAATCCTAGTAGCAAGCAGAGATTTATTTATCATATTCTCTCATTACTGGTTTAATTCCTCATATCGTGCTCCCTTGCGGTACTTGCTATTAGAGGTCTAACCTCTCTGGTTTTGCATGGCCAAATTTAGAACCGGTTCCCGAGGATCCAGCTTACTTCTACCTCCAAGATGGTCAATACTAGAGGGATGATCGCAGGAGGACTCGAGTGGGTTCCTTTCTTCCCCGCTCATTTTGTTAAATACTTTATACTTTGCCGTTTGGCACCGACATGTTAGTCGGATTGTCTTGTACCTACTTTTGCATAATTATAACTAAGTCAGGCTGCAGCTGATAACAATTGTGTATACTTGCTACATCATCTGGCTGTGTTTTGTAAAGCCAGATATCAAGAACATTTTGACTGAGCGTTTGGGACGTCTTACTGCTTTATCTCACATGTTCTCTATTTCTGTTTCTTTATTGAATGATTGAGACAATAGAAGTGAAGTGACCATAGTGAGACTTTTATGTAGTATGCACCCCCTCGTCTTATTAGATAGCATTGATCGTATTATACGGTATTCCTCTACCCGTAATACGTAGCTGGCTGAGTCATTCCTCCGCTCTCCAGTATTCTGGTTCTGCGGCGTGACAAGGTTTTAGTGGTGGCCCATGCAGGTCTGATTTCAGACTTGTGGGGTGTTTTAATTTATAGGATGTCTCAATCACACATGTTCCTCCTTGATCTCATGAATCGTTGTTCCTGACTCTGGCTTGACATTCCGGTATCCTTTGACTTCATCGATCTTTTCCGTCCGATCGTTTGATTGTTCCCTTGCCCCTTTTCTTAGGGGCATCTCGTCTGTATCTGTCAGAATTGAACAACAACAACAAGAGCAATATGGACAACCTGACCAGGTTGGTCAGCAACAAGGGCCATGACTACTTCAAGACACCATCCAAGAAGAAGTGATAGTGGAAGCAGCAGCTGGATCGCAGTATCCGGAGGTTCCACCACCACCAACAGTTCCACCTACCCACGTAGAAGTGGACACACCGACCCTTTTGGAGATCATGAGAGGGATGGTGGCTACTCAACAGCATCAGATGCTAGCCCAGCAGCGTATGCACGCTCAGTTACAAGAGCAGAACGTACTACTCAACCAAGGATTATAGACAGCTTTGAAAAGAGGGACGAGGACAGATTCAGGAACATCAGCCAGGTTTTACAAGTACAACCCCCGTCATTTCGAGGGCACGGAGGATGCCATCTCAGCAGATACATGGCTTAAGGATATTGAGGCTATTTTGACAGCAGCTAAGGTGCCGGCAGAAGAACGTATGGATCAAGTGAAGTTATTACTTCAGGATCTCGCACGTGATTGGTGGGAATCAGAGGAAGTAGGCATCTGATGTCCTGTTGCTTGGGACGATTTTACAGCAAGATTCAAGACGAAGTACTATAGAGTTGTGGTGCAGTTTGAGCTACAACAGAAGTTTATCAACCTCAAGCAGGCCGGCAAGACGGTAGATGCTTATGCAGCGGAGTTCTGCAGATTGAGTAGGTTCGCCCCAGAGATGGTCGCAACAGAGAGCCATAGGGCTATGAGGTTCCAGCAAGGGTTTCATCTTGAGTTATTGCAATTGATAGAGGGGCACAATTACCAGACTTTTGATGAAGTATTGACAGTGACTTGAAGGCATAAGATAACCATTCAGAGGATAGCAGCAAGGACTGGGGGTCAGAAGAGATCCCACAGTCAGATTGAAGGAGGAGGGGGAGCAGCGCCCCGAATAACAGCACCATCCCCTGGCATTCGTATCCACGATGTGGCGATACGAGGGCCAGTACCACCGCCCAGGCAGCAGCAGCAACAACAACCAAGGAAAAACCAGCAACCCCTAGCGGGCTACACTTATTGTGGGAAGGTAGAACACACTAGAGATATGTATCGGACATTGAACGGACTGTGTTTGATATGTGAAAATCCAGATCATCGGGTTACCACCTGTCCCATGAATTCGAGGTCAGGAGGACCAGTGCAGCAATTTCCTGCTCTGCCAGCACCAGGGGCAGGCCAGTATCGAGGACCAGCAGTAGCAGTGAGGCCGTTGGCACAGCGCCCTTTCATGTCGCAGGCTCAGATGTTTCGGCAGTAAGGACCGCCGATCCAGCAGCACCAGCATAGACCACCCCAGCATCACCAAGGTAGGGGCCAGCAGCAGCACCAGGCTAGGCCGCAGCATGGGAACCAACAAGGAGGTCGAGGGCAGGCATTCACTCTGTCCTTGGAAGAGGCATTGGCATCGGGAGATGTTGTGGCAGGTAACATTCTCGTCGTCTCATATCCCGCAGTAGCATTGTTTGATTCGGGAGCATCGTACTCATTTATATCTGCACAATTTACAACACGGCTAGGAAAGGAATTCGAGGCATTGCCAGGGAGGTTGAATATACTCACTGGTAATGGACTCGTAGGAGTTAGTAGAGTTATTCTAGCATGTAGCGTTGTAGTTTGCGGACATTCCTTACCTGCCAGGTTGATAGAATTTCCTGTTGGAAATTTTGACGTTATCTTAGGCATGGACTGGTTGAAAGACAGTCATGCGACAATAGATTGTCGTAGATGGAGTGTATCTTTTGATATTCCAGGCATGAAAAGATTCACCTTAGTCAGATCAGTGGCAGCTCAACCAGAGCAGGGAGTAGTGACGACAATGAAAGAAGTTCAAGTCCCAAGGTAGTTGAAGAGTTTCTAGATGTATTTCCTGAAGAACTTCCAGGTCTACCACCAGTTAGGGATATTGAGTTCAGCATAGAATTGGTACCTGGAACTAAACCGATATCAGATCGAGTCTACAGAATGGCGGATTCAGAGCAGGCCAAGGTATATCAGCACATAGAGGAACTGAAGGAGAAGAAGTTCATCCAAGCTAGCGTATCACCGTGGACAGCACCAGTGGTACTTGTGGGGAAGAAGGATGGGTCATCTAGATTGTGCATCGATTACAGGAAGCTTAACGCGGAAACAGTAAAGAACAAGTACCCACTACCTAGGATCGACGACTTGTTTGATCAGTTGAGCAGAGCTAGAGTTTTCTCCAAGATAGATCTTCGTTCAGGGTATCATCAAGTGAGGAAGATATTCCCAAGACAGCATTCAGGTCAAAGTATGGGCATTATGAGTTCTTGGTAATGCCGTTTGGTTTGACCAATGCTCCAGCAATATTTATGGATTTGATGAACCGCATCTTTATGCCGTACTTAGATTAGTTTGTCGTGGTGTTTCTCGACGACATTCTTATATACTCTGTTAGTGAAGATGAGCATGAAGACAATCTCAGGAAAGTGTTACAGGTTCTGAGAGAGAACCAGTTGTATGCCAAGCTCAGCAAGTGTGAGTTCTGGATGGACCATATTTTATTTTTGGGTCACATCATCAGGAGCTGGAGTAGCAGTAGATCCCAAGAAGGTAGAAGCAGTAGAGAGTTGGCCAGTACCCAAGACCGTAGCTGATGTACGAAGTTTCTTAGGATTGGCAAGATATTACAGAAGGTTCGTGTCAGACTTTGCAAGGCTTTCATCACCCATGACTCGCTTGACACGGAAGGATGTACCATTCGTTTGGTCGGCAGAATGTCAGGCATCATTTGAGACTTTGAAGCAGAAATTGATATCAGCACCCATTCTTACATTGCCAGTTGGACCCGGAGGTTTTACTGTATATTGTGATGCATCAGGTAAAAGATTTGGATGTGTTCTCATGCAGCATAGGAAGGTGATAGCGTACGCATCTAGGCAGCTCCGAGACCATGAGAATAATTACCCAACTCATGACTTGGAGTTGGCAACGGTAGTGTTTGCTTTGAAGCTATGGAGGCATTACTTATATGGTGATCGAGTGGACATGTACACAGACTACAAAAGTCTGAAGTACATCTTTACTCAGAAGAAACTGAACATGAGGCAGAGAAGATGGTTGGAGTTGATTAAGGATTATGACGTGAAGCTTTAGTATCATCCAGGCAAGGCTAATGTAGTAGCAGACGCTCTTAGCAGGAGAGGCAGCGCATTTATGTTGACAACACAGAAGCATATCTTAGAAGACCTTCAGGAGATGGGTATCGAAGTTATACTTCCTAGTGATGTAGGAGTTCTGGCGAGTCTACAAGTTCAATCTGACTTAGTAGACAGGATCAAGGCAGCTCAGGCACAGGACCCAAGGATTCAGAAGCTTAGGGCAGAATGTGAGTCAGAAATCAGGAAGGAGATGTGAACCCATGAATATGGTACACTTAGGTTTGGATCACGTCTATGTGTGCCTAGTGGAGATATCAGACAGGAAGTTATGACAGAAGCTCACAGTTCTCAGTATTCTATATACCCTGGAGGGACCAAAATGTACCAAGATATCAAGCAGCACTTCTGGTAGAACGGAATGAAGAGGGAGATAGCTAGATTTGTTTTCCGTTGCTTGGTATGTCAGCAAGTGAAGGCAGAACAGCAGAGGCCAGCTGGGTTATTGCAACCGCTACCTATTCTGGAATGGAAATGGGAACATATTACAATGGACTTTGTGACCGGTTTACCGAGATCACTAAGTGGTAAAGATGCTATTTGGGTGATAGTAGATCGGCTTACAAAGGTAGCACATTTTCTTCCCTTCAGAGTAGGACAATCTACAGAAAAGTTTACAGAGTTGTATATGCAGCAGATAGTCAGGCAGCATGGAGTCCCTGTCAGTATTGTGTCAGACAGAGATACCCGCTTTACATCACATTTCTGGAAGAGCTTACATCATGTTCTAGGTACCAAGTTAAGATTCAGCACGGCTTACCATCCTCAGACTGACGGACAATCAGAAAGAACAATTCAGACTTTAGAAGATATGTTGCGAGCTTGCACTCTGGATTTTGGAGGGTCTTGGGAGAGCCACCTACACTTAGTCGAGTTCTCGTACAACAACAGTTATCAAGCCAGTATCCAGATGGCACCATTCGAAGCTCTATATGGTAAGAAGTGTAGGTCGCCACTAGTATGGGATGATATCGGGAAGAGGAAGATGTTAGGCCCAGAAATGATTGTTCAGACAGTTGAATTGGTCAAGGGAATTAGAGAGCGACTTCGAGTTGTGCAGTATCGGCATCGTCATTGGGCGGACCAGCATCGTAGGTCGCTAGAGTTTCCTATTGGGGACCACGTATTCTTGCGGATCTCACCTACCCGTGGGGTCATTAGATTTGGCATTCACGGGAAGTTGAGTCCACGGTATGTAGGCCCGTTTGTTATCCTTGATCGGATAGGCGTTGTTGCTTATCGTTTATCCCTTCCACCTTCATTACGAGAGGTGCATGACGTATTTTATGTATCTCAGTTGCGAAGGGATGTATCGGACCCAAGCCATATCCTTGATCATTCTGAGCTGGTTGTTGGTACCAACCTGTCTTACGAGGAGCAGCCTGTGTCCATCTTGGACCGAAGAGAGAAGATACTCAAGAACCGAACAATTAGCCTTGTCCGGGTTGCTTGGGGTCATCACTCTTTAGGAGAGTCAACGTGGGAACGTGAGGATGATATCCGATCACGGTATCCGTACCTGTTTGACTCACAAGGTATATCTCTTTCTGTATACCTTGATTGTCTTAACTCCTCATGCTTGTCACCTTATGAGTAGAATTGCTTGGTGTCGTCGATAATTAAACATAGATATGTTACTTGCTATTTGACATTGTGAAATGATTGCTTACTCAATTGCTTATGCTTAGATTAGTTTAGCTTTGATGTTCCTATCCTGCTTGGATTTGAAATTCCGAGGACGAAATTTTTCTAAGGAGGGTAGAGATGTCACTTTCCGTTTCCAGAATACGTATTTTTATACATGTACTGCTTTAATATATATTTATTTAATATTTATCATGTATTGTTCTGTATTTAAATCCCTTTAATTTTATGTTAATTAATTTCTTGCAATTTTATTTCTGTATTTTTACTTTCTGCTTTTATACTCTGTTTTAGCTTTGCTTTGGGTTCGGCTTGGATTGGTTTAATTACGTTGGTTCATCATGAACCGAAATAAACCCCCACCTACCACCACTCCTTCATTTAAAGCCCCATTCCCTTTCTCTCTTTTCATTACTTCACCATTACTCTTCTTCTTCCTCATAAACTCCTCCCCACCTACCAGCCGCCTAGGCAAGTGCCAACTTGCTTCTTGATGGATCTCTATTTTGTTGTTCCATTGTCTTACTCTCAAGATTCTTAGATACTTTAGTACTTAGCATTGTCAATTTCCAAGACTCATTTCATGTAGATCTAAGTTTAATGCATTTTCGAATTTTTTGGGTTTTGATCTAGTAACTTTGTTATTTTTCAAGTTTTGATGGTTCCATGTTGTAGAAAATTTCGTTCTACCCCATTTTGACCTATGGAAGTCAAGTTTTGGACTTGGAATGAAGGATTTAGGGAGCTTGGAAGTAATGGCTTCCCATGGTTCTTCTTCTCGGAAGAATGGAAAAGAAGAATAGTACTTGACCGCATGAGTTTTTATGCGGCAAGTTATTCTTGAGCCGCACGAAGTGTCTGGCCGCACGAAGTGTCTGGCCACATGAAGAGCATTCTGGCCGCATGGAGATTCCGGCCGCATGGCATTATCTTGGCCGTATAAGTTTTCGCAGCCGCATGAGTTTTCTTTGGGCCGCAGCCGCATGAGTTTCCACTGGCCGCAGCCACATAAGCTTCCATTGGCCGCAGCCGCATGTACTCCTGTCCATCGTAGCCGCATGAGAATTCGACCGCATAAGAGATTTTTAGCCGCATGGACTAAATTATTTCTCCGCCGCATAAGGTATAACACCTTCAGCCGCATACAGGCCCTTCATATCCAAGTCGCATAGGCACTACTTTTCTTTAGCCACATAGACTTTATTTCTTTCTCAGCCGCATGAGACTGCACCCTCTTGACCGCATGCCAGTGAGCCGCATGAGGCTTGTTTCCACCCTAGTCATATGAGCGAGAACCCCAGCCGCATAAGGCTTGTAACTTCTCGGCCGTATGGCATTGATCCGCATGGAATCTCAATTACCTGGCCGCATGAACTTTAGTCCCTAATGCCTTTTGGCTGATTCTTGTCCCTGAATTGACATTGATTGACATTAATTGACATTGATTGACATGGATTGGTATTAATTAACATTAAAATTGTTATCTTAGCATTAATTAGCATTAATTGTTATCTTGATTAATAATTGATCATGCGTTCCTAGTTGGAACTAAGAGACTGGCTAGTCGTTTTATTGAATTGAATGAATGAGACACGTTCATATTAACTATGAACTATTGTAATCGATTGGCCGATCCTGAATATTGGCATACAAGCATGTGCAGGCCTCAATTTATTTATTCTTCTACAAAGCTGCATGCGTACTTTATGGTCAAGACATGATTATTCCGTGACTAGTTTTGATTGTTGCATTACGCTATGTAAGACCTACAACATAACCGCACGGGTATCGTTGTGGAGTTGTGCATATCGTATCCTGTACGAAAGTACTCATCCGAATGACCATGATCCACGGCATGGGATTTCATTTAACATAGAGGCTACTAAGTTAAATAAAATAATGACTGCATGGAGAGAATGGATTCCCGAGTTCTTATATGGCAGCCCTCTTCGGGACTACTAAGTGCCCGACAGGCCGGCTGGTTCCCACATATACTGCATATCTGCCACACGGGTAGGGAGCGGTATCTGCTTATATTATTATTATTATATGGTATAATTGATGACGGGCGTCCCGCTGGGACTCGTCTAATACATGATTGGCACAATTGATTGATTGGATAGACTAGCCTTGCTTGCACATAGTAAGAACTGAGGAATCCCTATAGCATAATTTTAGGATAACTTGAAATCCACAATAGCAAGCCGTAGTAGTTGCATGGCCGTTTAAGTTGACTTGTTTGTGTATTGTACCTACTCTGTTAACTTACTGAGGTGATCAGAATGTCAGGACATGACGTGCCAACTTCTGTCCTTGTTTGGTTGGGAGGTTGGTTCGAAGTGTCGTGAGATTATGTGAATCCCAGTAGCAAGCAGAGATTTATTTATCATATTCTCTCATTACTGGTTTATAATTCCTCATATCGTGCTCCCTTGCGGTACTTGCTATTAGAGGTCTAACCTCTCTGGTTTTGCATGGCCAGATTTAGAACCGGTCCCCGAGGATTCAACTTACTTCTACCTCCAAGATGGTCAATACTAGAGGGATGATCGCAGGAGGACTCGAGTGAGTTCCTTTCTTCCCCGCTCGTTTTGTTAAATACTTTATACTTTGCCGTTTGGCACCGACATGTTAGTCGGATTGTCTTGTACCTACTTTTGCATAATTGTAACTAAGTCAGGCTGCAGCTGATAACAATTGTGTATACTTGCTACATCATCTGGCTGTATTTTGTAAAGCCAGATATCAAGAATATTTTGACTGAGCGTTTGGGACGCCTTACTGCTTTATCTCACATGTTCTCTATTTCTGTTTCTTGATTGAATGATTGAGACAATAGATGTGAAGTGACCATAGTGAGACTTTTATGTAGTATGCACCCCCTCGTCTTATTAGACAGCATTGATCGTATTATACGGTATTCCTCTACCCGTAATACGTAGCTGGCTGAGTCATTCCCCCGCTCTCCAGTATTCTGGTTCTGGGACGTGACAAAATTGAATATTAAAATTTGGTCGAAGCAAAAGTAAAATAAATAAATAAATAGTATAAGATAAAGTGGAAGAATTTCAAGGATACAAACGTGAATCATATTGAAAATAGAATTTATGAACACGATTGACATAAAAAATCATATATGATACCAAAAAAACTTAACTAGTCGCTTATAAAGTTGCAACTCATTGTTTCACACAACGAATAACGAAGATGGACTTTACTTGAGAGATGTAAATAAAAAAATAAAATTTTAATTTTTTTAATAGATAATTTAAATTTTACTTGTAAAAATAAAAGAAAAAAATGACCTCGCACCAAAGGCATTTACATGTTTTACGAACATATTGTAAGATTGTAAATACAATATATATGAAAAAGTGGGATTAAATTACTTTGTATTAAAACAAGTACGGGAAGAAAATAAAAGTTAGGGAAATATCACGGTGGAGATGGCGTACCAAAATTTACAAGCATACATTTGTGGGTCACCAATCAGATCCGAACACCCACTCCATACTTCATGAATTAATTTTGCGGAAGAAAAAAGAGAGTCTATTTTTGTTCAACCACCAAAACAAAGGTGTTTATTCACCCTCCAACAACAAAAAATGACACGTGTTAAATCAATTCAATATAAACCACTTTGGAAGTGGTTTTGTAAGAGCATCTCTAACCCATTGTGAGTTTGAAAAAAAATGATTGCCACATAGGAATCACCACTTCTTATTTCAAAATTTATTCTCCAATGCAAATGTGAAATAAATTGTGAAGTTGACATGACAATGACATGTCAAAGACAATATGAAGTTGGTTGTCTAGATCTAGACAATAGACTTCACAATGCTTTACTTTCACAGCATCGATTATGAATAAAAATATTTATAAACAAGAAGAAGAAGTAGAAAAGTTGTCTTGGAAGTTGGAAAATAAAGTAATTTTATTGCATTCTCAAACTTTTGCATTGTAGAACATTTTTTTAAAAATCTTATTGTCTTGTGTGAATATCATCTTGTCACATAGGAAATATATTGTCTTGTGCCTCATGCTACATAAGAATCACAACACAAAACAAGACAATAGATCTGGAGATGCTCTAATCATTTAAGAGATTTGACATGTACCAATTTTTTAGGTTTTTTCTAAGGGCACCACTATATTCGCTAGGGGGCAGCCCAAGCAGGTGGAGAAATTGATAGGGGCACCCAAAATTTACTTGGGGACAGCCCAACCTCCCAAATCCTAATTTTTTCCCTCCTCTTTTCTCCTCCTCCTCCTTCCTTCGGCGGCGGCGGCGCCACCACCACTACCAGCATGGGAAGGAGTCGGTCATGGCGATAATTAGGGCTTCCCGTCCTTCGTTCCGGAGCCCCAGCGACAAGGTCGCGTTCGCCGTCCACGCCGCGTTCATGGCCGCCGGCGACCAACGCCGACAAGGAGGAGGAGAGGCGGCTGTGGGAGGAGGCAGCTCGGCTCGGGGAGCTGGCGCGGGAGCTGTAGGAGTCGGCGTCGGCGCTCCTCGGTTCCTTAGCTACCAGGTGAGGATTGGGGATGATGTTCTCCCATCTCCGAGGAGGACTGCCACCTTGTTGGCACCAATTTGCTGGCAGTCCTAGTACTGGCTTGGGCTGCCCCCAAGTAAAAAAATCGATGGCAAATTTGTAATTTTTTTGAATATTTTTGGGCTGTCCCCAAGTAAAAAGTGTGGTTCCCTTAGAAAAAACTATTTTTTATTGGAGGGTGAAAAAAACACAAGTTTTGGTGGGGGAAGAAAAATGGACTAAAAAAAGCTACCGCCCACTTCTCTCACTTGCTTGTTCCTTCTTCCTCGAGCGCCTGCAAATTCACTTCCACCACCGAGTTTCCTCAAGAAGTCCCTTCGATTCTCAAATCGATTTTATGTTCAGATCGGATCGTTAGGGTTTCGAGCCGAGAGTAGAACCAGGTAATTCCATCGTTTGTTTGATCAGTATGCGATTATTTCGATTTCAATCAGACTAGTCTCTAGATTTTTGTAAACCCTAATTTTTGGAACGGAGTTTTTACTGTCAGTAATTCTCTCATCTCCCTCTTTCGACCCAATTTTGCTATCCAAACATGTAGAATTAGGGTTTCAGAACCACATAATTGTATATTAGGTTATTTTTTTTTGGGTAATTAGATTTTAGACCCTGGATTTTATATCAGCTTAGAGTTAAGCTCTGACATGTCCAATTGGGAACCCTAGATTTTTATTTTTTAATTTGATTTTTCACATTATACCCTCCCTAGTCTATATAGGAAGGTTTCATTGTCAAACATGGGAGGGAGGGTATAATGGAAAAAATAAAACAAATAATAAAAATTCAGGATCTTAACTTTATATAAAATCCAGAGTCTAAACTCTAATTAGCCCTAAAATATTTCACAACCATATAGTAGGATATGATTAATTTGGATTTGTATATGCGGGCATTTTAGTTTTGATATTCTGTAGTGATCTTCGTGATTAGACCATCCGATTGATTTGGTGTTAATTTTAAAGTTCAGTTGTTTACCGATGGCGAAGAGTTTGCTGCTTGCCGTTCTACTTTGCATTGTCACGAATCTATAAGACACGGCACGGTGCGGAATGGGCTACATGGTCACGGCACCGATTTCGGTCGTGTTCTAGTCTTTTTTGGAGTGTGTGTGTCGTGTCAAATACGTGTTCGTCACGGCCCAGGAATGTCACGTCCCGACTCGGAAAATCGTTCGTCCTCGTTTAATTTCACCGAATCGATCGTCCTCGCTGGGGCGTGATGCCGTACGAGTCTAGAGTTGCACTCGTACAAGGCAAGATGATTCTAAAAATGGTTATCTTTGATTTGTTATTAGCAACAGAAGAAAACAGAGTATACGAAACATTTCTCTTTATTGATAAATGAACTGAGGTTACAAAGGCTTTCAATAGCCCAACTGAATTTGCCAGATTGGCTTACAACACTCAGGTTCTCTCTTGCCCACAAAGGATTTCACCATTCCATATATCATGTCTTCTATATCTCGGCCACATCATCCTGTTGCAAGTTCGAGCGTCAATGCGGTCGCACGCCTCAAAATGCTACGACATTTCCTGCCTCAGTGCGTTCAAACGAAGCTCCGTCGAGAGCAATTTATTCCCTGCATCCTGCAAGAAATTTGGTGGGGGATCAGTACTAATCCTCTCGCGTAATGATACTGACCCACTTTACTAAACATACATTAAGTATATATATTGAATCATGCAGCATACAATTTAGTGATATTTCTATCTTTGTCTTGGGATCAATGTTGAAAAAAACTGGCTGGGCGGCCGACTAGTCGGGGACTAGTCGGCAGTCGGCCGCCCCCGCCTCGACTCGCCCCCTGGTCGGCCAGAAAATTGGCCAGGACCCCAAAACGGCCTAGTCGGCCGACTAGTCGGCCCTAGGCGGCTGGTCGGCCCTAGGCGGCCGACTAGGCCACAGTCAAAAAAGAAAAGAAAAAAAGAAACGAGTTGAAGTGGGAAACCCGACCCGTTCCCCCGCCATTTGAAAACCTAATATCAATTCAGCTGCAGCAGCCAACAAAAAAAAAGGAGAAGAAGAAAGAACAGGAGTTCGAAGAAGAAGAAGAAGAAAGAAAGGAGAAGGAGAACAGGAGTTCGAAGAAGGAGAACAGGAGTTCGAAGAAGGAGAAGGAAAACTTACTTCTGTAGCAGAGCTCGAGTGTCCGCTCCCCGCCGACTGCAGCAGCAGAGCCACCGACTCCAGCGCCGGAGCCGCCGACTAGGTATTTTTTTTGCTTTTTCCTTTTCCTTTTTCCTTTTCCTTTTCCTTTCCTTTGTTTTTTTGCTGCTGTGGTCTGGATGAACTTCCTCATTGCTTGCTGTGCTTTGATTGAGTTTTTTTTGGGGGGGGGGGACTGATGGACTTTGTTCAGTTGTTGTTGTTGTGGATGAGTGGGTTATTTATTTGGTTGCTACTTTGGTGTGCTACTCTGTACTGAGACTCCCCCACGTATTTATTTTTGTTCTGGACTGAGACTCCCCACTCACAAGTGCTACTTTGGTGTGCTACTTTTGTCGTTTCCTTCTTTCAACTGAGTGAACACTGAACAGCACTACTGCAACAATTTTTTTTTTTTTTGCTGAATGAACAGTAGCATTGAGTCCCCACTCACATGTATTTATTTCTTCTATGTCCTGCACACAGACACAGTGAACACAATTATTTAAAAAACACTAACACTAATATATATAATAATAATGTTGGTGAAATGGCAAGTGAATTGAACATCCAATTCCAATGTTTTATAGATATGACTACTTCATCGGCCGCTTCCAATTCCAATGTTGGTGAAATGGCAAGTGAATTGAACATCCAAAATGCTCTCAAACGTGCATCCGGTGATGTTGGATGGGATTATGGTGAACTTGTGGATGTGAAGGCATTAGATCGAGTTCGATGCAAGTTTTGTTCAAAGATTGTGTCCGGAGGCATCTACCGGCTCAAATGTCATGTAGCCGGTCGTGCCGGAAATATGAAAGCTTGCAATAAAGCCTCCAAAGAAGCTATACAAGCATGTGTAGAGGCACTTGATGGTGCTAAGAGGAAGAAGACACAAAAGCAAAACGAAGAGACGGAACTTAGAAAAGAAGTTTCGACATCACATGATGTTATGGAAATGGATGCCGACATTGAACTAGTCACGAGACCGAAAAGGTCTACTATGGATAGATTTGTGGAGATCAACCCAGAAAAAAAAATAAAGAATCCACAATGTTTACAAAGCAAGCTAATTTGACGGTGTTGATGGACAAGAAGAAGGTGATGGATACACAACAATACATAGCACGGTAGGTCATTGAGAGTGACATTCCTTTCAACGCCATTCAAAATAATAGTTTCAAGCTAATGACTGAGGCTATTGGACAGTTTGGTCCAGGATTACCTACGCCAAGTCGATATCGGTTGAGTGGTCCATGTTTGAATGCGGAGGTGTCGAGAGTTAAGGACTCTCTAAAAAAGCATGAAGAAGAGTGGGCTATATCCGGTTGTTCCATTATGACCGATGCTTGGACCGACCGGAAAAGGAGAAGTATTATGAACTTGTGTGTTCATTGTAGAGAAGGGATCTCTTTCATTTCTTCAAGAGAAGATTCCGATTCATCTTATACGGGGTCCTACATATTTGAGTATGTCGATAAATGCATCGACGATATAGGACAAGAGAAGGTGGTGCAAGTTGTGACAGATAATGCTTCAAACAACATGGCGGCGGCTACTTTGATGGCTACCAAAAGGCCTAATTTATTTTGGACTTCTTGCGCCACACATACGATGAACCTTATGCTTGAGGCGATTGGTAAACTTCTAAGGTAAGTCTCGTCTCATAAACTCTTAGTTCATTATTTAATTACTTGATTTGCTTCATTACTTATTTAATTTGTAAACTTTCAAGGTTCAAGAGTACAATTGATAAGGCAAGGGCCTTAACTATCTTCATATATTCTTATCACTCAACCTTGAGTATGATGAGAAAGTTGACAAAGAAGCGTGACATTGTACGACCGGGAGTCACAAGATTTGCAAGTAATTACCTTACTTTGCAAAGTTTGGTGGAGAAGAAAGAACAACTAAGGCATATGTTTGCTTCCGAAGAATGGGTCCGGAATTCACATTCCAAAAGTGTGAAGGAAAAAGTGGCATATGCAACCGTTGTTAGCCTATTATTTTGGAAGTCGGTAAACTCATGCTTGATTGTTTTCCGGCCATTAGTGAAAGTCCTCCGCCTTGTTGATAGTGATAGACCATCTATGCCATGGTTGTATGGAGAACTTGAAGTGGCAAAAAGAGAGATCAAGGAGGAAGTCTATAGTGGACTTGAAAAGAATTATAAACCAATACTTGACATTATCGAATCTAGATCCAAGGGTAGACTTGATTCCAATTTGCACTTGGCGGAATATTTCCTTAATCCATACTATTTTGCAATAATAGGGTGAAGATCGGAGATGACATAGCTTGTATGGAAGCTATTCTCGATTGTGTGGAGAAATTCTTTTCCGATGACTTGAACACTCAAGTGAAAGTGAGTGATGAAGAATTAATCATGTACAAGAATTTGATGGAAATGTTTGGAAGAAAACAAGCAGAACTTTCCTATCAAACTAAAGGTGTCAATGAATTTAATCCCGGTAAGTCTTGACTCCTAAACTCACTTGATTACTTTACTTCATTGACTAAGTACTTATCTACATGTTTTTTGTATGATAATAAATGCTAGCCGGGTGGTGGAGTAATTATGGTGGCAATGCACCAAACTTGAAGAAGATGGCAATTAGAATCCTCTCCTTGACCACAAGTTCATCGGGTTGTGAGAGGAATTGGAGTACTTTTGAAGGGGTATGCCACTTTTATTTTATTTTTTGACATGTTTTTGATATTCTTCATCTAACTAATTAGAATGTTCTATATAAATATTATAGGTGCATACAAAAAAGAGAAATAGACTTGATTCGGAAAGATTGAACAAGTTGGTGTATGTCCAATTCAACTCCAAAATTCACAATAAGAAGAAAAGAGTAAATGATGATAAAGATGTTCTTCAAGCGGATGATTGTACTCATGCTCAACATTGGTTGGTTGATGGGATGGATGATGAGAGTGATGTTGATCCCGTCACCGGAGCTACATGGGAGGTAGTTGACCAAACGGTGGGAGCAAATGAACTACTTGAACCTAGGAGGAGCTCTAGGATCACGAGAGAACTTGATGAGGAAGAGTTTATCTCGGAGGCCGAAGAAGATGATGGAGATGATGACTTTGAGTCCGATGAAGAAAGAGATGTGCCATTAGTGGATGAGCACGATGATATCTTTGATAATTGAGCACTTTAATCTATCTCCTTTTTTTTTGTGAAATTTTGATTATGTACAAGACTTCGGAGTTTGGGTACTTAAGTTAATATTTTGATGTCATATGATATATATTGCATAATTATATTTTTTTTATTGCATATATATATATATATATATATATATATATTAATAAAAAATTCAAAATCGACTAATCCGACTAGTCCCCGACTAGTCCGATTAATTCCTAGTCCCCACCAACCGACTAGCGACCGACTAGCGATTTTTACAACCTTGCTTAGGATCAGTTTTATGACATATTCGAAAACAGTAAAACATGTTATCATGGCAAGCATGTCATTTGATTCGCATAAACAAGCAGGCAACTAATATCAATCTCGTGTTGTTTCGTAACTTCTTACCAATATCGACGCACTCAACCTTGTCCGACGCAAGGTGAATACGCCTATCATCTTTTCCTATCATGTTATAAGTGATCTTATGTAGGATTTTTGTGTGCCTGCACTTTCAGCCCACCGTTCTTTAAACTATATGAAGGTCACTGGTATTCCAAGCCAGAATGGACTATATTTCTCAAATCACATATGTAAGACGGTGATCATTCTGTGCGGCTGCTAACTCTAATATCAGAGGACCCCGAATTACTTGGTAAGTGGCTTATCACATCAATAGCAGGTCGTAAGCCGTCTTAATGAAGTGCACCATCAATACCAATTTTATCGAATCATTCCTCCTAGGCCAAACGGTTCCAACATCCTGGCGTACCACGTTCGAGGGAAGCTATCACCCGTTTACAGGCTATATATCTTAAGTTCATTTGACCATGCAACGTGCATCACTAGCATACAACCAAACAATTCGCCTATCTCTATTTTCATTGGCACAATGTCCCAACTCAATGTTCACCAACGAACGTCCCGAAGGCCATGAACATTTCGAAGGCACCATGCCACATTCGACAGTTCTGCCACAACATTCGTGCCATAACTGTTCTCTTCGCAACGAAGCCATCTTTTATGAGTCTCGTGCACATATGCACGTTTCGACACATTTATTCTCTTTCCTTCGAGTCGTGCATTCGATGCACGCGCTTCGGTACCGTATTTTCATGTTCTATGCCTTGGTGTTCAATGTTCATGGCTCGTGCACTAGGGCACTCGCCTCAATAGTCCTTCAATGTTCTAGCCTTCTAACTTGTGCTCGGGGGCACGAACGACTCGTGCACTGAGGCAGTCGCCGATACAGTTATCCCATGTTCTTATGGCTTGCGCTCGGAGGCGCTCGCCTTTGCGACATTTCGATGTTCAATAGCGTCTCGTACATTTGATGTACGTTTCAATTCAATTGTTCTATCTAGTGTTCGACACGCACTACGATTTCTCTCCTTCGAGCCAAGTCCGTGGTCTCGATAGGTTAACTTAGCATACGACGGTACATTTTACTTAGGCTTGACGGAGTAGGAAAGAAGGGTCAAAGTCCTCCCACCTTAAGCCGATACGTCTTGTCGTTTCGTTGAGCCGATGCTAGCTCGATTTCATAACTTTGTTGCACGGCCAACTCTTCTGACTTAGCCATTCGAGCACTTCGTGCTTCGGTGAATTATCCGATCGATTTGGCGTACCGTGTCTATGCCTCAGTCCGTTGCGAGATGGTGATTTGGTTTTGCGGACTCCGTTGCAAACAAGGCAAAATGTCGACCTATTATATTTCAGCGTAAACGTATAGCCTGTACACGAAACCAACTAAAATCAATATTCGTTAGAATCGGACTTGTGCGTTGCATCAATTTAATTTCTTAGAATCTTCGAACCGACTCAATGCTTTCCCGTTCGGACCAACGTAACTCTTTGTATCAATCCGACTCGATGCATTTCTCGGGTCAATGTAACGCTTGTATCGATTCAGATCGATACTTATTTCGGGTCAACGCAATTCTTCGAGTCAACGACTCACATAATGCACCGTACGAAGCGGGACATTACAACGAACATGACTGCTGTCATGGCCATGATTGTTGCCACCTGCCACCATTCTGGCCGGGGGAGATTGCGGGTGGAGGGAAGGATACATTTTCTCTTATTTTTGTTTTTCTTTTAAACAAATTGACGGGTTTATCCTAAACTTAACAACTACTAGGTAATGTCACGGAAATATTTTCATGATTTTTTTTATATTTATCCAAAATTGAGTCCATGGTAATATCTTGAATAAGAATGTACACATTTATTTATTTTTAAATGAGAAATAGCTTCGACAAAAGTGACATATAATAATCAGCTGTGGTGCTGTGCTGTTCTGTTGCTGCTGGAGAGTATCTATTCGCCTCTTACCATGTGCTTTGGATAGTAATGCATGCTAGTTAGTTGATTATCTTATTTATGAGTTGGTGATGTGTCCTTGATGCTCACGTGTACTTATCGAGCGGGCTAGAATTCTCTATTCCTTTTTTTTTTTGGTTTTATGTCTCAGATTGTTATAAGCACTACAGGGTTTTCCTTATTTGACAATGTATTTGTAGTCTAGAGTAACTTCCTCTTTTGTCATTCTGTACCTTTATTTAACATCGATCTGCCTTAAAAGTGTTTTTTTTGGGTGCTTGCACGATTCAACTAAGTTGTGGCTGTGATTTTATGGACCAAAAGCAACAAAAATTCACGGTTTCATTTGTCATTTTTTTTCCTGCTAGAAATGGATGAGAGAGCCACTGAGGAGGAGGAACCCTTGACTTCTCGTATTGAAAAACTCCAGCATGGTATGGTATTATTTATCTCTTACAACATCACCCATTGTTCTGGACTTATGATTATCTGATTATTGATCTTTTAGATGTAAGTCCCTGAATGTTCCTTATTTGAACACCCAATCTTATTGTTCATTTGTTTGCATTCGGGTTCTAGAAAATTTCTTATACCCCTTCGCCCAACATGCAAAACAAAAAGAAGAAGAAGCTTATTGATATAGGCCCCTATCCCCCTTTCTGCCTTGCGAGTCCTTGTAACAATAGTTTTATATAATTTGAGGGAATAGGAACAAGTAATAAGGTATGGGGACCTATGTCGAAATAGGCATACTTGAGGGACCTGTGCCTAAATTCTTTCTTTGTTTAAGTTTCATATGTGATTATATATTATCCAAATATACACGTTATTTCAAGATTTTTTTTTGAGATGACTGTTTGCACCGGTTAGTATGCATTTTAAACTGTAATATGTTGCTGCATGTTTTCGAAATGGTAATTATCAGGAAACCCAAAACCCCCTGACATGTGGTTGTTTATTAAACTGTAATATGTTGCTGCATGTTTTCGAAATGGTAATTATCAGGAAACCCAAAACCCCCTGACATGTGGTTGTTTATTAGAAATACTCCTACCATTAACTTTTTCTTAGACTTTCCCCTGTTGTACATTTTTGGTGATTTCTGTCCAATTTGGTCACACTGAGCGTGTGTGATATTTTTTTGGACGTTTTTATCCTTCTCTCCCAGTTCTCCTCCTCCCAACTTAATTTTGAAATCTAACTTATCTGGTCCCTTTACCCACCAACGACGACCGGACTAACCCTCTCCCTTCCCTAGACTTTATTATTCCCCAATGAAGCTCTCCCTCATTCTCTTCCAACTTTCTTCTTGAAGCTCCTCCTTCTATCTTTACTACATTGCATTTTCCATAATGTCTCAGTCTTCACTCCATTCTCGATGAATCATTTTATCCTTAATGAAATGAGGGGGAAAAAACTGTGAGATACATTGATGATTACAACGAAAATTGAAATGACACCGAGAAAAATAAGATAAGAATAAAATCCCCATATATATTGAAAGTGACCACGAGGGGAAAAAAACCAACATTGAATAAGACACAATGAGAATTACACTGGAAAAACACTTTCAATCTCAAGGAGAATCAATGATGGAACATTATCATTGCTTTGATTTTTACGGAGCCAAATGTATTCCACCATACTACACGTTCAACAATTATGTCATTCTGAAGTTCAAATGATCTAACTTGATCACAATTTTACCCGAATATCTAATCTAGGTTTACGAAATTAATAGAAAGGGGGTTAAAGTAAAGTATTTGCACAATCCAGTTACACAGTAGCAATCCTCTTTAATAGATTATGGAAATGTGGATGTCCGGTCATCATTGGTGGGAACAAAGATTTGCGGCACAGGGTTCAAAATTACAGTTGGGAAGTGGGGTACTTAGTTGGAAGGGTAAAAACGTCAAAACAATGTTTCACGCCCACTCATAATGGCAAAAACGAACAGATATCACTAGAGATGAACGGCCCGGGGAAGTGTAAGAAAAAGTTACTGTAGGTATTTTCTAATAAACAAGCAAACGATGGAAAATATCAGTTAGAGTTGATAATTACCCTTTCGGAAACCTATCTTATGGAAAATATCATTTACAGTTGAAGCAGGTCATAAACAAAAATGAGAAAGGTCTTCATTCTTCATAAATTATTTTAACCTGAGGTACCTAAGGGCTTGAAAGATGAAAACCCTTCCTGTCCAAAGACTAGCCATATATATGCTGGTCCAAGAACTTTTTTAAAATTACTATTTCTTTTTGTAAGTGGTATTTTGTTTTATGCAGAAGGGAAAATTGGCTTTTAAGCTCTGGTGTGGTGGCCAACAGTTTTTACAATAGAGATAAAATATCTAATTATGACGATGCCTTTCCTTCACTCAGATTCTGACATCAAACATCTCATTAAATAATTATCCAATTTTATGACCTTTTTTTTTTCCCACTTTACTAACACAAGGACAAGGTGTCATATATTTTCACTAGTACGCGAGTCAGTGATATGAATTTTCTGAAAAATATAAGCTAGTGGCATCAAACACTCATATTAGTATATTACCAGCTGCATGTGGGTCCCCTATGAGAAGCCTTTTTTTTATATAGATTACAAGTTCCTACTAACGATCAAACTACTAAGGAATGGTGAACCAACTACTAATTCTTAGTAGCATGCACCTTATCTTTGTTGCTCTGAGAATTTAAACATTTGAACATTGAAGTGCTAATGTCTTAGAAGTTCCATCTGGCTGTACATTTCAGACATGTTTTTTCCCCCTTCAAAACTGATGAATAGACTTGTAAACACTAAACATTTCATATAACCATACCAAAATAAGTGTTTCTTATGAGTGTTTATATTTCTTCATCTATATATTATGATGCGGCTTGGAAACGGCTTAAAAATGAGCCGTCCAAGCCGTATGTATATCCTCCATTAAATAATTAAAAAAATTAAAAAAAATTCAATTTTTTTAACTACCGTGTATGTCTCTCCTCACGTAGTTAAGAAAAGAAAACCTAAAATCCTTCTAACTACCCGAGCATATAACAAATCCTAAAATATATTCAATATTCAAATTATATTTAAACTAAGTACATGGTATTATCTAACAAAACACAAATCCAAAATTCTAAAAAAGTATCTATAATAAATCCTAATTAAAATATATTCACATAATATTTAAAATATTTTAATATAATTTAAATTTTATCTAATTTTTCAACAATATCATAGTTTTTTGTACGTGCAACACATGTGAACATGACTAGTATACATATAAAAAGGATTATATTAAGAATGTTGTACCTCAAATGTGTTCATTTTAGTGCTGCAATGATTTTTGAACAGATAGCTTGGGCATTGTTATTAGCAAGAATATTAGCATTTTCAACCGCATACAAGGACACCTGGTTAAACAAGAACAGCACTGTGGTCAAAATAGATACTTAAGTTTGAAAACAACGGCACGGCATTATCAATCAAGGGAATGCTGAAGTCTAGATAAAAACATGGTATTCTGCGAACTTTTTTCATGTGGAAAAATTCACAAGGATGTTCTTAAGCATGATGGAAGTGTGGCACAATTCACAAGGATGACAATAATCAAATTGCAAGGATACACTTTTGAAAGAATGCACGAGGAGTTAAACACTGATGTACCGTTTTTTAATAAAAAATAGAGGATATTATGGAGTAGAGAAGTAGGGATGAGAAGAGGAGACATGAGACTTCTTTTAAGTAGGGAAGCCTTAAATGGCAGTGGCAATAATGACTGATTAAGGTACTTGTGATTAGTATGAGGGATAGAGATTATTCAAGTGGACTACCGGTGAGAATTTGAGTTTAAATATATCTACAGATGCAAAAGAATTTAGGAGAAAGTTTGCAAGGGTTTGGATGTATCGGTTAAAATTAGAAAGGTAGGGAATCGGGATAAGATTAGAAAGGTGATGGTTGACAGTTTGGAATTGGCTAGGAATGAAGTGAGGGGGATTGAAAAGTTCAGAAATTGCAGGACGTGTGAAAAAATTGAGGATAAAAATTGTATATTGAGTAATAGATCTGTTGTTAGTTATCACGCCCCATAGTTCAGTTTAAGGCGGGCCAACTTTCTAGTATGAGGGGTTTTTGATTGATGAAAAAGTAAAAAACATCTAATAGTATAGGAGTAGGACTAAACCAATGTTACTAGATACTTATCCCCTTCCACTGTGATTACAAGTAGTGACAGGACATTAAGCTTTCGACTTTGCGTTTATGTCGATGTTTCTTGTGATGACACAAGCCCAATCACTCTTTTATTGCATACATTACTAGTCTATGTATTATAAGTTCTATGATTACTTTGGTGTTGTGGACATTGTTCTTTCCGTTGAAGGTGTTTCACTGTTAAGATCATTAAGCAGTGTCGTATTGCAGAACGTGATGAACTTAGAAAAGATATTGAACAATTGTGCATGCAACAAGCTGGCCCTGGCTATCTTGCTGTGGCAACTAGAATGCATTTTCAAAGGTGTAGCAATTATTGACAATCTCTTATATTGCTATGCTGATTTTGTTCGTCGACACAATAGTTTTGTCATAGTCAATCTAAAGTCCTATTAGGACAGCTGGATTGGAACAGGAGATCGAGAGCCTAAGAAAGAAGCTCGCAGGATTAGCAAGAGAGAAACAAAATCTCCAAGAGGAGCTTTCTGAAGCTTATCGAATCAAGGTTACACTCTTCTCTTATGTTGTACTTGAGTCTTGATGTTCGTATCATTTTCTTCATTCCAGTATTTTATGATTGTGTTTGTAATTTACAGACCCAGCTTGCTGATTTGCATAGCGCAGAAGTCTTGAAGGTATCCTATACTGTTCTAATTGTTTTCCTTTGGCAATGTATCTTGAATTATTTGAAATAGATTGTTAGATGCCACCCTTGATGGATTCGTCACATGTTAGCTGCAATTGAGCTACGACTCTTGGTTACTGGTATTCATTGTCATATTACTGAATATTTCACATGGACTGATATATAAATAGCAGTGCTTGTGCTGAAGTTTGAATGCTACAAATGGACTTAATTTGTCATGTTGAGTTTGTATTTGGTTAAAACCCATTGAGGAACCGTCCTTAATCGGCAAGTTCACACCCAGCCAGTTACACTGTCTGCACGTGCTACATTCTTAAATTGGGCTAATTAGAGTTTAGACCCTGGATTTTATAACAGTTTAGAGTTTTAGCCTTCACATGTCCAATTGGAGAGTTTGGACCTTGGATATTTAAATTTGGTTTTCTTTTTCCCATTTTACCTTCTCTAACTTATGTAAGAAATTTCCATTATCATACATGAAAGTAAGGGTATAATGGAAAAGAAGAAACAAAAATAAAAATTCAGGGTCTAAACTCTCCAATTGGACATGTCAGGGCTTAAACTCTAAACTGGTATAAAACCCAGGGTCTAAACACCAATTGCTGCAATTAAGCTAACACTGGAGGTGATACTCTTCTTTCTTATTAGTGACATGTGCTGAACTTAGAACAAAGCCAACAAACCTGTACTATTGTGCAAGTAAACACTTTCATGAACAGCTGTCCTTAATTATTGCTGGTTGTCCAACAGCAGTACCTGTAAATTTGATATCTAATATCTTTACAAGACTAAATATTATATAAGCCTCCATAATCATAATTCAAATAGTGAAGAAATCCAAGTAAGGTGATGGTACACTAATTTTAGTTGTTGCGTATATTCATTTTTACATCTAGTCCTAAAGAAATCCAAGTAAGGTTATGGTACACTATTTTTAGTTGTTGCATATATTCATTTTTACATCTAGTCCTAAAGCGTAACTATATAAGCTGATGCCTTGTATGAAATTGACCCAACTTGAGATAGAGGATACACATTCAACAAATACAACAACAAATGACAAAGCCTTTACCCCAAAGTTTGGGGTTGGCTATTTGAATAATTTTCTTCCAGTAAGCTCCGTTAATGACTCTCTCCTTTATAACATCAACAAAAATCATATCCTTCTTTACAGCCTCAAATCAAGTTTGTTTAGGATACCCCTAGTTATAGCAGCTATTTTTAACTAATATATTATTACTCTTAACTGGTGCATCATGTTGCACATGTCCAAAGCACATAAGACGATTTTCTCTCGTATTGTACTCAAGTGGCGCCACCTTCAACTTTCCACGAATACGCTCATTTTTTGACCTATATTTGAAAGTATTGTTACTCATCCTAGCATTCTTACTTCAGCTACACATATTTATGGACACCTTGTTTATAATTTATAGCTTATTTTATGGACATCTTGTTTATAATTCCCCAGCACTCAGATCCATAAAGCATGCTGGTCTTATTGTCATCTTAATCATGGAACATTTTTACTGGAAAAATGCTATGTGCTAGACACTTATTTCATACATGCCTTAACTTTTTTTTACTGGAAAAGAACAATTACTGTAGCTGGCCATGATACTTTTCTTTTGTTGTTATTTATTAACTAAACAAGAGTTTCAGGAAATAAATTAGGACCAACCAATAAATATTTCATGCTTACATCTGCATAGCGTAAAATTGAAAGAATTAAGTTAATATCTTCCTTCATTATCCAAGCCTTAGAATGTGGTTGGGTATGGAGCGTAAGAAAGTTCCGTACAAGATTTGATAAAGTTCTATGACCGGCTGTCTACCTGACGTCAATCCTCTATGTTGGTGCCAAATTCCTAGCCAAGGTAGCTATGAGCTTGGGAGAGTTATGCCATAAAACCTAGGTGGCCAGTTGGCAAGTAGGTAGACCTACCGTTTGGATTGCAGTTTATCCTCATGCAATCAAGGAGCACCCTCCAAGTTCCCATAAAATATAAAGAGTCCAAACGAAGAGGTAAGATGATACAATTTGCTATAGGAAATTACATTCATCTCCATGACATATTACGCCAAAGAATGAACGAATGACAATCCCAAAGTCCTATGTTTGAAACATCATCCCATAAGTAAAACAATGTATTATAAGTTGATTGGTAGACCTTTTGAATTGCTTCTGTTAGTTTCCCAGTGACCATTTAGTTGTACCCTTGAAAATCAGCTGATATTCTTTCCGAGGATTCAAGAACTTGTGGCTTCTGTCAACTGCCTAATGTCTCATGAAAGTTTCTTTTGCACTAGTCTATGTTGCTACCAGTTCATGATACTTTCATCTTCATCTCATAAACTTAAGCTCTTTTGCTACATTGTAATTCATGGAAAGGTTTTTTCTCCACGCTTCAGTTTTTTCCTCCTCCTGATCATTTGAATTGGGATATGGATTTTATTCCCATTTGACAATATGGTTTAGATGCTGCACAAAAGTCGTTGCAATTCCCAAGGGAATAATATTGTTCTATTTCTCTGGTTTAATTCCTCTTGTAGGGACATGATGGGACTCTCCACGTTGCATGAGCTTCAACTACCTATATGTCAACTGGCGTAGGTTTCATGGGAAGATACTCTCCCACATATTTTCATGATAGGAGAAATTGAGCACTAACTCGGACGGTTCATGTCAGGTTGACCTCTGGTTACAAGAACTTGGCCAATCTTTTCTTGACTTCTGCCATTCAATCCCACTTCTGTTTTAGGAAAAGCTTTAAATGAATAGACTGGTTAGATACATATGCTGTAGACTCGCACCTGAGCTTAATACCTCGAACTCGAAGTTGCATGATTCTCATGTAAAAAGTTTCACAAAATGACTGACTATAGCTCATATATTCTTAACCTATATATCTTAAGAGAACTTGGATTGAGGCTGTGAAAAAGAGATGGATTTTGATGATGTGAGAGAGGAGATAGTGCATAAGCTGAATGGAAAATAAAGATTCATGTAGCTGACCCCAGAAATTTGATATAAAGGCTACGCTTGTTGTTGATCGTCAGTTTGAAAGCTAGTTCATCCGCTGTAACTTTTGACCCTTATTGAGGCATTTCCTGCTACAATAAAATATTTGTAAATGTGGCTCGAATAGTGTAATGGGTTACATTTATTGTATGCCAAGTATTGACCATTTTATATCAGAATATGTTGAATCTGAGAATGTGGGTTTACTATGGCCGTCATATGTCTTTAATTTCATATGTCATGTGTGCAGCCCTTCACAACTAAAATTATTTTGTCCTAGGTTGAATTCCTCTTTAAGGATTGAGGAGTTCCTTTTTGAAGTGTTTGGATTTGTGTGAACGGTCAGAAAAAAGAGGTAGAATTTATGTTGAAGTAGAGAAGTTTGTGAAGGAGGATGTAGAACTGTTCCAAGGATTGGAATATTCCTAATGAACAATGGTTGGTGAACAAGGATTTTGAGAGCCAACTTAAAACAATTCAATGGGGGTGTGAAGAACGATATAATGAAGCTTCCACTGCATGTTTATGTGGCATTACGCCCTATCACCACTGCCATAAACTTGTATAAGGAAGTTATTGTTTTTGAAGGAATGCAATCGAAGTTTCCTAAGAAGTTTATTTCTAATATAGCTTGCAAAACTAAACTCCGTACTTCACAATCCTGTTCACGACTTTATTACATTGGAAATTCTGAACAAGTCTGTTTGCTTGTCTTTCAGTTTAGGGATCTATGAATTATGTTTTGGTATATAGAATTCTAAACTATAGCTTATGCATTACCTATAACATATACTTATCTGACTAGGTTTACTAGAAATGAAGTGGTTTAGTGTGTTGATACTTGATACAACCGCTTTAACTAATTCAATTCATATTGGATCTTCTCTCTACTTGTTCAGGATATCATATACCTTCTTATGTAAATTTCTTGGTTCTGATAATCATTATACCTACCTTTCTAAATTTTCTTAAATCTTATGTATAGTTGATTTGGCAACACTGCACGACAATCAATTTTATCGTC
This sequence comes from Iris pallida, assembly GCA_029216955.1. Lineage (NCBI taxonomy): Eukaryota > Viridiplantae > Streptophyta > Magnoliopsida > Asparagales > Iridaceae > Iris > Iris pallida. Next base: position 7,341,670 of record JANAVB010028398.1, read on the forward strand.
TTCCTAATTTATGTGAACCTGAAGGGTAGCTGATGCAGCAACACCAAGTGCAAGAAAATCAACTAACTGTTACTGAAATTAGAAGATTTCTAGAGCCTTGAATTTTACGTAGCTATAATATCTTGTTATCTACATACTTTAGTAATTTGTCTTATACAACTATTAGTTTTCTCATCTTCATAATGTATCTGGATCTTGCAGAATAAAGAAGCAGAGAATCAGTTGAAATTCTTTCAGACTTGTGTTGGTGCCGCATTTGCGGAACGAGATCACTCTTTACTGGAGGTTTTAACTTTAATACAGCTCCAACCAGTTTCTCATTAACTTACAAGAGTTTAATATTTCCAATTAATCAAACAGTATGAGAAGGCCAAGGAAATGGAGGAAGCCATGTCACAGAGATTAGTTGCTGCTGAAACAAGGTAAGTACTATTTCTGTGAAAGCAAACCCAACTTCTTTTCATATTTTCAAAAGAACAATTAGTAGTTTCTACCGAATATGAGTAACATCTTGAAAATCATAACCTATTGCCTGCATCGTGATGGCTTGAATCTTATCACTTGATTCTTCTTTAGAATGATGTATTGGCACAAGACGAGGGTATACACTGATATGGATGATTAGTAAGTTTTAGCTGGGTTATGCTATATTCTTCATTAACACTATTTTAAGTATTGGCATATATATGACATGCAGAAAACACTGCTGAATCAATATTAAAGTTTATGAATGCACATGGAAACCTGTACAAAAATGAGTACAGCTGAAAGCCTGAAACATGAATGTTTAGAAAAGTAACATTTCAATTGGAGATAAGGTAAGAAATGAGGGCATTTGTGAAGTTACTAGTTAGAGGTGTCATAAATTGAAGATAAGGTCAGGAAGATGGTTAGCATATTCGGACCAGAGATCAGTAAAAGCGTCGGGTAGGGGAGAGGATCATAGTTGAAAAAGTTGCAAGGGCCAAGGATGGACCAGAACAAACATGTTAAGGCTATTACAAAGATATGCTAACTGCTGTGTTGAACAGGAGTTGGTCTTTAGTAGAAGTGAATGAAAGAAAGGATTTATGTAGCTAACCACAAAAATATATATGAGGACATGGAAATATATATGATGCACCGTTGTAACAGCCTACAGGTTGTATAGCATAGGGATTCGGATATGGACATGCTACTTGTTCAAAGTATGGCATATCTATAACAATTTAGGAGATGGGTATCTCATGGATATAATTATATATACACATGATAACATATCTATATACATCTTTTATGCATTAGATCTTAATACTATCTATATATGTGCATGTTTAGGTAGTAACTAGGTTACAACAAAGTTATACAAAGGATCTGTTGCAAAGAAATATAAAATCTCATATCTCAGTTGTGCTTGTCACGATCACGACCAAGCCAAATCACTCTAAGTTCTGTTTTGGGTCCTTTGAAGTGTAGATATGGGTGAGCCATATCCAACATGAGTGTCGAAGAAGAATCGTGTCAGATACGTGTTGAGGAGTATCTGTGCAACCTAGATTGCTACAATTGCGGAGGATCGAGGAGTCAATAACCTCCGGCCGCATGTTAAAGTATTTTGTATCAGAAACAGCACTGGAGGTTGCAGATTATAAGTAGTTTGTACACTTGGTTGATAAATTTGACGGATTAACATATAGAGTCATTACAATAAATGGAGTAACAAAACGCTGATAGTTTGTCTCAGAGGCTATAGGATTTCATCTCAGCTCTATGCTTGCTGTCATTATAGCATTTCCAGACTGACTAGGAAATATCCGAAGATGGTATCCACTATTTCCAGAATTTGGACAAGCCCTAGAGGTCAGTTGGATAACTCAAAATACAATAAAGTGGATGAAATTTTCCAAGTAGTGAGATGAGAAGCTAATCATGTATATGATCCAGCAAGTGTAGCGAGGTAAACCATTTTGGCCGAACCCCATGAGACACCCTTCATCTACATGACTGCTGGGGTACAGCGGTTCTCAAGGCCTTCAAATTAAGTGAGAAAGTTGCGTTGGCCAAGGTTGAAAGAAAGCTGTCGGAATACGTGTCAAGAGCCTTTCCTTATAACAAAACAAAACAAAACGCTAAAACCATGCTGATAGCTACCTTCTTGCTACCATTTCTGGTTCCAGATTTGGCCTTGTGCTTCTGACCATATTTGCTGTTGCATCGGGTGGGCCAGTTGCATATAAGTTGGACCTGCTGATGGAATTTAAGATACATCGTACATGTATCTCGAGTCTCGACTGAGCAAGAAATTAGAGATCTCAGCTCCAGACAGATTACATCAACTGACATCCCCTGAATACGCCGAAGACGTTATCAAGAACTAGATTTACTGTTGTCCTGGAATGAGGTATGTTAACATAGGAAGAAATTTGCCATGGAGGTGATCCGTGGCAGGATTATGGCACTCAAGAGGTTATATGGAAGAATAATTGGACTTTTTGTTTATGCATTGATTTCCATAACTTGCATCAGGACAAGAGAGGAAGGTAACTGCTTGGTATCATAGTTAGGATGAAAAGGTTTGAGGTTTGTACCTCGTTAGGATTGAGTTACTTTCTCTGTTCAGATTCAAACAGTACCCAAGAATCTTACAAGGCTTCTACAAGTGGTAACTGTGGGTTATATGGGCAGATGCCTTTGTAACTTTCTACTTACGCAGTAAATCTAAGCGAAACAATATCAGTAACCTCCAGACTAGCAGTTTTAACTGTCCTTGAACTGGGCTTCTTCTCCAAGGTTAATGGAAGTGAGGATCGAAGACGTTCAAACTACCTCATCCTCAAGGTTAATGGAAGTCCCTTATTCTGCTCTCAAGCTCATTCTTCTCAGGGGGGTCTCCATCTTGCTCAGTAGTGCATAATGGTTGAGGGATGGACGACCTCCAGCTACATTCTGCCTCTTATCCTCCCATAATTGTGAACCATCTTATTATACATAAAGGAAGCAAAAGTGAAAAGTCCCATATGGATTGTTGATATATGAAGTTTATTTTGATTCTAATAAATGTTCGACATAGCCTCTACAGATAATTCTGGTCATAACTAATTTCCTGATGTATCTAGATATAAGGTTATGACTTGACTACCAAACTACAAAGTCTAGGATGATTTTGATGACAACTAGGTACATTACTTGCACAGCAGATATACGAGCAGCTCAGAAGCAGAAGATGAGTAGATCCGTTTTAGGGAGTATATATTTTGCTACTTGGGACTTCTTGAGTTCACATGAAATATTCATGCTATCTGTGCACATTGTAAATAATTTAGGGTTCATGGCAAAATTTGATTAACCTTGTACTATGGTATTTTCATGTTCTCTTATCCTCTTTAACTTGGTATAAAGCATAGCTCTTGTATGATCCTCTTGGCTGTATGGATCATGGATGTATATGAGCATGATCACTAGGACTTTATATTTTCCTTCCTTTTTTTTTTTTCCTGATATATGAGTACTTCCCAGGTTCAGTTGAAATGACTTATAATTTTTTCGAGTGTGTGATATCGTAATATAATTAATTCAGTTAAACTGAGGTGTGAGACAGTGTATTATATGTTTTTATGATAGGATGACTATGTTTTTTTTTATTACTACTAAAGTTAACTTATTTATTGGTGATGTGATGTTTTCTTACGCCAACAGAGTAGAGGAACTCCAATCGGCATACCTTGATGAAAAGAATCTTAATGCTCGCTTGCAGATGGAATTAGTTGAACGAAAAGAACAAATTGAAACTTTTGAGAAGGTAATGAGCTATGTTGCACGAACACGGATTCGACATGACACACATGTAGACACATATTCGGTACCTATTTTGGTGTGTCCTATGTATTTCGGAGTGTCTATGGCGTGTCCGATACTTGTGTGTGTGACACGACATGTCATGAATTTTGGAGTGTCCGTGCTTCTTAGATAATGAGTAATATGGTTTCTTATATTCAGCTATACTCTTTCACAAATACCTTTTGTTTTTTTCTTTTAATTTTCTTTTTGTAGCATAGCATGCTTAGGGTACAGTAATATACATTCTATATGTATCACGAGTGAGTGCTGGATATACTTTCTATTTTTTCCCCTACATTTTTGTTTCTTCCCTGTTCCAATTGTTAATTTTTATTTAATTGACACCACTTTGGAGATGCTACCCATCTAGTTTTGTTCAAGCATGGATGTTTTATAAAAGCACAGGGGGGTGAATATGGTTTTACGAAGTTAAGCATAACTAAAAGGATGCTAATTAATAATTAAAATTAAGTGCTATAAAGTAAGGCAATAATGCAAACGCCCAATGTATCTTTGTATCCTCCGTGAGGCATTCAAGTCCCGAAGTCTCCGATTTTAATCCACTATTAAGAAAATAGTTACACTTGCGAGCTTATGGTTTTATGAAAATTAAGCATAATTAAAAGGATGCTAATTAACAATTAAAAGTAAGTGCTATAAAGTAACACAAGAATGCAAACGTCCGATGTATCTTGGTATCCTCCGTGAGGCACTCAAGTCCTGATACTTTCTCCGGCTTTAATCCACTATTAAGAAAATAGGTACACTTGCAAGCTATGATCAGAAGGGACTCATTAAATTCGTAGACATGAGCTTTGATTCGAAAGGCTTGCAGACTTCAACACAAGTTTTCATCCGAAGGACTGACCAACTTCATAGACACAAGCTTTCTTGAAAGAGGTTGAAGTTTGCAAGCTTTGATTCGAATGGCTCATCGACTTCAACACAACTTTAATCCGAAGGTTTGCAGATTTCAACCTCTTAAAAAAAGATGGGTAATCTTCTTGCAACAATTGAAGATCTCAATGACAACTCTTACAACTCAAGAAACACTTATCAGAAGTATTGGTCAATGAAGCTTTTAAATTAGGAGTAGGAACAAGTTTAGGTTCCAAGAAGTTAGTTTGAAGGAAGGGAAACAATCCTATTTATAACCTCTCAAAAACACACATGAATATAGTCATTATTGTGCAGAACGATATACCGCCGATATGTCTTTCTGTATAGTTAGGGCTATAAAAATAGCCGTTGAAGAACAAAAGTCATCTCAGACTCAAAGGTATACCTTCGGTATGCCGGCGGCATACATTTGAGTGATTAAAATTTCTTACTGAACTTGCTAGAGAAGTATGCAAGAAATATGCACCTTCTAAATATCCCTGCGGTATGCAGCCGGTATGTTGTTTTCCTGATACTAAAAAACATGTTGATAAGGATGCGTAGATTTGAACAGGTTCACGTTATAATTAGCCTTATATATGATTATTTTTTTTTGCGAGTCAACTTTCTAAAAAACTTAGTTTCAAGCCAAAATAATGTCTATAGCTCAAGTTATGGTTCAAAGAGCGAAGGTGTGTCAGACTCGACCGCAGAGAGTATTATGCAGACGTGTTCGGTCTTGTGTCTTGATTTTGACAAAATTAGAGATATTTTTGAAAAGTTGTGAAAATGACTTCTTGTATTGAAGTCTAGTTTTCAAAAAACTAATTGCAAGTAAAATAATGTCTATATCTCCGGATATGATTGAGACAATAAAGGGATGTTGGACTATAAGTATGTGCAAGTCTATAAGTTATTTGATATTTGAAAATAAAGTCCAACTCCTAGCTTTTGAACTATCTAAACTATAATGCAAGCAAAACTACATGTTTTATGGCTTTAACTCTAGGTTACCCTAAGGCAGAGCTAAGTTTGAACTGTTAATTGCCTTTACATATCCGAGTTATATTATTTACCTAGGGTGAACTCATATAACACCATATTAAAGAAAAAGATACAATATGACTAGAATATCTTGATCATTTTCTTCAATAATTTTGGCTTCTTAAAATGTGTTAGCTAGACTCTTCATAGTTGTACGTCTTCGCTAGTGTTATAGCTTTTGATCAGTGCTCTCGATATAGAGGTTTTAATATCATTTTGTCATTTACATCCATGACAAATCTTGCTCCAGATTACGTGACTTTTCTACAAAATAAAGTTAGACATGCAAAGCAATATGTATAGCAAGCAACTATCTGTATCATATCCGACACTATTAACGATATCGTGAAATAATATAAGAATATATGTATCCTACACTGATAAGGATGCCAATGAACGTAAGTGTGGATGAAGAGAATTGGCTTAATCAAGATATACAACGAGTGATATTGTAACGAGAAACTTTATTGATTAACCGTAAACAAAACACTTGAATAATCATTGTGCTAACACTTTTTGACTTGAGCTGAAATTATCCAAACCTCAGCACCTATTTTAATTGATCGAGTCCATTTTCATTTGATTATCCTATTCATTTTTCTTGTTTTCTTTAAGTATGGTATGCACCAGAAATTCCAGATAATTATCAAACAACTTTGCATCTTTCAAGTTCTTTTCTTTGGGACCTAACCTCTTTTTTTTTGGTTTCAGGTTGTGAATAAGTTTTATGAGATTCGTGAAAGAGATACTGATTCCTATGGGGATAACACATGGCAGGAGAAATGTTCACTCCTTCTGGATGATCCTTTCGACAAGTGGGTTTTCAGTAGTGATAGTACAACCTCCACATCGAAGTACATCGTAAAATCCATATGCCCTATCTGTTCTCAGTTTCTCATTTTTTTAGTTCAGTTAGATCTTTTTAGCATGTCACCTTCCTGTAGTAGATAAAAAATGATGCAAAAACTGTTAAAGGGAGTGTTGTGCAGTGTTTAAATTTCAAAGCTCATCCTTGTGCTTGAATTTTGAAACTTGAGCTGCGTGCAATTATATATCAAATACTAGATTTTTTACACTGGAGGTGTTGATGTGGAGTACACGATTTGTTTGTATATAAAGGGGACTGCATAATTTTTCAACAGATGCTTGCTTTTATTCCTATTTCGTTGATATGTAGCCTGAAGAATCTTTTGTATTGAACATGGGTATATGGATCGTGTCTGAGGTTTAAGATCTTGTTTCAAACATGAAATTTGTAGGGTTCGGCCAGAGATACTTTATGTTTGTGAGTTCTGTAAAATAATGTTAGCAGTGTTTGATCCATGCATGATCTTGTCATATATGGAAATGACTACCCATTTGGTTTACCAACTGAAATAATCTGTCAGTTATTTCTGTGCATGCTTATTGATATTAGTAGGGAAAGGCACGGGACCAATATAGTAAAATTTACAAACCATAATCTATTCCACGCATGCGTTATAAATATTATTGCACTTCTCTGACCTTGTGTATGATCTTCCTGGAGTGTTGGCTCAAGTATAAGACTATTAGTCCCCTTTCTGGCTGCAAGTGGATCCTAAGATTATGTATTTTCTTGGTGTACGCTCTCTTTGTGCCACCATAAACCTTCCATTGCTTCAAAATGTTGCTAAGTGTTATCCTTGTTCTTTTTCTATATAGAAGTCTGAAAAATCTCTATGCAGGCTTTTCGTGCTGACAATTTAGTAAGCATGTACACCTATAGGTGCTTCCTCATGTTTGTCTCCTGTAGCGGTGACCGCATCCCTGCAAGATAGCCTACCATTTATGTTGTAATCCCTTTGAGAATTAGTAGGGTGGGCTTGTTTTGTGATGAAGTATAGCTGATATTGGTGCCAGGTTGAGAGTAGTACTGAAGTATTTCATACCATTTTCATTTCTTCTTTCAATGTAACTGGTTATAATCAATCTTGAAGAAATTTCCATATTTTGATCTGCTTTAGTCCATGGTCACCATTCCCACCTTGATTTTGATATTACTCTGTACTTAGGCCACGTTTGGTTCACGGAATGATGGCCTTGGGAAAGGAAATTCATTCCTTTCCTATGTTTGGATGCCAATGGAAAAGAGGAGGGAAAGGAAAATGATTCCCAAAGAAAGGGAAAGTAGGGGGGAAATGGTTCCTCCCATCCAACCAAGGATTTACTTTCCTATTCTAAGGATTCAGTTTCCTTTCCAATTTCATTGGTTTTTCCTCACACTGGAAAGAAAAATCGGTGCGAACTATAATTTCCTAAAGGAAAGGAAAGGTCAAGGAATTGATTTCCTTTCCTTTCCTTTCCTTTCCGCGAACCAACAAGGCCTTATTTTTGCTCGTACTTAAGGAATTACAGGTGTTGACCAACAAAGAACCATCATATAACTAAAAAAAAGAGTACAAATGCTTGATTTTCTTGGCTTCATTATCTGGTTTGAATAGTTCTGATATTCTGGACATGGTATGTAAATATGAGCAGAATTGCAATATCTTCTTAGACAATGATGCTTCCATACTTGTTTTTAGTTGCTTTGATGACATGTCTTATCTCAAAGTCTACAATGTGCCACTATATTTTTTAGGGTGTGTTGCATCTAGATATTCTTTTTACAACTATTAAATGTATATTTTACAGGCTTCATTAGAAGAGCAACTGGAGAAACGAAAAAAGTCGATTGATAAACTTCAATCCAACTTGAGAATGGTATGGAAGCTACTATTTTGGTCTATAGAAACTAAGTGTGTACTCTAGTTGGATCAATAAGTGTCGTTTTTCATTTTGAATTATAGGGGCTTGAAATTGAGAGGCATTTGAAAAGAAACCTCCAGACTCTGGAGAAAAAACAAGTATGGGATTTACTTATTGAAGAACTAGACAAACTTATGGTTGTCATGTTTTAACTATATATTTCTTGGATTTCAAATACAGACTATTTTGGTGGACTCTATTAAAAATGGGTTGTCAGCATTACGCAATTTTTATAATCAGCAGAGGTTTGAAGTCATGAAAATACTTGAAGAGGAAGCATCTCAGATAAAGTCGGTCCTTATTGAGATTCAGACAAAACTTGCTCAAATACACATTGACTATGAGTTAAAATTCGAAGTACTACAAAGAGAGCACCAACAACGGTGGCGTGACGATGCTGAATACAGAGATGTTCATATAACCAGTGATGTTGTTTCTGATGTTCCTGCTAAGGTTTGTTTGCACATTTTGATTAATTATGCCACAATGACTTTTCTAAAACATGTCTTTTAATGTCTTTATTTCTTGACATATAACTCCATCATATTATTAGATACATGACATATACTTGCTTTACCATAGTTATCGGGTACACCTAAACCCGCATCGAACCCATACCGGGTACAAGCATTCCGGTTCAGGGTACATTTTCAATCCGGATCGCTATGGTACTCAATGATCTGGATTGCTAAATTTGGTGATTCAAATCAATCGATGAAATCTCACTATAAAATTGCTTTCCCAAGAGATTCTTGCAAAGCAAAATAAGTTGGAAAAACTTGAGATTCCTTGCCAATTGGGGTCCCATATCTACGCATTTTTCATGAATTTTGACTTTTTAGTTCGATACGATTGTTGTTTCTTCATTGCTTATGAGCTACCTCTCTCTTTTGCAAGTTGCTCATGCAAAGAAGAGAATGGTCTTATGAGGTTTTGTGATGCTTTTATTATTAATGTATGAAGGTCCAAGTCTTTTCTCATTTTATTTTATTTTGTTTTATTTTATAGTATATGTACATGTTTTGATTTGGCAAAATTGTATCATTTTATTCGGAATGTTGTGTTCCAAATTGATGTATGACTAAGAAAAGTCAAGTTTTATATCTTATTGAATGAAGTTATCTTATTGAATAATGTGAAGTAATGAGTTTGACTTTTCTTATGTTTTATATAAGATCTTTCCATATATAACATAATTATCTACCCAAATTTGAAAAAGTAACTAGTATCGTCCCAATTATGATTTTAAAGCGTACCACGAATTGAATTGGCAAACCAACTCACTCTACCACCTCTGTACCGAAAATAATGACAAGTAGTGTACTCCGTTCCCGAACCCTTACCCAAAACGTACCGCATTCCACGTAATGTGCTGTACTATGGATTGGAGAATTACCACCATGCTGCATGAACATAAATACGACCTGCATGAACATGAAGACGACACAAGACGATACATCGAGACAAACATGAGAATTATTTTTTTGGTTTCTCCTAGTGTATTGGTGGAATGTTTTCGATACTTATCCAACAGCACATGGACGTGGCGCCAACTTTTGGAGTGTCTATGTTGGGAATCTCTCTATCCCATAAATACCAACCTTACTACCAAATCTTATTCATGGTAAATGAAATTCACTTTTTTCTAATCTTATTAATTGTATTTTTTATGTTAAATACTTATATGTGTTAAATGCTATTTCTATTATTTTTTTTGGGTCTATTCCATCTACCTCTGCATTTGATTTAGGCTACCAAAATGAGTGTAGCTTTTGGACCATTATGATGATTTTGCATGTAGATGGAGATTGTGATTTCTGATTTAAAGCAACGAAGTACTTTATGAGCATGGTGGCAGTAGGATAGAGATGAGTAATTTGTTTTTTTCATGATAGAGATGGGTTCATGACAAGTTGGTCAGAATGTGTCTTTCTGGACTAGTCCCTCGAATCTTATTTAGTTGGGCGCAAATGCATACTTTTAAATGTTATTGATATAAAAGAAACTAACATATAGGGTTATACGACTTAATATAATCCACATAGATGCACTGAAATGTTCCCCACATATTCCAGTGTATTGTCATTTTTGTGTGTATCCAATAATGCAAATTTGTTTTCTACCAGTTCAAAGTCAACTTATATCTTTACTGGAAAGTATACATTCACGGTATCTTTTGTTAGTTTCTTGTTTGTTCTTCATGTAGTAGCACAAGTAGGTCTAATGATTTTCCTTAGGAAAATGGTTTGTAAGAATTCCCTAGGGGATCCACACGAACATCCAGTTTAATTCCAATGCTGCGTGAATTGCATCAAATCTGAACTAAATTAGGAAAGATAGTTACAAGAGGGTATGATCCACTCGGATTTCAACACATGGATTCCCTTTAGAAGATTTTTGGAGGGGACCCCATAGGAACCATTAATCCTTTCCTTCATTGTAGATTAAACCTTGATTGGATTAATCTTATCAGACCTTTAGTAGTATGGGCTATGTTTTCTTAGGAAACCTAAAAGCTTTAAATAGTTTTTACTCTATATCATTTACAAATCAACTAAATCTTCTTTGTAGTGGAACTTCTATTGGGTGATCTTTCACCCATAAGTTAACCTTGTTTGTTCATACTCATTTTCTCTCTTAATGTATGTCTGATGCAGAGAAGTGATCTTTCTACAGAAACCATTCTTACAATGAGCACGCCTGAGTCAGATGCCCTTGCCCAAGCATTGCAAGAGAAGGTTTTCTTCCCTTTCTTTTATAGTTCTTATGCACTGTGAAAATGTATTCATTTTACCTTTTCCTTGCACTTTCTTTTTGTATTGTTGTTATTCTGTATCTTGTTGGTTGTTGTTTTTATGGTCTTAATCTACTGCCAGGTTTCTGCATTATTGCTTTTATCGCAGCAGGAAGAAAGACATCTACTGGAGAGAGATGTAAATCAAGCTCTTCAGAGAAAGTTGGAGGAGCTTCAAAGAAACTTATCTCAAGTAACCTACTCTACTGGTTTTTCCTTGTATAAGCTAATCTTATTGTTGCTATTAAATTTTCAATAGAAGGTGAACTAGCATAAAAAGTGTGTTGGAGCACTTTAGTAAGCATTGGAAGGCCTCAGTGGGGTTCAAAAGGGAAGAACTCCTATCTCTTAAAATGAAAAGCAGACTCTACAAACTGAGTATAGGCAAAGGAAGAGAGAATGCCAACACTGCAAAGTTACTCTATGGATTCCTATGCAGCAAGGCGGATGAGGTCCAACAGCCGTCATTTGCCTGCAGCTGGACTGGATTCTCTTCGTATTAAAAGTCTTTGTGTTGACAAAGCCACATCTGATCTGGATGTGTTACTTGAAGAATGTTCAAGGCTGCATGTGTTCCCAATGTCTTGTTTCAAGAACGTCGAGCTTGTGAATGCCATGCTAAAATTGGGAGACAACTCTCCTGGGAGTATCTCTCATGTGGTGATTGAGTGGTAGTAGTTAAAGAGGACAATTCTCGTCAACGGTTCTTGATTGTTGATTATGGGTAATTTAGGTACATGTCCTTCGTAGTTTTTGAGATGTAACTATAAAGATATCTTGAAAAGTCAATTCTTCCTAGTTCCCTAGGTCAAACAAAACAAATTATTAACTATACAAAAAGAAAAAGAAAGCAGTAAATGCCCGATATAGCCTCTAAGGATTCATTCCCTTTTTAAAAGTTGGTTCTCTCTCTCTCTCTCTCTCTCTCTCTCTCTGCCTTTTAATCTCTTTGTTCTCTCTCTCTCTCTCTCTCTCTTGTGCTCCCTCCCTCCCTCTCTTACGTTCCCTCTCTTTTTCTAAATATAAAATATTTTCTAAAAGCTAATTATTTGGTAGCTAGTACTAGGATCCGAACCCAAGACCTAGTATCTCATTCCGCCTTGAACCAAGGGCATCAACCACTTGGTTGCCTAATCTTTTGTAACATAACTAACATTCACAAAATAAAGGTGTCAAATATACCATGATATCAATATTAGCACCACTATACTAATATCTTCACTGGACTTCGATGTAATATTAACATTTTGGTACTAGTATCGTTATTGGGGTACATATATCAATATTGTGGTTCTAGGACTGTTACGGTGGTTCTTATATCAATATCCTGATACTAATAACGATATTATGGTACTACTATCGATATCCAATACTAATATTGAAGTTGTGATTGCTACCGAATTAGTCTTGTGGGTAACCAGATCGTGAATTTCGATATCAATAATTATGCCATGATATCAAGAACAGTACAATGATATTGGTATTAATACATTATTCCATGAAAGTTATTTTTGTGAAAACATGCTAACATTGAACTATGTATTTTCGAATAACCATAACAAACTATGCATATATAAAACATTGTGAATAATTGTACATATTAAAACTATATGTAACACGTTAGGTCTAATAAAGTTACAGTGAGAATAAATGTAACATGTTTAGTCTAATAATATCATATTAGTATCGTGGTACTGATATCCATATTTATAATAGACTATAGAGCAAATTATGTGTAAGTTGTATAAGTAACATGTTAGGTCCAACAACTATATTGACAAAAAATCTGGTATGTTAGGTCTACGTTGCGTATGAACGTGGATAACCAAGTGCTTGAGTCCTTTCGTATAGATGTCTGAGATCCTCAGTTTGAATTCCCACAGGGCATTTATCTATAAAATATTATATTTTTGTAATTATATTCTTAAACAAATTAAAAAATAGAGAGTGCGTGAGAGAGGAGAAAGCGGGAGAAAGTGAGTCGGGTGAGCAGAGAGTACACAGACTTACATGAGGTGCAGTTGTCTTTCACTTTTTTAATTTACTAAAACCTGTTGGTTTGACATAGGGACCTAGGGTAAAAATCTTTTCAAGAAAAGTCTTTATAGCTCATTTCAAATGAGGGACCCATACCTAAATTTTCCATTGATTAAGGTTTTTTCTATGGGCACCACCAAAAATGCTTGGGGGTAGCCCTTACTTGGGGGCAGCCCATGAATGTGGAAAAATTGCTAGGGGGCACCCAAAAATTGCTAGGGGCAGCCCAACCCCCCCAAACCAAAAAATTTAGGTTTTTTCTAAGGGCACCACCCTTTTTGCTAGGGGCTAGTCCAAAATAGTTCAAGAATATTACAAGTTTGCCATCCAAAATTTTTGCTAGGGGCTAGCCCAAGCACACCTATAAATACCAATTTTTCTTTTCATTTTCTCTCTCCTTCTCTTTTCTTTTCTCCCTCAACTATTTTCTTCTCTCCTTCTCTTAGGTCAAAGAATTAAAACCCTAATTTTTTTCTTTTCTTCCTACATTTTTGGCAAATTGTTCTCTCCCTCAACTCTAGGTCATTGACTTCTCCAAATTTTTGGTAAGTCATCGAACTAAAATATGTTTCATGTTTTAAACAAGAATTTCACATATAAAAGTTGAATTATGTGTTAAATGTAGAAAAATATTGAACATGGATCAACCGGGATCATCAAACGTTCCCGCCACGTCCGAAGAACATGTTTCCGCAACGTCCGAAGACAACTTTGATGCATCGGAAGCTCTCTTGGTAACTACATTTGAACTTGTCATCGGATTTAAAATCGTGCTGTGACACAGAGGACTGCCAACACTCTGGCAGTCCAGATCATATACTAGGACTGCCAGAGTGGTGGCAGTCCTTCACAGAAGAAGGACTGCCAGGACCCTGGCAGTCCTACAAATAGGACTGCCAGGGTCCTGGCAGTCCTTCTGTGAAGGACTGCCACCACTCTGGCAGTCCTAGTCTATGATACCTGAATGCAGAATTTTAGTCAGTAAAGGTGTTTGTAATTTATGAACACCAATTGCTGTACAAAAGACGGTCTTGCTATTAACACAATTTGCTATTTATGGACACCAATCTTATGCACGGGCCTAATCTATGAAACTTATTTGCTTTAGGATGTTGTCTAATTGTACTAACCTTTAAGTTTTATTGTAGGACTTGAGATCTTCCGATTTTGCGGTACCGGCTCCAATTGCAGTCAATGTAGCCCATTTATTTTGGACCGATCTATGTTTTGAATCAAGCGAGGGTGCGGTACATTGGTGTCGAGAAGTCGGACGGAAAAACAACATTGTTCTGGTGATATCCAGATCGGTCCGAAATCGACCGGGACGACAAACTGTGGTGGTGGGCTGTGAAAGAGGTGGTGTGTTCAGAACGCACAAGAAAAATACAGTTATCCAAAGTAAAGTTCCAAAAAGAAATGTTGGAACGAGGAAATGTGGTTGTCCATTCACGATACATATTAGAAACGAAGAAGAAGGGAAATGGACAGTAGAAGTGAAGAATGGAACCCACAACCATGAGATTGCCGAGACACTATTTGGTCATTTTTATGTCGGACGGTTGAACAATACGGAGAAGAAGATAGTCGAAGACTTGTCCACCTCCGGAGTTGCACCGAGACAAATATATTCCGTCATACGACATGAAGATGAGAAGAACATGTCTACAATGAAGTCAATATACAACGCCCTAGCTTCTTCAAACGCTGTCCGGACGAAATCAAGAATGGCTATGCAAGAAGTGCTCAAGTTGCTTGCCGATAATCATTATGTTGAGTTCCATAGAAGACATCCCCAGAGTAATGAAGTATTATCAATCTTTTGGGCTCATCCTGATTGCACAAATTTGGCCAGGTCTTTTGCCGACGTGTTAGTCCTTGATAAGTTCAAGATGCCTATCTTTCATGTTGTCGGGTTCACCTCTACTTGGAAAACATTTCCAGTGATATTTTGCTTCATGAAGAGTGAGAAACTTGAAGACTACACATGGGCGTTGGAGAAACTGAAAACACTTTACACTGGTCATACAGAGCCGTCAGTATTTGTTACCGACAGAGAGTATGCCCTAATTAATGCTATTCGCATTGTTTTTCCTCGAGCGGATACATTGCTATGCACTTATGTCATTCGTAATATTCAAGTCCAATGTAAGTTGAAGTTTCGGAAGGAGGATTGTAAAATCGACATGCAGATTTTTGACGAATTCTACAATGATTGGAATTGTGTGTGGCGAGCATCTACGATTGCCAGTTACGACGCCACATGGTACTTGTTCAAGCAAAAGTGGGAGGCGAGGGAGCCGGCATGCATTTCTTACATCAAAGATACATGGCTTGAACCGCACAAAGAACAATTCGTCTTAGCATGGTCGAATGTGGTGAAGCATTACGGCACGACAACTACCAACCGTGTCGAAGGAGCACACTCTTTATTGAAGAGGCACCTAAAATCATCTCTTGGCAACTTCGTCTCTGTTTGGCAAGCTATACATTTATCAGTAGACCGGACGGTGAATGAAATTAAGGCATCATTTGAGATGAGTTTGAATATAGTCAAGCATGAGCATAGAAAGGAAGTACTCTTAGATGCTTTAATGCGCGTGGTATCTCACAAGACTCTTTGGATTTAGTCATACCATTAGATTATATTGACAATTCCACGTTGGCCTTAATAGCTGATGAGATTGAAAGGTCAAAGTTTGTCGGGCTTGATCCCGAGGTTTGCGGGTGTGTATATCGACATACACTGGGCCTCCCTTGTGCACATCAGATTAATGAATATCGTCGTGAATCCATTCCTATTCCAGTAGATGCTGTCGATCAACGTTGGAGGCAGTTGTCTATGATGCCCCTGGTGAAGACGGACGATAATTTCTTCTCTTTGCCACAAGTGAAACTTCTCCACGCAAGGTGGTGTGCCTCAGTAGGAGTGGAACGGATGTCCATTGAGCTTAAAATCCAAGAAATTGCATGTCCGGTGACTACTAGAATGCATGAGCCGTCCGTTGTTTCCAATCCTAAAGGCAGACCTCAAACAAGATTGACTAGTTCACAGAAGAGAAGGCTGGAGTCGACTAAGAGAGATCTATCGTCCTTTGAGCATGTTGAACGACGCTTACAGCAACCTTCGCCTACACGGAAGGACAAGCTTGTCGTTCGCCGAAAAATGGAGAAAATGGACCTCCCAAGAAAAGATACAGTTGCAAGCCAAACAACGAGTTTGTATATTGACAAATTTCAACCTGCGCTTCGAAGTTACATTTGGTCTATTGTCGATGTCCCCGGTGATGGCCATTGCGGATTTCATGCCCTTGCAAGGCATCTTGGTTATGATGACAAAGACGGATGGAGACCGGTGAGGCAGGAGCTGTACGAGGAGTTAGAGACTCGTCTTCCATTCTACTCCCGCATCCTAAGCGAAGAAATGGTTGCAAGTTTGTTGTTAAGAATCCCTTGCACCGACAGTGTTACCGGGACAGACCACTACATGTCAGTCCCGTCTGCCGGCTATTTATTTGCTAATAGGTACATGATACCTGTTGTACTTATCTCGCCGGATATTAACAATACATTCTTT
Source organism: Iris pallida (assembly GCA_029216955.1). Classification (NCBI taxonomy): domain Eukaryota; kingdom Viridiplantae; phylum Streptophyta; class Magnoliopsida; order Asparagales; family Iridaceae; genus Iris; species Iris pallida. The sequence continues at coordinate 7,358,583 of JANAVB010028398.1, forward strand.
CCGATGTGTGCTCCTCCGACGGACCACGGAGTGTCTAACCTATGTACTATAGGTCTGATCGGAGATCACTTCGTTATACTAAAGATGATCGCTCATTCTCCGATTCCTCCACCTTCAACAGTTTGGTACAAAAGAGCACCGGTCGAAGCCATCGCTTGGACCACACCTTTCGTTGACCAGATCAACCATTGTAAGAAGTTGTTGAAGATTGAGGAGCCAAGAGACTTACCTGCTGACCACTACGACGTCGAAATCGACTAAGTATAGATATATTTACAGTCTGACATTTTGTATATGGAGGACCACTTTTGTATACAGTGAAATATGAAGTCCAGTAATATATATAGAGTAAATTTTGAGTTATATGTGTTTGATTTTGCCTACCTGTGTTATATGTGCCTACCTGTGTTATATGTGCCTACCTGTGTACTATATGTGCCTACCTGTGTTATATGTGTTTACCTGTGCCGACCTGTGTTATATGTGCCTTGCCTACCTGTGTTATATGTACCTACCTGTGTCTTATCTGTGTTATTCAGTTTGAGAAACTGTCACAGAGTATCAGTATCAGGACTGCCACACCCATGACAGTCCTGCACTGAAGTAGGACTGCCAGGGTCCTGGCAGTCCTAATTAAAACTTGCTGTAACAGCAAGTTTTAGTTAGGACTGCCAGGACCCTGGCAGTCCTACAGCAAGTTTTAGTTAGGACTGCCAGGACCCTGGCAGTCCTACTTCAGTGTAGGACTGCCATGGGTGTGGCAGTCCTAACTATGAATCTCTGTGTGAATTTTTGATTGTGTGAAACATCACACAGAGATTCATAGTTAGGACTGCCACACCCATGGCAGTCCTACATTGAAGTAGGACTGCCAGGGTCCTGGCAGTCCTACTTCAGTGTAGGATTGCCATGAGTGTGGCAGTCCTAACTATGAATCTCTCTGTGAATTTTTCATTGTGTGAATCATCACAACAGAGTTAAGAAGTTAGGACTGCCACACCCATGGCTGTCCTACACTGAAGTAGGACTGCCAGGGTCCTGGCAGTCCTACTTCATTGTAGGACTGCCATGGGTGTAGCAGTCCTAACTATGAATCTCTGTATGAATTTTTGATTGTGTGAATCATCACAACATAGTTAAGAAGTTAAGATTCATCACAAAAAAATAATATATCACAAGTTCTGATACAGATACTCTGTACATTAAGATTCATCACAAAAACTTTTCACAACTTAAGATTCATCACAAAAACTCAATAATCCAACTACAATAAATTCATCACAACTACAATAATTCATCACAACTACTTAGTCTCGAACATTCCACATCCAAATTAAGTTTCAAACAAGCAAAATATTCACAATAATCCATCAAATGTACGTAACTATTCCGCATCCAAAGTTTGAAACATGAAAAATATTGAAATCCATCTACATATCATGCCGGGCCTTTGAACGAGACTCCCTATTGTTCATGAAGGGGAAGTCGACCACGTCGTCGATGCGATTAAGCTCGTTGGCGACCGCGACACAAGTCTCACTTTGGCAACCTCTCCGGAGTGTCTGCGCCAATTCCTTCACCCTTTGAGACTGAAAATGAAAGTATAAATGAATTAAGTCTACAAACATGGAAATCTCAGTCTTATTACAAATACGGAACTCACCATTCTCACCAACCCAGCATACAAGGTATTTTTGGAAGGAAGAGCTCCAACTGCTCCGACGGCCACGGGACCCGGGTTGGTAGGGTTCGACAACCTAGGATGTCCAACCCCCAGGAAGTACTGCATGTAGTCCTCGCTGCAGTCGGCCATCTCGGTGACCGGTCGTCTTTCAGATTCCCGAAGTACATGTCGTCGCCACTCCGAGTAAAAGTCGGTCACCCAGTCGAATTCCGTCGGTTTGTAACTTAAAGGTTGGGTTCCGCGCGGAGGCTCCAACAGCCGTAGTGTGCGCTTCGGCACAGTTTGCACGAAGCCAAACTGACGAAGTACTCTATCGGGCATGTACGACTCCGTGATTTCATAGCATGTGATCATGCCATGAAATAAAGAAACTGGTTGGACCTCACGATTCAGCTCACGTAAATCCCGGTATGGATTCCAAAAAATCTGTAGGAAAACAGTTAACAACAAAACAAAATCAACATGAAAAAGTTAGTCAAAAATTAGTACCTCTTCTGGCACCAAACTGTCTAATACTTCACGAATGGAAGCCAGTGTTTGCCAATTTTTGGTTTCCAGCTGGGATGGCCTCCATCGACACACTCTGGGAAGGTGTTCAAGATACTCTGGGTTTTCGTCAGCCCGTCTAAGCATAGGAAAGTGCTCGTATATCCATGCCTATTCAATTTATAAATGAATAATAAAAATTAAAACAACAAATTTAAGTATACAAGATTAAATTGTTAGAAGTTTTCTTACATGTAGCAGAGTCTGACAGCCGACCATAGTCTTAGTCCCGACACGGGATGCGATGCCGAGCTCGTGGTAAAGATTGGCCAGGATACCGCTTCCCCAGGATATATCGATGAAGTCATCCACTTCAGATAAGTTTAGCATGTACCGAGCATGTATCGACGTTCCGGACTTGTCCGGAATGCCGACCGTTCCTAGGACGAACAACATATATGCACGAGCCACCGCGTCGACCGTATCATCGTCATCGTCATCCACCTCCATATCCATGAACTGGTCCACCAGAAATGATAGAGGAATTCCGTACGACTTCTTGAAGCCTGGTAGAGTTGTAAAACTCGTAGCCGGAACTCCAAGGTGAGTTGAGACGAACTTGACGATCTTCTCGTACCATTTCACGGATTTCTCATTCGTGTAATGTTCTTTGGTCATTACACGCCCGGTCACTGGCAGCTCCAATATCTGGTAGACGTCGTCAAGTGTAATGGTTATCTCCCCTGCTGGGAGATGAAATGTGTTGGTCTCCGGGTGCCATCTCTCCACGAAGGCGGATATGAGGGCACTATCCATTGTTCGGTAGGCGTTTTGTGCCAAATTGTGCAAGCCGCTCGGTATGATTTTGCTCTGGACGGCCTCTGATAAGCTTGCAAACTGCCAGGACACGGTTTTCTTCCCGTGACTCACAGTCCTAAGGATACGATATGTCCTCTGTATATCGAACAACAAAAACCATATCAATTATGAAATACATATATATATAGTATACTAAACTGGTAGCTTACAAACGTCATGTGCATACCAGGTTCTTCCATATTTCATACGCAATGTGGTTCTCAAAAGAAACCAACATTGAGCAACCGGGCGGACGGACAGGCGGCTCAGAAGGACCGGCCTCCTCAGAAGGACCGACCTCCTCAAATGGAGCATAACCGTCTTGACGTGATAGGAGTCGGGCAATTGGCACGTCGTCGTCGTCGTCGGAAGGAGACGTAGGAGTAGGAGCTCGTTGCTTCGACCGAGCTTGACGTGCTGGTGGCGATGTCCGAGACCGAGCTTCGGGTGCCGGTTCGGTAATTGTTATCGGACGCTCGAGAGGACGTTCTGCACGTTCCTTCCGCTTTGACGCGGTGGGCCGTATTCTTTTGTTAGCGGCCGGTGGACTGCATGACAATATACACTTATTAAGTAATAGAAACAGCATGCACTTACCCAACTCCCATATGTCATAACATTAGGACTGCCAGGCATGTGGCAGTCCTAATGAAAATTAGGACTGCCACAGTCCTGGCAGTCCTCTTTCACAAGAGGACTGCCAGGGTTGTGGCAGTCCTAATTTTCATTAGGACTGCCACATGCCTGGCAGTCCTACTGTCGTGAATCCGAACTCCCACAACGACATCCTACTTTGTCGTGTTCTAGGGTTAGGGTTTCAACATAAATTTCGGGTTTCTTGTGTTCGAAAATTAGGGAAGAGAACGTGCAAGAGATTATAAACCTATTTTACCAAAACTTTTTCAAGAATTAAACAAATTCTAGGGTTTCGAATATAATGTAAAAAAATTTCGAAGAAATTAGGGAAGAACGTACCTGGATTTCGGTTGCTTTGACTTGCGTGTCATCTCTTCGAGAATCTTCGTGGAGGGATTGAGAATCAAATTGTGATGGAGAAGAAGAAATTAGGGTTTAGGAGAGGGAGAGGGAGAGGGAGAGAGCTTTCTTTCTTTTCTTCTTGAGGAAAGAGAGTCAAGAATGGAAATGAGAGTAAATTTTTTGGTTTGGGGGGGTTGGGCTGCCCCTAGCAATTTTTGGGTGCCCCCTAGCAATTTTTCCACATTCATGGGCTGTCCCCAAGTAAGGGCTGCCCCCAAGCATTTTTGGTGGTGCCCATAGAAAAAACCAAAATTTACTCTCATTTCCATTCTTGACTCTCTCCTCAAGAAGAAAAGAAAGAAAGCTTTCTCCCTCCCCCTCTCCCTCTACTAAACCCTAATTTCTTCTTCTCCATCACAATTTGATTCTCAATCCCTCCACGAAGATTCTCGAAGAGATGACACGCAAGTCAAAGCAATCAGAATCCAGGTACGTTCTTCCCTAATTTCTTCGAATTTTTTTTACATTATATTCGAAACCCTAGAATTTGTTTAATTTTTGAAAAAGTTTTGGTAAAATAGGTTTATAATCTCTTGCACGTTCTCTTCCCTAATTTTCGAACACAAGAAACCCGAAATTTATGTTGAAACCCTAACCCTAGAACACGACAAAGTAGGATGTCGTTGTGGGAGTTCGGGTTCACGACAGTAGGACTGCCAGGCATGTGGCAGTCCTAATGAAAATTAGGACTGCCACAGCCCTGGCAGTCCTCTTGTGAAAGAGGACTGCCAGGACTGTGGCAGTCCTAATTTTCATTAGGACTGCCACATGCCAAAGAGGACTGCCAGGACTGTGGCAGTCCTAATTTTCATTAGGACTGCCACATGCCTGGCAGTCCTAATGTTATGACATATGGGAGTTGGGTAAGTGCATGCTGTTTCTATTACTTAATAAATGTATGTTGTCATGCAGTCCACCGGCCGCTAACAAAAGAATACGACCCACCGCGTCAAAGCGGAAGGAACGTGCGGAACGTCCTCTCGAGCGTCCGATAACAATTACCGAACCGACGCCCGAAGCTCGGTCTCGGACATCGCCATCGGCACGTCAAGCTCGGTCGAAGCAACGAGCTCCTACTCCTACACCTCCTTCCGACGACGACGACGTGCCAATTGCCCGACTCCTATCACGTCAAGACGGTTCTGCTCCATTTGAGGAGGTCGGTCCTTCTGAGGAGGCCGGTCCTTCTGAGCCGCCTGTCCGTCCGTCCGGTTGCTCAATGTTGGTTTCTTTTGAGAACCACATTGCGTATGAAATATGGAAGAACCCGGTATGTACATGACGTTTGTAAGCTACCAGTTTAGTATACTATATATATATGTATTTCATAATTGATATGGTTTTTGTTGTTCGATATACAGAGGACATATCGTATCCTTAGGGCTGTGAGTCACGGGAAGAAAACCGTGTCCTGGCAGTTTGCAAGCTTATCGGAGGCCGTCCAGAGCAAAATCATACCGAGCGGCTTGCACAATTTGGCACAAAATGCCTACCGAACAATGGATAGTGCCCTCATATCCGCCTTCGTGGAGAGATGGCACCCGGAGACCAACACATTTCATCTCCCAGTAGGGGAGATGACCATTACACTTGACGACGTCTACCAGATATTGGAGCTGCCAGTGACCGGGCGCGTAATGACCAAAGAACATTACACGAATGAGAAATCCGTGAAATGGTACGAGAAGATCGTCAAGTTCGTCTCAACTCACCTTGGAGTTCCGGCTACGAGTTTTACAACTCTACCAGGCTTCAAGAAGTCGTACGGAATTCCTCTATCATTTCTGGTGGACCAGTTCATGGATATGGAGGTGGATGACGATGACGATGATACGGTCGACGCAGTGGCTCGTGCGTATATGTTGTTCGTCCTAGGAACGGTCGACATTCCGGACAAGTCCGGAACGTCGATACATGCTCGGTACATGCTAAACTTATCTGAAGTGGATGACTTCATCGATATATCCTGGGGAAGCGGTATCCTGGCCAATCTTTACCGCGAGCTCGGCATCGCATCCCGTGTCGGGACTAAGACTATGGCCGGCTGTCAGACTCTGCTACATGTAAGAAAACTTCTAACAATTTAATCTTGTATACTTAAATTTGTTGTTTTAATTTTTACTATTCATTTATAAATTGAATAGGCATGGATATACGAGCACTTTTCGATGCTTAGACGGGCTGACGAAAACCCAGAGTATCTTGAACACCTTCCCAGAGTGTGTCGATGGAGGCCATCCCAGCTGGAAACCAAAAATTGGCAAACACTGGCTTCCATTCGTGAAGTATTAGACAGTTTGGTGCCAGAAGAGGTACTAATTTTTGACTAACTTTTTCATGTTGATTTTGTTTTGTTGTTAACTGTTTTCCTACAGATTTTTTGGAATCCATACCGGGATTTACGTGAGCTGAATCGTGAGGTCCAACCAGTTTCTTTATTTCATGGCATGATCACATGCTATGAAATCACGGAGCCGTACATGCCCGATAGAGTACTTCGTCAGTTTGGCTTCGTGCAAACTGTGCCGAAGCGCACACTACGGCTGTTGGAGCCTCCGCGCGGAACCCAACCTTTAAGTTACAAACCGACGGAATTCGACTGGGTGACCGACTTTTACTCGGAGTGGCAACGACATGTACTTCGGGAATCTGAAAGACGACCGGTCACCGAGATGGCCGACTGCAGCGAGGACTACATGCAGTACTTCCTGGGGGTCGGACATCCTAAGTTGTCGAACCCTACCGACCCGGGTCCCGTGGCCGTCGGAGCAGTTGGAGCTCTTCCTTCCAAAAATGCCTTGTATGCTGGGTTGGTGAGAATGGTGAGTTCCGTATTTGTAATAAGACTGAGATTTCCATGTTTGTAGACTTAATTCATTTATACTTTTATTTTCAGTCTCAAAGGGTGAAGGAATTGGCGCAGACACTCCGGAGAGGTTGCCAAAGTGAGACTTGTGTCGCGGTCGCCAACGAGCTTGATCGTATCGACGACGTGGTCGACTTCCCCTTCATGAACAATAGAGAGTCTCGTTCAAAGGCCCGGCATGATATGTAGATGGATTTCGATATTTTTCATGTTTCAAACTTAAGTTGGATGTGGAATAGTTACGTACATTTGATGGATTATTGTGGATATTTTGCTTGTTTGAAAATTAATTTGGATGTGGAATGTTCGGGACTAAGTAGTTGTGATGAATTATTGTAGTTGTGATGATTTTATTGTAGTTGGATTATTGAGTTTTTGTGATGAATCTTAAGTTGTGAAAAGTTTTTGTGATGAATCTTAATGTACAGAGTATCTGTATCAGGACTTGTGATAAATTATTTTTTTGTGATGAATCTTAACTCTGTGGCAATTTGATTCACACAATCAAATCATCACAACAGAGTTAAGAAGTTAGGACTGCCACACCCATGGCAGTCCTACACTGAAGTAGGACTGCCTGGGTCCTGGCAGTCCTAAGTAAAATTTGCTGCAAGTTTTACTTAGGACTGCCAGGACCCTGGCAGTCCTACTTCAGTGTAGGACTGCCATGGGTGTGGCAGTCCTAACTTCTTAACTCTGTTGTGATGATTCACACAATCAAAAATTCACACAGAGATTCATAGTTAGGACTGCCACACCCATGGCAGTCCTAACTTCTTAACTCTGTTGTGATGATTCACACAATCAAAAATTCACACAGAGATTCATAGTTAGGACTGCCACACCCATGGCAGTCCTACACTGAAGTAGGACTGCCAGGGTCCTGGCAGTCCTAATTAAAACTTGCTGTAACCTGTTACAGCAAGTTTTAATTAGGACTGCCAGGACCCTGGCAGTCCTACTTCAGTGTAGAGGTTACAGCAAGTTTTAATTAGGACTGCCAGGACCCTGGCAGTCCTACTTCAGTGTAGGACTGCCATGGGTGTGGCAGTCCTAACTATGAATCTCTGTGTGATGTTGATTCACACATAAATTTATCACAGAGATTCATAGTTAGGACTGCCACACCCATGGCAGTCCTACACTGAAGTAGGACTGCCAGGGTGCTGGCAGTCCTACCTAAAACTTGCTGTTACAGCAAGTTTTAGTTAGGACTGCCAGCACCCTGGCAGTCCTACTTCAGTGTAGGACTGCCATGGGTGTGGCAGTCCTGATACTGATACTCTGTGACAGTTTCTCAAACTGAAACGATGTGACAGTGAACACTCATATAACACAGATAAGACACAGGTAGGTACATATAACACAGGTAGGGTGGGCACATATAACACAGGTAGGCACAGGTAAACACATATAACACAGGTAGGCACATATAACACAGGTTGGCAAAATCAAACACATATAACTCAAAATTTACTCTATATATATTACTGGACTTCATATTTCACTGTATACAAAAGTGGTCCTCCATATACAAAATGTCAGACTGTAAATATATCTATACTTAGTCGATTTCGACGTCGTAGTGGTCAGCAGGTAAGTCTCTTGGCTTCTCAATCTTCAACAACTTCTTACAATGGTTGATCTGGTCAACGAAAGGTGTGGTCCAAGCAATGGCTTCGACCGGTGCTCTTTTGTACCAAACTGTTGAAGGTGGAGGAATCGGAGAATGAGCGATCATCTTTAGTATAACGAAGTGATCCCCGATCAGACCTATAGTACATAGGTTGGACACTCCGTGGTCCGTCGGAGGAGCGCACATCGAAAAGAATGTATTGTTAATATCCGGCGAGATAAGTACAACAGGTATCATGTACCTATTAGCAAATAAATAGCCGGCAGACGGGACTGACATGTAGTGGTCTGTCCCGGTAACACTGTCGGTGCAAGGGATACTTAACAACAAACTTGCAACCGTTTCTTCGCTTAGGATGCGGGAGTAGAATGGAAGACGAGTCTCTAACTCCTCGTACAACTCCTGCCTCACCCGTCTCCATCCGTCTTTGTCATCATAACCAAGATGCCTTGCAAGGGCATGAAATCCGCAATGGCCATCACCGGGGACATCGACAATAGACCAAATGTAACTTCGAAGCGCAGGTTGAAATTTGTCAATATACAAACTCGTTGTTTGGCTTGCAACTGTATCTTTTCTTGGGCGGTCCATTTTCTCCATTTTTCGGCGAACGACAAGCTTGTCCTTCCGTGTAGGCGAAGGTTGCTGTAAGCTTCGTTCAACATGCTCAAAGGACGATAGATCTCTCTTAGTCGACTCCAGCCTTCTCTTCTGTGAACTAGTCAATCTTGTTTGAGGTCTGCCTTTAGGATTGGAAACAACGGACGGCTCATGCATTCTAGTAGTCACCGGACATGCAATTTCTTGGATTTTAAGCTCAATGGACATCCGTTCCACTCCTACTGAGGCACACCACCTTGCGTGGAGAAGTTTCACTTGTGGCAGAGAGAAGAAATCATCGTCCGTCTTCACCAGGGGCATCATAGACAACTGCCTCCAACGTTGATCGACAGCATCTACTGGAATAGGAATGGATTCACGGCGATATTCATTAATCTGATGTGCACAAGGGAGGCCCAGTGTATGTCGATATACACACCCGCAAACCTCGGGATCAAGCCCGACAAACTTTGACCTTTCAATCTCATCAGCTATTAAGGCCAACGCCTTGTGAGATACCACGCGCATTAAAGCATCTAAGAGTACTTCCTTTCTATGCTCATGCTTGACTATATTCAAACTCATCTCAAATGATGCCTTAATTTCATTCACCGTCCGGTCTACTGATAAATGTATAGCTTGCCAAACAGAGACGAAGTTGCCAAGAGATGATTTTAGGTGCCTCTTCAATAAAGAGTGTGCTCCTTCGACACGGTTGGTAGTTGTCGTGCCGTAATGCTTCACCACATTCGACCATGCTAAGACGAATTGTTCTTTGTGCGGTTCAAGCCATGTATCTTTGATGTAAGAAATGCATGCCGGCTCCCTCGCCTCCCACTTTTGCTTGAACAAGTACCATGCGGCGTCGTAACTGACAATCGTAGATGCTCGCCACACACAATTCCAATCATTGTAGAATTCGTCAAAAATCTGCATGTCGATTTTACCATCCTCCTTCTGAAACTTCAACTTACATTGGGCTTGAATATTACGATTGACATGCCAAGTGCATAGCAATATATCCGCTCGAGGAAAAACAATACGAATAGCATTAATTAGGACATACTCTCTGTCGGTAACAAATAGTGACGGCTCTGTATGACCAGTGTAAAGTGTTTTCAGTTTCTCCAACGCCCATGTGTAGTCTTCAAGTTTCTCACTCTTCATGAAGCAAAATGCCACTGGAATTGTTTTCCAAGTAGAGTTGAACCCGACAACATGAAAGAGAGGCATCTTGAACTTATTTGTCTTGTACGTGCAATCAAGGACTAACACGTCGGCAAAAGACCTGGCCAAATTTGTGCAATCAGGATGAGCCCAAAAGATTGATAATACTTCATTACTCTGGGGATGTCTTCTATGAAACTCAACATAATGATTATCGGCAAGCAACTTGAGCACTTCTTGCATCGCCATTCTTGATTTCGTCCGGACAGCGTTTGAAGAAGCTAGGGCGTTGTATATTGACTTCATTGTAGACATGTTCTTCTCATCTTCATGTCGTATGACGGAATATATTTGTCTCGGTGCAACTCCGGAGGTGGACAAGTCTTCGACTATCTTCTTCTCCGTATTGTTCAACCGTCCGACATACGGATGATCCAATAGTGTCTCGGCAATCTCATGGTTGTGGGTTCCATTCTTCACTTCTACTGTCCATTTCCATTCTTCTTCGTTTCTAATATGTATCGTGAATGGACAACCACATTTTCTCGTTCCAACATTTCTTCTTGGAACTTTACTTTGGATAACTGTATTTTTCTTGTGCGTTCTGAACACACCACCTCTTTCACAGTCCACCACCACAGTTTGTCGTCCCGGTCGATTTCGGGCCGATCTGGATATCACTAGAACAATGTTGTTTTCCCGTCCGACTTCTCGACACCAATTTACCGCACCCTCGCTTGATTCAAAACATAGATCGGTCCAAAATAAATGGGCTACATTGACTGCAATTGGAGCCGGTACCGCAAAATCGGAAGATCTCAAGTCCTACAATAAAACTTAAAGATTAGTACAATTAGACAACATCCTAAAGCAAATAGGTTTCATAGATTAGGCCCGTGCATAAGATTGGTGTCCATAAATAGCAAATTGTGTTAATAGCAAGACCGTCTTTTGTACAGCAATTGGTGTTCATAAATTACAAACACCTTTACTGACTAAAACTCTGCATTCAGGTATCATAGACTAGGACTGCCAGAGTGGTGGCAGTCCTTCACAGAAGAAGGACTGCCAGGACCCTGGCAGTCCTATGTAGGACTGCCAGGGTCCTGGCAGTCCTTCTTCTGTGAAGGACTGCCACCACTCTGGCAGTCCTAGTCTATGATCTGGACTGCCAGAGTGTTGGCAGTCCTCTGTGTCACAGCACGATTTTAAATCCGATGACAAGTTCAAATGTAGTTACCAAGAGAGCTTCCGATGCATCAAAGTTGTCTTCGGACGTTGCGGGAACGTGTTCTTCGGACGTGGCGGGAACGTTTGATGATCCTGGTTGATCCATGTTCAATATTTTTCTACATTTAACACATAATTCAACTTTTATATGTGAAATTCTTGTTTAAAACATGAAACATATTTTAGTTCGATGACTTACCAAAAAATTGGAGAAGTCAATGACCTAGAGTTGAGGGAGAGAACAATTTGCCAAAAATGTAGGGAGAAAAGAAAAGAATTAGGGTTTTAATTCTTTGACCTAAGAGAAGGAGAGAAGAAAATAGTTGAGAGAGAAAAGAAAAGAGAAGAAGGAGAGAGAAAATGAAAAGAAAAATTGGTATTTATAGGTGTGCTTGGGCTAGCCCCTAGCAAAATTTTTTGATGGCAAACTTGTAATATTCTTGAACTATTTTGGGCTAGCCCCTAGCAAAAAGGGTGGTGCCCTTAGAAAAAACCTTGATTAATTTTGACCATGCAGTTATTCAGGAAAAGTCTAGTATTGAATAGTCCAAGCCCTCTTACATGTTTTAGATTATAGACCACCGACCACCTGACGTGGTAAAGTTCCCTGAGGACGTTCCTACTGTCTCTCAGGAAGCACATTTCTACTTACCACTCTCTGTCCTCAGAATTCACTTCCAGTCCTTATCCATACTGAGAATTAATGTTGCACCACCAAAGGACTCATTATGTCAATTCAACTTTAGTTCTTTGTTGAGACATTTGAATGCTAATTTTTTTCCTTCAAAAACCTGTAGCCTGAATTCAGGATTTCATGTACACTGCTTGATTTAAGCATAACTTGTAACCAGTGTTGTAGATGTTGGCGGACATGTCGGTTTTGAGGGGAAAACGACATATATCATACCGACATGTCTTTTATGTCGTTTTGTAAAAACTTGACCAATACTCTTGGATTTTTCCGACATTTCGTCATAAGTTATTTATAGAAGTCGGCCGACATTTGAAAAAAAAAAACTGTTTTCTGTTGTTGTGATTTTGAGTCTGGTTTAATTTTTGAAACGGATTTATCTCTTGAGCAATAACTAATCCCCAATCAAACCTTAACTCTCTCTCTCCTCTCTCGATCTGTTGTTGCTGCCACCTCTCAAGCTCTACGCTCTCGATTTGTTGTGTTGTCTCTCTCTCTCTCCTCCCTCTATTTGCCTTTGCTACTCTGCCACTCCAAATTCACTGAATAGCTATACCTGAAATTAGAATTACTTACTCTCTTAAATTATTCGATATTTGTATTAGAAATTAGATTTAGATAGGACATTTAGGTTATATAATATATAAAATATTACATATTTATTGACATTCGACATTTGAAAATGCCCCTGACATCGACATTGAAAATCCCAATCCGGCATGAACCAAAAATACGACATTGACAACCTTGCTTATAACGTTTTTTCAAATGGCTTGACACCTTACATAATGGCTTACTAACCACAAATATGCCTAGCGAATATATTATATTGAAAGAAGCAACTCTCTGCAGTTCGGACCGGCCACACAATAACAATCAACTTATTGAAGAACCTTCATAGTTTATATATTTAAGAAATTTTCATGAGATGCCCGTGACACAAATACAACAATTGATACTTATTGAGTGATTTGCGTTGGAGAACTTTGATATGGACAAATTGTGCAAACTTAGGTGTTTGACAAATTATTTTTCTCTGAATTTATCTGATTTTAACCAGATCTTATGCCCAATTGTAATTTTCTTTACTTTCTTTTGCTTAATACGTTATTTTCTAGTACCATTTATGGTGTCAAGTGTCAACTGCGTTTTGGTCCTTTGGACTGTTTATGTTCTTGAGCTTTGGTATGTATCATGTGCACGGCCCATATGACTTTAATCTTCTAATGTAGGTAACGAGTGAAAAGGTGAAAGTTCTGATGGAGTTGGCTCACTTAAAACGAGAATATGAACTATTGCAAGAGTATGATAGTACCTTACTGTTTTCAGGATATTGCTCTGTTGTCTTTTGACTCTTTTCATACTTTCCAAATTGTAGTAAGATTTCTATAACATGAATCTCTCCCCCTTTCTTCTAAGATTACATTCTGATATACAAACTTGATATACAAATTTAATTCAATATGTGCATTATAATATAAAAGCTGTTTTTCTCCCTTGGACTACAAGATGCAAGAATGTTTTTATCATTTCTGGATTTATGTTCTTAGTCAATTTTATGTCCTAGTTGATCCCTCTAAGACATAAACTTTAATTGATTTTTCTCAACATTCAAACACCTATTTTCTGTAAATACTGCTTATGTAATTATGTCTATGGATCTATTTGGTTCTTTATGATTTTTTCAGTAATACATTAAGAAATACATGCATCAATTTCCTAATTAATAGTGTAAAAAACTGTCTAGAATAATGCTAGCTTTCTCTCTCTTATCAATATACCCAGGGTAGGACATTCCACGAGACATTATTTCTGCAATTTAATCAAGGTTGTGAAAAGCGCTAGGCGCTAGTCGTGCAGGCACCCGCCGCCTAGCCCGTCTAGACGGCCGCCTAGATCTAGGCGGTTCAAAAGTAAATTAAAAAAATCCAAAAAATTTACTGAAAATTGCAGAAAAGACCATAAATTCCCAAAACATGCATAGTCGGACGTCGGGGGGTCTAGGCGGCCGCCTAGACCGCCTTTTAGAACAGTGAATTTAATTAGGATTTATGACTTTTTGCCAGTAATCCATATTAAGGGTAGGTGAGAAGTGGCATGGCAACCTATATATGAATCCTTCCCATGCATGTAATTCAAGTCTTTCCCCTACTTGTTCATCACCTTTGAACACAAGTTAACAACTCTTCCTATTTTCCTCTTAAGATATTTTTGTTTTCATACCACATCCATCATTTTTATCTCGTCTTCAGTGAATTCCTCCACCTCCTACTATAAACTCACACTCACCCCTTATACTGTTATACCTGTACTGCATATGTTCTGCTTATCATTTTCTCATTGTTACAATCTTCTTATTTTCTTGACCAAGATAATATTTAAGATATCTTGTTTATCTCTATACTACTTAAAGGGCTAGAATGAGAAAGAAGGAGAAGAAGATCAATCGAAAAACAAAAGGCGCATTATTAAAGAACATACCACTGGTAGTCATCGATGCTAGAGCCTTCTATAGTCATTAGATTCTTTCGTGATTATTGGTGTAAGAGAAAGGGAAGGAAAGACCACTAGAGAAAAGGGCGTTAGATCATCAATATGGTGGTAGGGGTTTGGTTTAGGGTACTTGTACTATTTGGTTGTTTGGTAGAATTTTTACCAATCCTGATAAGTTAACCCTTCAGACCTATTTTACAAATATTCTCCGCTATAAAGCTTATTGGATAGCGGCTAGTTTATTGGGTCTGGCCAGACAGGAGTGCCGATATTTTACCAAAATGACAAATGATTTTCTTAAGCATATGGATAGCTTGAATCCAACATATCAGGTGATAAATAGGACTGTTGGATGCTATTTTGAACAATGACGTGTCATACTAAAGTTACAGTTAGAGACACCTCTACAGAGAAGATCTCATTTGACTGCATGTTCTAACTATTTGGAGTTTACACTATGAATCCTTTATTTTTTTCCATAGTGGTTGTGAAATATCATGCCCATATTTGAATCGATGCATATCCACAATCCATATGCTTGCATGAAATCATAAACAATCAATTCTCATCCCAAGTATTTGAGGTTGACCTTTGAAACCTCCTATCAATGTCATTTTTGCATCCAGTGCTTGTGACAAGAATTTTGAAATTCTTTCTTATTCCCCATCCAAGATAAATGCTGACTAACGCTGCACACCACTGGAATTGGGTGGGTGGGTGGGGGTTGTTCAAAAATAAGCTTTCAGGGGTCATGTGCAAGTGTCTAGATAGTTGAGGGGGATTATATGCAATTAACCCTTTTCTAATGCAACAAAATGGATCTTAAAGCAATTTCAAGCTTTTTCTTTCTTTTGTTTGTTGGTTAAATTTCTGCACTATGTCGATGAAATAGCTAAATGAAGGCTCTCATACTTGGCATCTGCTGCACGGTGCTGCAAACATAAGTGACACTTGACATAATTCATCACTAAGGACAACACTGGCAAGTTTTGTTTAATTTACTCTATCCCCCTTTAAGAATATTTTCGTTTGTCCACCAGAATTTCGTAGTTTAGCAGTATCAAGGCATTGAAGTCTTGCTCTGCTGAAGTTAATAATTTGTTACATCGAATTGGCTAAATATAGGAGCATCTAGCATAATATTTTCAGTTTTCTTCATCCATACTTATGTTATTCTTCTCAAGATCTCATTTATGCTTTGATAACTGTTTCTGCTTTAGGATTTGATACTTCACATTTTCTATGCCTCAATTCTCTATGAGAGAAAATTGCTCTTTACTGAATTTTCATTTGTGCTATCAACTTTATGGACGATTACAGAACAAATGTTGAATGCATTGCATAGTGATTTCTGGCATTGCTTTTGGCTTGAAGTCTGTAAACCTTTTGATATAAGAAATGATGCTAGTCGTCTTTGTTAGGTGGATGAACTTTTCATCCTTCGAACTGTATATTAAGACAACTTTCACAAGATTTTGATCATCTTTTCACTATTATTCTTTGATACAGGGACAACAGCTATGGTATGAGACAAATCAATTCCTCAGATGATGGTTCCGATAAAAGCATTATTGTTCATGGTCAGGAAGGAAAACTAAAGAACATTCTAAAGAGAACATACCTGAACCGCTGGATAAGAAAAGGTCACAATGAACATGATGTTGATGCTCATGCAAACACAGATGAAAGCAGTTCCGTCAACAAAAAGAACTCTGTGGATTTTGCAAGGTTCTATGCTGTTTCTTTATATTCAATATACATCATTCAAGGAATTTTTTGGCTTGGGACATATCATTACTTTTCTTTCACCAACATCATAGTTACCATACCTCAATATAGTTGTTTGGACTAGTTGCTTTAAAGATATAGGCATGAGTTAGCAGAATCTTGAAAATCAGTTTTTTTTCTCAATATTGCTTGCACGTGTTCAAGTCTCATTTACATTTATACATTGTATCAAATTTACGCCAATTCTCTTTTGTGTGTATGCTTCAGATGATTATGCACATGTCAGCCCATAGATAAAACTTATGGCCCAGAAATTCCTCAATTTGGAACAATGAAGTGATAGCAATTAGCACCAATATTTTTCATTAGGAGGATTGAACCTTTTCACACATTATATAATACTAACAATCATAAGGCATAAGGGTATATCCACTCATATGACTACATCTATATTAGGCATTTATCTTGCATAGATTGGGAAGTTTATTACTGTCTTATAGGAGTGGCTTATATTGAGTGGCGAATAGGATGTTTTCACTATCTAGTCTGGCTAGGTTAGAGGTCTGTCATTCTCAACACATTCTGGTGCCTCTTAGAAGTTAAAACTGGAGGCATGGGGACATATTCCTGCAATAATCTGATTGTCACTGAGGGGACAAATAGTTGCACTTCCACGAGAGTAGATCTGGAGATTGTATGGGTTGTCTTGTTAGGTTAGAGATGTATCACGGTTCACACACTATGTCGTCCCTTAGAGTTAGAATTGTAGGTAAATATACAGCTACCTTCAGTTTTTTGGCTTTGATTTCCGAGGGGACAAATACTGCACTTTTCTTGAGTCATTTCTTTGATTGGACTTGGTTATTGGCAGGTTTGATAGTTGAACAAGAGAATAGGCATGCTCACAATATTAGGACGTGGAATGATCTATCATATGCCTTGTCGTTTACGTGCCTAGCTTTAAGAACATGGGTTGCTCTCGCTAATTTTAGTCTGGGTAATTTTTATATGGATTCCTACAACGTTTGAAAATTATAGTAGGGATCCTACGGCTTCTCAACAATTTTTTTTTCGGTCTACAATAATAATAATTTATAAAGGATGGAGCAAAAAGATGTTTGGTAAACAATGATAATAATTTTAAAAAACTTCCATCTCCTTTATTTATGGAAGGAGAGAGCAATCTCATTTTCTACAAGGGGCGAAAGTATCATTTCATTTGGTGTATTTTAATATGGTATCTGATGTACACCGTGTATTCTACTATGTAGGTATTCCTACCATATTTTAACTAAGGTTGGAGACTGGGCAAAGCATTAAATTGTCATAGTGATCCCTAAGATAATTTTAGGGACCTGTTAAAATTCCCTTAGTCTGTCAGGGTAAACAGGGTGACTTGGTTGTGAGAGCTCTTTAAAATGGTAAGTCAGGTGTTTTATATCGTCATAAATTTAACATGCTAATGAGGTGTTGTTCTATATAAATCAAATTAGACTATAACATGAAGTGGCTTTAATTTAAGAGACCTAGTTTTATTTATTCTAAGCTTTTATATAGTTGCCTGTGAAGTGACCTCCACTTTGTTCTGTATGGGGACTGTGGGTCGACATTAGTCCAGTAAAATTTGGCACTGTGCTTGAATATATTAGAATGGGCACATATTGCAATAGTACTATACATTGTAATTATTATGCTCTTTCCTTCTGAATCAACATCCTATTTTTGGGTCTATGTCAAGGTTACTGGAATTTGCCATATGGTTAGCGAACATCGGACGGGTTCGTGCGTACCTGAACGCAGTTCAAGCGAACTAGTACGTGGTTTCCACGTACCAATGCCCTAAAGTAGGGACATGTTATGAGAGCTACAATGACAATCTTTGGAGAATGAGAGCTTTAAGGCACTTGATACTCAAGTAGAAGAATGCTCACCATCTCACATAAGATCACAAGAATCTTGACTTTCCACCCTTACTGAACGAAGGAGTGCAATTTAGCAAGGATAAAGAGAAAAAGAAGATGTAGTTATTTTAGTCAATTTTCGTTCAAGAGAGGCGACCACTTGCTACTTCATTTTGAAAAAAAACATTATTGCTAAGAAGTTTGCAACAAGGATCTTATTTGGGTTTTATTATTATTATTATATAATATATTATATTGCATATTGCAATATGTCCCTAAAAATTTGTTCCAAGTCCAACGTACCATGTTGCAGACCATCGTAAGCAGCCTAACGTACTCCCTAATAGGGACCCCTAGCATATGACGGTACCCGTTCTTGTTCTACGTACCGGAACATTCCGTGTTCCAGGTAACCTTGATCCATATTCTTGGCATTCTTGCTCCTCGATAAACATCGATTGTTTTCTCAATTGGAAACAAAGAAATGATGATTCGGAAAGAATTAATTGTGGATGGTAAAGTTTTAGTCACTAATACTAATATATATCTAATTAGGAAATGGTGTTCTTACTTTTCAATAGAAACACAATAATCAAAATATTTTTATAGTAACCCTAAATCATGATTAAAAGAAAGAAAGAAAATGAATTATTACTGGTATAAAAATTATAAGAGCTTAACCAAATACAAGGTAAGAAATCTAGATTTAAAAGCGTACAATATCCTTTTTCCTCTCTTCACCTAGTAATTAAAACATTAAAATCATATGAGAATAGAAAATTAATCAAACGCTTGTAGTGAAAGCAACATAAATAAAAAAAAATTCATGTACGACATATCTATGTTATCAATTACTAGTGTCATCCAAAAGGAGAATAAAAAAACTTGAACAAACCTGTAAACAAGGAGAATGAGAACAAATAAAAAACAACATTGTCCCTTCTTGTTTTTTCTCAGTTTGTCTTCACCAAGTCTTGCTGCTCGTCTTTCTTTGCTCAAGTGAAGGAGGACGGACGCAGAAAAACATAATTTCGAAGGGGTTGGAAAATTATTTTTTAGTTAAATTATCTTTCTTAAGATAATATAGTGGATTTGTGGACCACAATATATAGAGTTTCAGGAGAAGATTTTGATAAGATATGGAGAAATTTAGTATTACTTTAAAGTAAGATCTCGAGCTGAAGTTATGCAAATAATTGTAATGGATTCCACTTTTTCTTTCAATCCAGTGATCGGGATGCCCATGTTGATAAGAAAGATAAGTGATTGTCGGCTTGGGTACCACCTTATGTACAAAATATGTGCATATCAGAATTTTATTGGAGATATTTTCAATAATTTCAAGTGCCCCCCCCCCCCCCCCCCCCCCCCCCGGCCGAAAAAAAGAAGAACCTCTGCCCATGGTTATAGTGTTATTCTCATAAATTTACACAACAATCTAAACTTAAATGGACAGTTTGGATAAGTTCGTTGTACCGTAAGTTTCAGATTCTTATCACTATTGCAGGTTGAAAGTTGAGCATGCAGCACTTCAGGAAAGCTTGGCAAACTTGGAACACCTTACCTTTTCAATTCACAAATTTCATACTTTGCTTCTAAAGGTTAGTACAATATGAATTATATAGCATGTTTCCTATTTTTCTTTACCATTTTGTTAGTATGCCATTGTTTGCTCCATGCCATGCAAAGCTGAACTCAGCATGAAAAATAGTTTGTCCATTAAGTTAGTTTTTAACCCTTTTATGTGGCCAAATTACTGTTATTGTGAACGAAGCCAATATAAAGGAGAAGCCCCTTTGTATGCATGAACCTAAAACGATACTTCACAAATTAATAGCAAGGACAACGAGAAAATTAAAATCACACCATGATTTACAAGGAAGATCTTTTAGGTGAAGTGGAAAAATTATGGGACAAGACTTAATCTCCTCCGTATGCAAGAGAATACAGTATGTTCTTATAAAATCCATATCCAGTGGTTTAGGGTACTACCTAAAAGAAGAGAGATGTAAGATTACGTCTTAAGTCAAATCTCCACCAAACAAGGAATGACTTCTTGGTTCTTACGTTGTTGGAGAACAACCAAACACTAGTAATGTGATGCTTCAGCAATCTGGATTGCAGTGTGGATCATCTGGAAATACCACCAGTATAGCATCCTTGGTCTTCAAGACAACTCCAAAGCGTAGATCTTTTCTCTTGTTTTTCTCACTTATTTATCCTTTAAGAAATTTGTAGAAATACCCACCAATACCCTCTTGTCCTTCACACACTATTAAATTCTCAAGTATTATGATGTTCAGTGCTCTCTGTCTTCAAGATAACTCCAAAGCCTAGTGACTTCTTGGTTTTTGTTTTTATTTCTTTACATACATCCAATTGTCATATATACCATGCTAAATGTCATTTTTGCACATACACACACACACACACTGTAGTGGAAAAAAAATTACACTGTAGTAAAGTTATATTTTGGCTGAAATTCCCATCTGAATTGTCTTTGGGCATTTGCATTCCGTAAACCACTCTAAAATTGTGCTAGCTATAGTTTCAATTTTGTTGCAGTATGTAACTGCTACCGCGGACTGCTTATTAATTGAGCAGTCCCAATGGAATTCATTTTTCAGATTTGTAAACTGTCATTTTTATGGCTTGTATATATTATTGGCAGCCACCCATTCATGGGTTGCTTGCTCAATTGCTCATTTCTAATAGAGATTTATTTCTCCTTCTTTCTCCAAGTTCTTGAAGAACTATTTCTAACTACAACACATTATCAACACCATCTGCCAGCCACGAAGGCTACGTGATCTTTCTCGAAATAAAAACAAGTAGATCTCATTTTCTTTAGATCTAACTATTTCTTCTGCAGCCACAACAAAAGCTTTTCAATAGTAGCGAAAATTATTCCTCGCAGTACACACGTTATTTGAGAACAAGGTGGCCGTCTATGAAATAAATTATCCTCACAACACACAAACCGCACATAACTACCAGCTTCGCTGCCCAGCTGACCAACAACCCTGTAGCGCGCCAAAGTTCCTCGGCAACTGACGTTGCTTTATATTGTCCGCTAAGTTCCTTAGAACTAATGCAGCCTTCGATACAATTGTTCTTCGCGGCTCCTTGGGAGCACTTGCATCCCGTTCTTCGTGGCTTGCGCGATTTCCTAGGGGGGACTACGACAAGCCTTTGAAGTAGCAGCGGCACGAGAAATTGCCAGAAGGAGACATGTCGCAAGAAACTGTCACAAGCAGCACTCCCGGGGGTTTCCCATAAGTAGCGTCGTCGGAAGTAGTATGCCAGAAGTAGTCATCACGAAACTTCACAACAAACAATTTGCCCGCAACAAACCATCACTAAAAACTGTATATATTTTAGGGGCTTCGTCCCCCTGACAAATTCAGAAATATTGTAGGGGGTCAAAATTCAACCATGAAGCATGATTTTACTAGAAGCAAAATTTGGCGGAGGTATAATCCCATTCTGACACTACTATAGAGACTTAGCATTTTGCCAAAAGCAAAAATATCACCCGAAGTTCATACTGAACCTGCGGTTCCATAAGAACATGAAGTTCATAAATTTGAAATCTAAAATTCAACATTACATATGTGAAATGAATATTCCACATAATTAATCTAATTCTCTTAGATACTGAAGTTCTAGCATCTTGTCTTTTCCTCCATTATAGTGTCGAACCTGAACAAGCTCAAGTTTACCTCATTAGAAGTAATCCGGAGAGACTACCTAAAGTGGGTACAAGATGTAAAGCTCCACCTTACTGCAAAGAAGTTGAGGGAGACTATTGAGTCCAACAATAAAGTGAATGAAGCTGTCAAGGCAACCGCTATAGTATTCATCTGCAAGCATGTCAGATGTATTGCAAATGGAATACCTTACTGAAGATGATCCAATGGCTCTCTGGGTAGCAGTCGAAGATCGTTTCGACTATCAACGTCTCATCTAATTGCCAGAAGCAAGGGATGACCGGCAAAACCTTCGCTTTCAGGATTTTAAATCCCTGAATGACTACAACTCTGAAGTTTGTCGCATAAAATTCTACAAGGAGGACTGGACTGAGAAGGACCTCCTCGAGAAGACCTTCTCAACCTTATACGTCTCTAATATAGTGCTCATGTAGCAATATAGTGTTGAAGTTCACCAAGTTTTTCAGAGGTGGTTATTTTCTTGTTGCTCGTTGAAAAGAACAAAGAACTGATGAAGAACCGTCGGACTCGTCCAATTGTGGCAAACGTCAACCCATTGCCTGAAGTCAATGCAGAATATTCCAAAAGTAAAATATGATAGAATCGAAACGAGCTGGACATGAAGGAAGGGGATACCCAACCACGTAGTAAGGAGGAGACCAGGATCGCCAACGGGAATATCACGACAATTAGAATGCTTTGTTGGCTTCGAGTGCTAAAAACTTCAAGAAGAAGACGAATGTTCATGCGTCTACTTCTGCTAATTCTAACATGTGCTATCTTTTGTGACGGGAAAGACTATTGATCTAGCACTTGTCATGCTCCTGCAAATATTAGAGAGACCAATGCGGTCCAGCTGATGATACTATGGATGCTACTTTCAAGTCGGAAGACTTCCACCAGCAGATGGAAGAATAAATTATTGTATCTAGGATTAATAAATAATAAAATAAAGTTATCTTATTTTGGATGTTATTTACGATAATTTTTCTGCATAGAGATGACCAAACTTAATTTCTTCTCAGGATGAGAAGTGGTAAAGTTAGGTGTCTGGTCGACAGTGCAACTAAGCACACTATCCTCCATGAATAAATATATTTTTCTAGTTTCGTCCCTAGGCAAACTCGTTGATAACCCTATCTGGAACATCAAACCTGATAGAGGGACATGTAATTGTATACTTCATGTTGTCCAATGGTACAAAATTTAACATTGAAGAGGCCTTATATTCTCCCCATTCCAGAAGAACATTGTTGAGTTTAAGAATATAGGGCAAAAGAATTACCATGCTGAGGCTACTGGATTAAATAGAGTGTAGTGTTTTTGCATAACTTCCATTGTATACAGCTAGAAACATATCTTGAAAAAGATGGCTTGCCTCCAGAGTGGGTTGTATTCTACAACCATTCAAGCGATAGAGGTCCATAACGTGATCGACCCATCATCGGCCAAGATGAGTACGTTTATGCTTTGACATGACCGTATGGGTCATCTGGATTGATACTTGATGCGTCGTATCCTCAAATCTACACACGAGCATCACCTTACCAGCAATAAAGATCTCGCGTGTTTCAATACGCTTTACCAAGCATATTATTTGGGATAATTGAATCAAAAACCGTCCCCAACAAAGATACACTTTAACCCTTCCTTTTTTATACAATAGATTCAAGGGGAGATATATTGAAATGATCCAACCACCGTGTGAATCAATTAAATATTTCATCGTACTTGTTGATGTACCGACTCGCTGGCACTCACCACCCATATTATCAGATAAAGTCCATAAGAATTGATAATGCCGAAGATTTACGTTAAAGATATTTGTTGACTATTACAGTCCCTTGGGATTGAAGTTGAACATCCAGTTTCCTATGTTCACACCCAAAATGGTCTTCCAGAAGCATTTATTAAGCACTATGTTGTATGGGTGAGGCGCTCGACGGGGCAATGGGGTCTAAAATTTTGGGGGGCGGGGCCAAGGCGTTCTGATAGTACCCTCCCTAGTATACATTATTTAAAAATTGTCTCGTACAAAAACTCAAATTAATCAACAAAAGTAAACCGTAGCATTTCATTTGACATACCTTTGAGTCTTTGATTTGGTGTTAAACTTGATGACTTGTTATCTTGAAGATGAAGATATGAAGTGATGAACTTGATGAGGCATGAGATCATGAGATGATGGAGAAGTAAAGAATACTCTCATAGTTGAAGAGAGTGGAGAAGGAAGCCCAACTTTTGTTTATTTGGGTTGCTAAATATTCTTTGGTCAAATCTTTTTTGTTATTTTTAACTTGTAATTAAGTTTTAGATTTCAAACACAATTTTCTTTTACTCGAGTCCATGACCATTGGATTATTAAATTTTGAATCTGTAGCATATTACATAATTATACTTAAATACATGGCCCCATCAATTTGTAATTCCTTAATAACAACTAACAAGCCCAATTGATTAAAAAAAATTCAGCCATTGATTGCATGGGCCTGGGTGGATCTTCCAGACGCCAAAGGCGTTTTTGTGCTCCAAAACATAGGGAAGGGCTGCACTATATAAAAAATTTGCTTAGGCATCAAAAAGGCGGCGCTTTAACAATATAGGTTAAGCGTATCCACCCGATCGCTAAGACTTTGGTGATGCACATCAAACTTCTCATTTTGCGTGGGCTTAGGGCTGCAAATGAGCCAAGCCGTTCACGAGCTGCTCGAAGCTCGGCTCGATAAAAGCTCGTTTGAGCTCAGTTCGTTTAGTAAACAAGCTGAGCTCATGCTTCATTTTCGAGCTCGTTTAATAAATGAGACAAGCTCAAGCTTAGAAGTACTCAGCTCGTTTGAGCCCGCAAGCTGGCTCGTTTATGAGCTTGTGAGCTAGCTTGTTTAGAAGCCCGTTAAGAGCTCGTTCAGGAGCTTGTTTAGAAAGCTCGTTTGTTCTTTGTTGAATTCTAATTTTATATATGTTTGTATAACAATATGGTTGTGTGCATTATATATTTAAATGTCCTTAATAATTGATATTAAGGAACTTTTTTAATTAAATTTTGATAAATAAATTGTTAATATCACAGGTACTTGAATTTAAACCTAAGTAGCTTGAAATCGAGCTCGTTAAGCTTGAAATCAAGCTTAATGAGCTTAAAATAAAGTTGAGCGAGCTTGATTTTGAGCTTATCGAGCTTGCTTATCAAGCCAAGCTCGAGCTCAAACCAAGCCAAGCTCAAGCTTAATATAAACAAGCTCGATCCAAGCTCAAGCTCTAAAATAAAAAACTTATCGAGCTCGATTAATTCTAGTCAAGCCAAGCTCAAGCTTGGCTCGGCTTGGCTCGTTTGCAGCCCTAGTGGGGCTATGCAATATATTATGCATACATGTTGGTCTGTCTGAGGTCTATTGTCACCCAACCGTATTCGATGTACAGTTGGTTACTGAGTACGAACCTAATATTTCGTATTTACGTATTTGTTTTGGTGTGCAACTTATGTGCCAATGTCCTTAGAGAAAGAAATCTATATCGGTTGCGATTCACCATCGATTATTCGCTATTTAGAGTCCTTAATAGACGATCGCTTTACCGCAAAACTTGCAGATTGTCACTTTGATGAGACATTCTTCCCGTCATTACGGGGAGATAAAGAACATGAACATTCCTGAAGAATGACAAGAATTGGCATGGTTTATGCCCACTATGTTTCATTCCACTCCATGTGATAATAAAGTACGGAAGATCCTAGAAGATCCTAGATCTTCATATGATTAACGAAAAATATGCTAGATTTGTTCTTTGATCTAGTAAAATTGACGAGATCGCATATACATGCTGCAAATGTTCTTGCAAGGATAAACTTTCTACGCAGGATGCATAACCTTTCATGAAGGAAACATTGCCCCTAAAGAGCAACACGATACATAGGCAACTAGCCAATTATATGCCCTCGGACTGAAGCACGACAGGCCACTCGGTTCAAAGGATTATCTTCCCTTAAAGAGGAACTTGGCATCCCTGAATCATGTCGCTATCTCAAACTGTCAAACACATGAGATTATTTCGGATTATGGTAGCATCCTGGAAGAAATGCGTGCACAAAATTCCATATCCGAGAATCATAAAATCTTCGTCCAGTATGTTAGCTTTGACGAGTTGTGGAACATGAATGAGATAATCATTGATGATATTTTTGTATATTCATTGTCACTAAAATAATAAAGTGCGACGATATTGAACCACGTTTTGTTGAAGTGTCAATGTAGAATTGATTGGTCAAAATGAAAAGAAGCAATCCAGGTCGAGTTATAGGTTCTTTAGCGAAGAAAAAAATGTTCGGATGTAAAACCTGATGGATACGAACATGTCTTGTGGTGCAAAGCTTCCCGTAACGCCGTGGAATTAATTACGATGAGAGGTATTATCCCGTAATAGATGTCATTAGGTCCCGCTACATAATCAGTTTGGTAGTTTTCGAAAAACTGAACATGCAACTGATAGATGTTGCTATAGCGTATTTTTACGGAGAATTGGATTTTGATATCTATATGAAGGTCCTTGAAGGATTTCGTCTTACTTATACAAATAGTTCTACCCTATAACACGCTCTCAATCAGGTTGAGACGTTCACTTAACGGATTGAAACAATTTCGGCGAGTGTAGTATAACTGTCTGAGTATTTGATCACTCATGGATATGTGAATAATGAAATATGCTATTGCGTGTTTATCAAGAATTACATTCCAGATTTACTATTGTATCATTTTATGTTAATAAAGATAAATCTTATCGGGACTTATAAAGAGCTTAAGATAACTGTTTCGCACATGAATTTGAAATTTGAAATAAAGGATCCGGGAAAAATTCGATTCTGCTTAGGCCTGCAGCTTGAGCATTCTAACGACAGTTTTTGGTTCATCAATCGAGTTACACCTAGAAGGTGTTACGTTGGTTTAATATGAACAAGCAAAACTCTCGGGTACACCCATAGTCGTTTGATTTCTAGATGCAATAGGAACAAGGAAGATGATGAAGAGGAATTGGAACCGCAAGTTTCATATCTAGATGCAATAGGCACATTATTGTATTAAGCTCAATATACTAGACCAGACATCTCATTTGATGTGAATCTCTTGGCTACATTTAGAGGTGAGCCAACATGCCGCTGCTGGAATGACATTAAAGACATCTTCCATTATCTTTATCATACAAGAGACATGAGTTTATTCTATCCATGTGTGCATCTTGCGATGGATCAAACTCCCTTTATCCTTGGAATGATGCTTGTCTTGTTAGTTTGTCGATATCGGTTATTTAACTGACCCGCATAGGGCTGCATAACGAGCCTGACAAGGGAATGGTCAAATTTGGCTTGGTTCATATAATAATGCAATTTAGTTTGGTGTGCGTTTGGTTAGTTAGTGATACATTATGGCTCGGCTCGGACCATGACTAGCAAAGTTCAAGCTTGGCTTGGCTAAGCTTGATAAGCTAATCAAGCTCGAGCTAAGACTTAACTTGTTTGCATGCTTGAAACTTGTTTATCTTTAACCTAAATAAAGAAAAAACTTAGATGATATTTAAGAAAAAAGAAGAGAAAATTGTGGATCGAGGTTTGAAAGATTTGAAGTCAAATATATCCGATTTCAGGATAACTTGGCCGACATATTTACAAAGTCCCCGTGAAGTCCATTTTTTAGAAGATTGTTTATGGCATCGGATTGCACATGCTCTCTACATTGCAACACTCATAGCTTGTGATAATGTCGAAATGATGGAATCTAGAAGAATACTCATCGACCTTAATTTTCTCTTTTTCCTAACTTAGAGGCATTTTTTCCACTCGATTTATGGTACCCTAAAAGATTTTAACGAGACAGCCACATTGCGTTGGTCATACCTCTCGATATTTTCATTTCCTGAAGACGTATCAGCATCGACTCAATTTTTCTATCGATTAAGGTTTTTCCTATTGGGTCTTCGAAATAAAATTTTGGTGATGTCCACACACACACACACACACACACACACACACACACATATGTTGATCATTCTTGAAGAGCAATGTTGACCATTTCTGAAGGCTGATTTTGGTCATCCCTGAAGGCAAATGCTGATTATTCCGGAAAAGTGATGGTGATTTCTTGTATTGTTTATCTCTACTATTATAAGGGGGCTTCAAAAGAAATTAAATTATGTAAAAAGTTGTTGAAAAAAGTTTTTTTTTTTATATGTTCAACATTGGGAATCGAACTCAACCAAAAAAGAATAATACCTCTCATCTTAACCACATGAGTTAGAAGAGAGAATATTTTTATTATACATTATTATACGTGCAAAGCACGTGCATCTACTAGTGTATATTTAATTGTGCTCACTTAAAAGGAGAGTGTTGCAGTATGTAACTGTCGTGGGTAGCCTTTATTGCCTATTGATTAAGCACAGTTAAGGCATTCATTCCATAGATTTTCGAAGTGCCATTTTCATGGCTTGTAATCCATTCATGGGTTGCTTGCTCAATTTCTCATTTCTAAAAGAGATTTATTTCTCATTCTTTCTCAAAGTTCTTGAAGAACTAGTTCTAACTACAGCAAACTTGTATTCATACTATCTTCATTTTTATATTTTTCATATAGACCACAATAGACACTTCCTAATGTTACTTAGGATCTGATAGTTTTGCTGAAATCCCAATTAATGTCTGTGCATAATTACGCAACCTACCAGAAAGTTGAATTCGCAAATTTGCCAAAGTGCCCCTCCGAATGCCTCTTCAACATACTAAAATTTACTGTTCTTTATTCCTTCTCGTGTAGGCTAAAGTTTGCTTCATGCATGATGATCACACTAGTGAAAATATCTAGTATACATAAAAGTAGACCGGGATTCAACTGTATAGTTCATAATTTGGAATCGTGTTCATTTCCAAAAAAAAAAAAAAATTCTATTCTTAAGAAAAATCTTCCTCGCATCTGATCCTGCACAGACGACCTCATCCCTCCCAACCTTTATGAATAATATGAACAATGTGGTCAAGATACAAGGGCAGTCATGTTTTAAACTTTAAGAGGAGCCATCTAATGTGGCTTTGGCATATTGCAGGCACAAGATGATGCGAAATCGGCTGGTCCCTCGGACAGTATAGCTGGAGAGTTGAACAGCATTATCGCAGAGACAAACCATGTGAAGACTGCTATCGGCAGCTCACTTCCAGTCAGCTGGTCTGCCGACGCAGCTCTAGATGCTACTACTTACGAGAGCCTTTATGAATCAGAGGAATGCAAAAGGCTTGATGTGGTCTCTGCCGCTGGGCTGGAGATGGTGGAGCTCTTGATGTTAGCTGCCCAGTTCCTGCGGGATAGCTTGGCACGGAGGGACGCGGATGGCGAGAAAAGTATCCATTCTATACAGGATGTCCAGCTTCCACCAATATAAAGTAGAGGACATGCTTGATCACCCAGGTTTCTTGTGTATACAAAATGTGGGGGTGTGTGTATTTATTTACTAGAGTGGGATGTAGAAATAGCCATGTTGTGATAGTGCAGTGCAAAGTTTAGATTTAAAATTGTTTCCAAGTTGCCATGTAATAGTTCACCGCATGATGAAGGAAATATGGTATCAACTTTGTAACGCTTTGTCAGTATGAAAACTGTGATTGTGGAGCCTGGAATAAACTTGGTCAAGTGGAACAGCAGTGAACAGGAACTATAGTTTTGTTTTTGTCATTAAACGACAACATGGAGTAGTTCCTTTTTCTTTATGTTCAGCTTGGATCTCCAGGTGGCAAGGTTGTGAAAAGCTCGGACGGACATATTTCGCCTAGCACCTAGTCCGTCTAGGCGGTTCAAAAAAAGAAAAAAAAAAATCCAAAAAAATATACTAAAAATTACAGAAAAAACACATAAAATTTCGGAACAAGCATAGTCGGACGACAGGGGGAGTAGGCGGGCACCTAAACGGACACCTGGCTTCTAGCGCCTAGGCAAATCTTTTAGAACAGAGCCAGGTGGGATTTCTTGAGTGTAACATTTTTTTTCTCCACATTGGAATTGGAGAATGGTCTGGACTGACAGCTAGGGTGTTATGACGTTGAGCTGGTCCAGCTTGTGCAATGTAGGTTTGGCAAATCAGGGTTTTATCAAATCACTGGTTTGAATATTTGGTTGTCTATAATGGTTCCTCCCATCCATCCCAATATGATTCACTTTTTCACTTAAAAATGTGTCTGGGAAAAATTGAAAAAATAGATGAAAATTACAACTTCTTAAAGAAAAAGAAATAGTAAAGAATTGATTTCCTTATATTTTCTTTGTGTGAACCAAACAATGCCTTAAATTATGATCTCATAATGTATAGCAGTGATACTAATTTTAACTTTGAGAGAACTCATCCTAAAAGCTAAAGCTAGATCATAATATCAACCACATTTCACAGTCCTAATGTCTCCGACAACAGAAGTTATGCCGGTGTCACCGCCCGGGAAACATGATTTAGACTATGATACCAATTAGTACGAACCTCGGGAGAATTTACTTAAAAGCTAGCTGTTAAGAGGAGAGATTATATAACCTATGTGAGATTAAATGATCGTTACACATACCTGCGTTGGTCAAGATGCTCATTAGAAAGCCGTCTGAAATTGCAAGTTACATAGTTAAACTGCTGGGAGTTTTTGATGGTGCTATGCTGAAAACATAGCTTCTAAGACTCGAATGTTGGTGTTCTCGTTTGCTTCATATTAAAACTTTCCAATTGTTTGAAGGGATACTAGATATTGTAGAATAGTATATTTCTTCTTCTCCTTTCATCATATGACAAGGGCCATATATATAGGGATAAGGGGAAACCCAAGGGTCATGAGTTACATAACCCAAGGATCATGAGTTACATGATCCCAAGGGTCATGTGTAACTCATGACATAATGGTGAATAGTAAGGATTTCACAACACTCCCCCTTATTCATCCATTTCCTTGGATCCACTTATGAAATACTTCAGGATTCAATAAGCTAATGGGGTGGATACTGCTGGATCCAGAGTAAACTTGGTTTGCCTCATTAAAACCTTGGCTGTGGAAAACCCAGTGGGAAAACCATCAGTCCTAAGGAAAAAGAGTACAATCACTTCAGGATTCAATAAGCTAATGGGGTGGATACTGCTGGATCCAGAGTAAACTTGGTTTGCCTCATTAAAACCTTGGCTGTGGAAAACCCAGTGGGAAAAACCATCAGTCCTAAGGAAAAAGAGTACAATCCTATAGTTTTACTCCCCCTGATCTATACAAGCTTCAGGCTTGCAGGTCTTTTAGTTGCCTCATCCCTATTCCTCTTACAAGCTTTACAGAAGTACATCGTGGCAGTGTTTTGGTAAACAAATCTGCTAAGTTATTACAAGATTGAATTTGTTGTATTTTGACTTGTTCCTTCTCTTGAAGGTCGTACGTCCAGAAGAATTTGGGGGATATGTGCTTCGTCTTGTCATTCTTTATGTATCCTTTCTGAAGTTGAGCTACGCATGCTGCATTATCTTCAAAAAGGGTAGTAGGCTCAAGTTCACCAGTCTTCAGGCCAGTAGATGCCAAAATGTGCTGAATGACGGAGCGAAGTCAAACACACTCCTTGCTTGTTTCATGGATTGCCAGGAGTTCAGAATGGTTGGATGAGATAGCCACACTGGTCTGTTTGACGGACCTCCAGGAGATAGCCGTACCACCGAAAGTAAATACAAATCCAGTTTGTGATTTCTCTGTGTGGGGATCTGATCTATAACCTGCATCTGAATAACCAAGTAAAGTGGAAGACCCACTATTCGGGTAATATAGTCCTAGGTCTATAGACCCTTGGAGGTAGCGCAGAAGATGCTTCACTCCATTCCAGTGACGCTTTGTGGGCGCTGCACTGTATCTGGCTAATAAGTTAACTGAAAACGCTATATCAGGACACGTACAGTTAGCTATATAGAGTAGTGCCCCAATGGCACTTAGGTAAGGTACTTCAGGACCTAATAATTCCTCCCCCTCTTCCAGTGGACGGAAAGGGTCCTTCTTTACGTCCAATGATCGAACGACCATTGGTGTACTAAGGGGATGGCATTTATCCATGTCACGCCCCAGAACCAGAATACTGGAGAGCGGGGGAATGACTCAGCCAGCTACGTATTACGGGTAGATGAATACCGTATAATACGATCAATGCTGTCTAACCAGACGAGGGGGTGCATACTACATAAAAGTCTTACTATGGTCATTCATATCTATTGTCTCAATCCTTCAAACAAGAAACAGGAAAATAGAGAAACATGTAAGAATAAGCAGTAAGGCGTCCCAAACGCTCAGTCAAAATGTCCTTTGAGATCTGGCTTTACAAAACATAGCCAGATGATATAGCAACTATACACAATTGTTATCAGCTGCAGTCTGACTTAATTACAATCATGCAAAAGTAAGTACGAGACGATCCGACTAACATGTCGGTGCCAAACGGCTAAGTATAAGTAAATGACAAAACGAGCAGTGAAGTAAGGAAACCCACTCAAGTCCTCCTGCAATCATGCCCCTAGTATTAACCATCTTGGAGGTAGAAGTAAGCTGGATCCTCGGGGACCGGCTCTAAATCTGGCCATGCAAAACCAGAGAGGTTAGACCTCTAATAGCAAGTACCACAAGGAAGGACGATATGAAGGACATAAACCAGTAAGTATATAATAATAGATCTCTGCTTGCTACTAGGATTCACATCACATCACGACACTTCGAACCAACCTCCCAACCAAACAAGGACAGAAGTTGGCCCATCATGTCCTGACATTCTGATTATCCTAGTTAGGTAACAGAGTAGTACAGTACACAAACAAATCATCTTGATCGGCCAATCAAATCCTACGGCTTGCTATTGTGAGTCCCAAGTTATCCTGGAATTATGCAATATAGGGATTCCTCAGTTCTTACTATGTGCAAGCAAGGCTAGTCTATCCAATCAATCAATTGCGCCAATCATGTAGTTAGACGAGTCCCAGCGGGATGCCCGCCGTTATAGCATGTACAATAATATAAGCAGATACCGTTCCCTGCCCGTGTGACAGATTTACAGTATCTGTGGGAACCAGTCGGCCCGTCGGGCACTTAATAGTCCCAAGGGGGCTGCCATGTAAGAACTCGGGAATCCATTCTCTCCATGCCATCGTTATTTTATTTGACTTAATGGTCTCTACGTTGAGTGAAGTTCCATGCCGTGGATCATGGTCATTCGAATGAGTACTTTCGTACGGGGTACGATATGCGCAACTCTACAACGATACCCGTGCGGCTAGGTTGTAGGTTTTACATAGCGTGATGCAACAATCAATTTAACCACAGAATAATCATGCCTTGACCATAAAGTACACATGCTGTCTTTGTAAGATAAATAGAAAATTAAATAATAAATAATTACTTTGAAACCTGTATGTGCCTGTATGCCAATATTCGGGATCGGCTAATTGAGTATAATAGTTCATTACATGAACGTGTCTCATTTATTCAATTCAATAAGACGACTAGCCAGTCTCTTAGTTCCAACTAGGAACGCATGATCAATATTTAGTCCATGTCACAATCATTATCAATGGTGACAAGGCATAAAAGTCCATCAATATTTTATAGGGTCGGGTCCATAACTCCCAGGGTTAAGTCCTAGTCATACTGGGTATCCATGGATCAATCAGGACACAAGGCACATTTTACATAACAATCCATTTTAACAAATTTAACATATCATGATTTATCAAGAAATTCACGCAAAAGGCGTAAGGATATAATAGAAGAATTATCATGCCATCATTAAATGAATAGGTTGAGGAATAAATAAAAACACCCAGGTCAGGAAGTTACGCCAACAAGTCTATGCTAAGGCCAAAAGTCACGCAAGAAGTCTGTGCTTAAGACCAACAAGTCACGCTAAGTCTAGCTGGGGTGAGCGTGGAAAATGGGCGTGAACAGCGAGCGTGAGAAGAAATACACGCACGCACAGCGTGGCTAAAAATACACGCACTCATGCACAGTGTGAGCGTGACAAGAAATTCACGCACGCAAGGATGTGTGCGTGACAAAAATACACGCACGCTCATGAGAACGTGAGCGTGACAAAAATACACGCACGCTCATGAGAACGTGAGCGTGACTGAAAATACACGCTAACATGTAAGAACATGAGCGTGTCTCAAAATACACGCAGACACGTAGAGACGTGTGCGTGACTGGGCTGATGTTTTATGCGGACACGTAAGAACGTGTGCGTGCAATATCTCCTGAACTCCAAGTCCTATGGAGCCTTCGTTCCAGTGCCAGAAATACACGCTAAGTTGGTGGACCAAGAACCCATGAACAACCGAAATACAACAACTTAGATCTAGGAAAAACCAGCCATAGAAATCCAAAATGCTAAGAACTAAACTCTCTCAGAATCATGAGAGGAAGAGTAATGATCCACAAAAATGGATGAAGGAGAAGCAAGTTTGCACTTGCCTCCTGCTGCTGTTGCTGGTAGGTGGAGAGTAATGGGAGGAAGAAGAAGAAGTAGTGGTGAGAATGAAGTAATGAGGAGAGAGAAAGAGATGGAAGCTTTAAATAGGAAGGGTGGTGGTAGGTGGGACTGTTGGGCCGGGTTTAAGGGGATCCAGCAAACCGAAACCCAATAACACTAAAGCAGCAAATAAAATGCAGGTAATAAAATTACAGAAATATAATTGCAGAAATAAAATTTGCAGGAAATTAATTAACATGAAAATTTAAAGAGCAGATAATTAATTAACATGAAACTAAAGGAATTTAAATACAGAATAATACATGATAATTACTAAATAAATACACATGAGTTGTACATATATAAAAATACGCATTCCGGGAACGGGGAGTGACATCTCTACCCACCTTAGAAAAATTTCGTCCTCGGAATTTCAAATCCAAGCCGGATAGAAATATCAGAGCTAAACTAATACAAGCAATTCTAGTGAGTAAGCAATCATTGTTACCATATCAAAAGCAAGTACTATATATATAAATCCATCAATCTACGATATCAGGTAGTTCTATCCATAAGGCGATAAGCATGAGAAATCAAGACAATCGAGGTATACAGAAAGAGATATACCTTGTGAGTCAAACAGGTGTGGATACCGTGATCGGATATCATCCTCACGTTCCCACGTTGACTCTCCCAAGGAGTGATGACCCCAAGCAACACGGACAAGATTAATTGTTCGGTTCTTGAGTATCTTCTCTCTTCGGTCCAAAATGGACACAGGCTGTTCCTCGTAAGACAGGTTGGTACCAACAACCAGCTCCGAATGATCGAGGACATGACTTGGATCCGATACATACCTACGTAATTGAGATACATGAAACACGTCATGCACCTCTCGTAACGAAGGTGGGAGGGATAAACGATAAGCAACATCGCCTATCCGATCAAGGATAACGAATGGGCCCACGTACCGCGGACTCAATTTCCCGCGAACCCAAATCTAATGACCCCACGAGTAGGTGAGATCCGCAAAAATACGTGGTCCCCAACAGAGAACTCTAACGGCCTAGGATGCTGGTCTGTCCAATGACGATGCCGATCCTGCGCAACTCGAAGTCGCTCTCTAATTCCCTTAACCACTTCAACCGTCTGAACAATCATCTCCGGGCCTAACATCTTCCTCTCTCCGATATCATCCCATGCAAGCGGTGACCTACACTTCTTACCGTATAGTGTTTCAAATGGCGCCATCTGGATACTGGCTTGATAACTATTGTTATATGAAAACTCGACCAAGTGTAGGTGACTCTCCCAAGACCCTCCAAAATCCAAAGTGCAAGCTCACAACATGTCTTCTAAAGTCTGAATCGTTCTTTCTGATTGCCCATCCGTCTGTGGATGGTAGGCCGTGCTAAATCTTAACTTGGTACCAAGACTATGATGTAAGCTCTTCCAGAAATGCGATGTAAAGCGGGTATCCCGATCCGACACAATACTGACAGGGACTCCATGCTGCCTGACTATCTGTTGCATATATAACTCTGCTAACTTTTTTGTAGATTGCCCTACTCTGAAAGGAAGAAAGTGTGCTACCTTTGTAAGCCGATCTACTATTATCCAAATAGCATCCTTACCACTTGGTGATCTCGGTAAACCGGTTACAAAGTCCATTGTAATATGCTCCCATTTTCATTCCGGAATAGGAAGCGGTTGTAATAACCCAGCTGGCCTCTGCTGTTCTGCCTTCACTTGCTGACATACCAAGCAACGGGAAACAAATCTAGCTATCTCCCTCTTCATCCCGTACCACCAAAAATATTGCTTGATATCTTGGTACATCTTGGTCCCTCCAGGGTGAATAGAATATTGAGAACTGTGAGCTTCTGCCATAACCTCCTATCTGATATCTCCACTAGGCACACATAGACGTGATCCAAACCTAAGTGTACCATCTTCATGAATTCTCATCTCCTTCCTGAGCCCTGACTCACATTCTGCCCTAAGCTTCTGAATCCTTGGGTCCTGTGCCTGAGCTGCCTTGATCCTGCCTACCAAGTCGGATTGAACTTGCAGACTTGCTAGAACTCCTATATCACTAGGAAGTATAACTTCGATGCCCATCTCCTGAAGGTCTTCTAAGATATGCTTCTGTGCTGTCAGCATAAATGCGCCGCCTCTCCTGCTAAGAGCGTTTGCTACTACATTCGCCTTGCCTGGGTGATACTGAAGCTCCACGTCATAATCCTTGATCAACTCCAACCATCTCCTCTGCCTCATGTTCAGCTCCTTCTGAGTAAAGATGTACTTCAGACTTTTATGATCTGTGTACATCTCCACTCGGTCACCATATAAGTAATGCCTCCATAACTTCAGAGCAAACACTACTGCCGCCAATTCTAGATCATGAGTTGGGTAATTCTTCTCGTGGTCCCGAAGCTGCCTCGATGCATACGCTATCACCTTCCCATGCTGCATAAGGACACATCCAAGTCCTTTACCTGACGCATCACAATATACTGTAAAACCTCCGGGCCCAACTGGCAATGTAAGAATAGGTGCTGATATCAACTTCTGCTTCAAAGTCTCGAATGATGCCTGACATTCTGCCGACCAAACAAATGGCACATCCTTCCGGGTCAAGCGGATCATGGGTGCTGAAAGCCTAGCAAAGTCTGACACAAACCTTCTGTAATATCCTGCCAATTCTAAGAAACTCCGTACATCTGCTACGGTCTTGGGTACTGGCCAACTCTCTACTGCTTCTACCTTCTTGGGATCTACTGCTACTCCAGCTCCTGATATGATATGACCCAAAAATGAAATATGATCCGACCAAAACTCATACTTGCTGAGCTTGGCATACAACTGGTTCTCTCTCAGAATCTGCAACACTTTCCTGAGGTGGTCTTCATGCTCCTCTTCACTAGCAGAGTACACGAGTATGTCGTCAAGAAACACAACGACAAACTGGTCTAAGTATGGCATAAAGATGCGGTTCATCAAATCCATGAATATTGCTGGAGCATTGGTCAAACCAAACGGCATTACTAAGAACTCATAATGCCCATACTTTGACCTGAATGCTGTCTTGGGAATATCTTCCTTCCGAACCCTTACCTGATGGTACCCTGAACGAAGATCTATCTTGGAGAAAACTCTAGCCTGGCTCAACTGATCAAATAAGTCGTCGATCCTGGGTAATGGGTACTTGTTCTTCACTGTTGCCGCATTAAGCTTCCTGTAGTCAATGCACAATCTGGATGACCCATCCTTCTTCCCCACAAGTACCACTAGTGCTGCCCATGGTGACACGCTAGCTTGGATGAATTTCTTCTCCTTCAATTCCTCTATGTGCTGATAAACCTTGGCCTGCTCTGAATCCGCCATTCTGTAAACTCGATCTGATATTGGTTTAGTTCCTGGTGCCAATTCTATGCTGAACTCAATATCTCTAACCGGTGGTAGACCTGGAAGTTCTTCAGGAAATATGTCTAGAAACTCATCGACTACCTTCGGGATCTGAACTTCTTCCATTGCCGTTACTACTCCCTGCTCTGGTTGAGTTGCCTCTGATCTGACTAAGGTGAATCTCTTCATGCCTAGAATATCAAAAGATACACTTCCTCTACGACAATCTATTGTCGCATGACTGTCTTTTAGCCAGTCTATACCTAAGATAACGTCGAAATTTTCAACAGAAAATTCTATCAACCGGGCAGGTAAAGAATGCCCGCAAACTACAATGCTACACGCTAGAATAACTCTACTGACTCCTACGAGCCCATTGCCAGTGAGTATATTCAACCTCCCTGGCAATGCCTCGAACTCCATTCCTAGTCGTGTCACAAATCGTACAGATATAAATGAATGGGATGCTCCCGAATCAAACAATGCTACTGCGGGATATGAGGCGACGAGAATGTTACCTGCCACAACATCTCCCGATGCCAATGCCTCTTCCAAGGACAGAGTGAATGCTTGCCCTCGACCTCCTTGCTGGTTTCCATGCTACGGCCTAGCCTGATGTTGCTGCTGGCCCCTTCCTTGATGATGCTGGGGTGGTCTATGCTGGTGTTGCTACATCAGCGGTCCCTGCTGCCGAAACATCTGAGCCTGCGGACGCTGTGCCAACGGCCTTACTGCCACTGCTGGTCCTCGATACTGGCCTGCCCCTGGGGCTGGCAGAGCAGGAAACTGCTGCCCTGGTCCTCCTGCCCTCAAATTTATGGGACATGTGGTAACCCGATGGTCTGGATTTTCACATATCAGACATAGTCCATTCAATGTCGACACACATCTCTAGTGTGCCCCATCTTTCCGTAATAAGTGTAGCCCACCGGGGGTTACTGGTTCTTCCTCTGTTGCTGTTGCTGCTGCTGCCTGGGTGGTGCTGGTCCTCGTATCGCTACATCGTGGATACGAATGCCAGTGGATGGTGCTGTTGCTCGGGGCGCTGCTCCCCCTCCTCATTCAATCTGACTGTGGGATCTCTTCTGACCCCCAGTCCTTACTGCAAGCCTCTGTATGGTGATCTCATGCCTTCGAGTCGCCGTCAATATTTCGTCAAAAGTTTGGTAATTGTGCCCCTCTATCAATTGCAAGAGTTCAAGATGAAACCCTTGTTGAAACCTCATAGCCCTCTGGCGCTCCGTCGCTACCATCTCTGGGACAAATCTACTCAATCTGCAGAACTCCGCTGCATAAGCATCTACAGTCTTGCCGGCCTGCCTGAGGCTGATAAACTTCTGTTGTAGTTCAAACTGTGCCACAACTCCATAGTACTTAGTCTTGAATCTTGCAGTGAAATCGTCCCAAGCCACAAGACGTCTAATGCCCACTTCCTCTGATTCCCACCAATCACGTGCGAGATCCTGAAGTAACAACTTCACTAGATCCACACGTCCTTCTGCCGGTACCTTAGCTGCTGTCAGAATAGCCTCCATATCCTTAAGCCATGCATCTGCTGAGATGGCATCTTCCGTGCCCTCGAAACGGCGGGGGTTGTACTTGCAAAACCTAGCTGATGCTCCTGAATCAGTCCTCACTCCTCTTTCCAAAGCCGTCTGTAATCCTTGGTTGAGTAGCACATTCTGCTCTTGTAGCTGAGTGTGCATGCATTGCTGGACCAACATCTGATGTTGCTGAGTAGCCATCATTCCTCTCATGATCTCCAAAAGGGCTGGTGTGTCTACTTGGGTAGGTGGAACTGTTGGTGGTGGTGGAACATCCGGATACTGCGATCCAGCTGCTGGTTCCACTATCACTTCCTCCTGGGTAGCCTCCTGAGGTGAGACCGGCCCTTGTTGCTGACCAACCTGGTCAGGTTGCCCATGTTGCTCTTGTTGTTACTGTCCAGCTCTGACCGATGCGGACGAAGTGCCCCTAAGAAAAGGGATAAGAGAACAATCAATCGACCGGACATGAAGGATCAATGAAGTCAAAGGATATCGGAATGTCAAGCAAGAGTTGAGAATAACGAATCAGGGGATCAAGGGGAAACATGTGTGATTGAGACATCCTATAAATCAAAACACCCCACAAGTCTAAAATCAGACCTGCATGGGCCACCACTAAAACCTTGTCACACCCAGAACCAGAATACTGAAGAGCGGGGGAATGACTCAGCCAGCTACGTATTACAGGTAGATGAATACCGTATAATACGATCAATGCTGGCTAACCAGACGAGGGGGTGCATACTACATAAAAGTCTTACTTTGGTCATTCACATCTATTGTCTCAATCCTTCAAACAAGAAACAGGAAAATAGAGAAACATGTAAGAATAAGCAGTAAGACGTCCCAAACGCTCAGTCAAAATGTCCTTTGAGATCTGGCTTTATAAAACATAGCCAGATGATATAACAAGTATACACAATTGTTATCAGCTGTAGTCTGACTTAATTACAATCATGCAAAAGTAAGTACGAGACGATCCGACTAACATGTCGGTGCCAAACGGCTAAGTATAAGTAAATGACAAAACGAGCGGTAAAGTAAGAAAACCCACTCGAGTCCTCCTGCAATCATGTCCCTAGTATTGACCATCTTGGAGGTAGAAGTAAGCTGGATCCTCGGGGACCGGCTCTAAATCTGGCCATGCAAAACCAGAGAGGTTAGACCTCTAATAGCAAGTACCACAAGGAAGGACGATATGAAGGACATAAACCAGTAAGTAAAAGAATATAATAATAGATCTCTGCTTGCTACTAGGATTCACATCACATCACGACACTTCGAACCAACCTCCCAACCAAACAAGGACAGAAGTTGGTCCATCATGTCCTGACATTCTGATTATCCCAGTTAGGTAACAGAGTAGTACAGGACACAAACAAATCATCTTGATCGGCCAATCAAATCCTACGGCTTGCTATTGTGAGTCCCAAGTTATCCTGGAATTATGCAATATAGGGATTCCTCAGTTCTTACTATGTGCAAGCAAGGCTAGTCTATCCAATCAATCAATTGTGCCAATCATGTAGTTAGACGAGTCCCAACGGGACGCCCGTCATTATAGCATGTACAATAATATAAGCAGATACCGTTCCCTGCCCGTGTGATAGATTTACAGTATCTGTGGGAACCAGCCGGCCCGTCGGGCACTTAATAGTCCCAAGGGGGCTGCCATGTAAGAACTCGGGAATCCATTTTCTCCATGCCATCGTTATTTTATTTGACTTAATGGTCTCTACGTTGAGTGAAGTTCCATGCCGTGGATCATGGTCATTCGAATGAGTACTTTCGTACGGGATACGATATGCGCAACTCTACAACGATACCCGTGCGGCTAGGTTGTAGGTTTTACATAGCGTGATGCAACAATCAATTTAACCACGGAATAATCATGCCTTGACCATAAAGTACACATGCTGTCTTTGTAAGATAAATAGAAAATTAAATAATAAATAATTACTTTGAAACCTGCATGTGCCTGTATGCCAATATTCGGGATCGGCTAATCGAGTATAATAGTTCATTACATGAACGTGTCTCATTTATTCAATTCAATAAGACGACTAGCCAGTCTCTTAGTTCCAACTAGGAATGCATGATCAATATTTAGTCCATGTCACAATCATTATCAATGGTGACAAGGCATGAAAGTCCATCAATATTTCATGGGGTCGGGTCCATAACTCCCAGGGTTAAGTCCTAGTCATACTGGGTATCCATGGATCAATCAGGACACAAGGCGCATTTTACATAACAATCCATTTTAACAAATTTAACAAATCATGATTTATCAAGAAATTCACGCAAAAGGCGTAAGGATATAATAGAAGAATTATCATGCCATCATTAAATGAATAGGTTGAGGAATAAATAAAAACACCCAGGTCAGGAAGTCACGCCAACAAGTCTATGCTAAGGCCAAAAGTCACGCAAGAAGTCTGTGCTTAAGACCAACAAGTCACGCTAAGTCTAGCTGGGGTGAGCGTAGAAAATGGGCGTGAACAGCGAGCGTAAGAAGAAATACACGCACGTACAGCGTGGCTAAAAATACACGCACTCATGCACAGTGTGAGCGTGACAAGAAATTCACGCACGCAAGGATGTGTGCGTGACAAAAATACACGCACGCTCATGAGAACGTGAGCGTGACAAAAATACACGCACGCTCATGAGAACGTGAGCATGACTGAAAATACACGCTAACATGTAAGAACATGAGCGTGTCTCAAAATACACGCAGACACGTAGAGACGTGTGCGTGACTGGGCTGATGTTTTACGCGGACACGTAAGAACGTGTGCGTGCAACATCTCCCGAACTCCAAGTCCTATGGAGCCTTCGTTCCAGTGCCAGAAATACACGCTAAGTTGGTGGACCAAGAACCCATGAACAACCGAAATACAACAACTTAGATCTAGGAAAAACCAGCCATAGAAATCCAAAATGCTAAGAACTAAACTCTCTCAGAATCATGAGAGGAAGAGTAATGATCCACAAAAATGGATGAAGGAGAAGCAAGTTTGCACTTGCCTCCTGCTGCTGCTACTGGTAGGTGGAGAGTAATGGGAGGAAGAAGAAGAAGTAATGGTGAGAATGAAGTAATGAGGAGAGAGAAAGAGATGGAAGCTTTAAATAGGAAGGGTGGTGGTAGGTGGGACTGTTGGGCCGGGTTTAAGGGGATCCAGCAAACCGAAACCCAATAACACTAAAGCAGCAAATAAAATGCAGGTAATAAAATTACAGAAATATAATTGCAGAAATAAAATTTGCAGGAAATTAATTAACATGAAAATTTAAAGAGCAGATAATTAATTAACATGAAACTAAAGAAATTTAAATACAGAATAATACATGATAATTACTAAATAAATACACATGAGTTGTACATATATAAAAATACGCATTCCGGGAACGGGGAGTGACAATCCATGTGGAATTGTTTAAGTAATCTTCGTGTATATGTAGATTGGTGTAACAAGATACCACCCTTCAGGGTCGATCTGTAAGCCAAGACAATACTTTGTTTTCCCTAGATCTTTCATTTCAAAAGTTGTCTTAAGGCTTTCAGATATCTCAGTGGTCTCTGCAGGAGATCCAATGAGATTTAAATCATCGACATAAACGGCGACTATAACAAATCCTGTTTCCGATCTTTTTATAAAGATACACGGGCAGACTTTATCATTAGTAAATCCTTACGTAGCAAGAAACTCACTTAGTCTGTTATACCATATTTTTCCTGATTGTTTAAGACCGTACAATGATCTTTGTAACCTTACAGAATAGGTGTCCCGAGGTCTATCTGTTTTCTCTGGTAAAATTTTATATCCTTCAGGGAGTTTCATATAGATATCTTTATCTATATTGCCATAAAGATATGCAGTCACAACGTCCATGAGCTGCATTTCTAGGCTTTTCAGAGAAGAGAGGCTGATCAGGAATCTGAAGGTATTCCCATCCATGACCGGAGAATATGTTTCTTCATAATCTATTTCCGGTTTCTGGAAGAAACCTTGTGCTACAAGGCGTGCTTTGTAGCGCACAACTATGTTGTGTTCATTTCTTTTTCTTGTGAAGATCCATTTATATCCCACAGGTTTTACACCTTCAGGTGTTTGGACTACTGGTCCAAAGACTTCGCGTTTCAAGAGTGAGTCCAGCTCTACTCCTATTGCCTCGTTCCACTTTGGCCAATCGCCTCTGCGTTTACATTCCGCTAGAGACCGTGGATCGATGTCATCGTCATTTTCAGTGACGTGAACGGCAATATTGAACGAAAAATCGTCATCGACGACTGTGCTTTTTCTGTTCAGTACCTCTCCAGTACGTACATAATTTAATGATATTTCTCCTGTTTGTTCCTCTTCAGGGGAAACTAGGAGGGGAGAGGTAGCTGATCTGAGCTCAGCATCCTGTGTTGGGATCTTCTTAATTTCTCCAGGGTTTTTTCTTTTACGAGGGACTTTGTCTCTCGAACCTGGTGGGCGTCCTCTTTTTAATTGAGGTATTGCCATTTCTGCTGCCGGCTGATTGTATCCATCTTTGGGGATGTCAATCCTAGCTGGCGTGTTGGCAGCAGGGACGTGTGATCTGACAATCTTCTGGTTGTCAGTAAATGT
Organism: Iris pallida; assembly: GCA_029216955.1. NCBI lineage: Eukaryota > Viridiplantae > Streptophyta > Magnoliopsida > Asparagales > Iridaceae > Iris > Iris pallida. The sequence continues at coordinate 7,402,724 of JANAVB010028398.1, forward strand.
ATCCGGAAGTAGATGTACAGTGTTCTGAAGATGTAATATCTTCAGGATCTCATCTTCACATTGACTTGTACGCGGATCAAAATGAGACAAAGTTTTTGTGTCCCAAAAAATTGTCTTAGAAGCTTCTGGCTTCTTAGACTGTGTGCCCAGTTTAGGAAATAATCCTTCATCAAACTCACAGTCATCAAGACGTGCCTTAAATACGTCACCCGTCAGGGGTTCTAGGTATCTAATTATAGAGGGTGAGTCAAACCCAACATAGATACCTAATCGACGTTGTGGACCCATTTTGGTCCTCTGTAGGGGAGCAATGGGGACGTAAACAGCACAACCAAAAACTCTCAAATGTGAGATATTTGGAGGTGAACCATAAGCGAGCTGCATCGGAGATAGAATATGACCTCCAGAAGGCCATATTCTAATAAGTGATGCGGCATGCAATATAGCATGACCCCAAGCTTCCACAGTCAACTGTGACTGCATCAACATTGGACGAGCAATCCATTGTAATCTCTTAATAAGAGATTCTGCTAACCCGTTCTGGGTGTGAACATGAGCTACAGGATGTTCAACTTCGATGCCAGTTGCTTGGCAATAGTCTTGAAAGACCTGTGAAGTAAATTCACCCGCATTATCAAGTCTTAATTTTTTGATATGGTTATCGGGGAAATGAGCCCGCAATTTAATTATTTGTGCCAATAGCTTAGAAAAAGCGAAGTTACGGGTGGACAAAAGGCACACATAAGACCATTTAGTAGATGCATCGATAAGTACCATAAAGTACCTAAATGGGCCACTTGCGGGGTGAATAGGTCCGCAAATGTCTCTATGAATTCTCTCTAAGAAGCTAGGAGACTCTAGTCCTACTTTCAAAAGGGATGGTCTCGTTATAATTTTGCCTTGAAAACAAGGTAGACACGAGTAATCATACTTCTGAAGAATCTTCAGGTTCTGCAGGTTGTATCCACTGGATTGGCTTATGATTCGTTTCATCATAGCTGATCCTGGGTGACCCAGTCTATTATGCCAAAGTTTAAATTTTGGCGATGAATGACACTTCTGGTGCACAATCATGTTAGCTTCTGTTGATTGAATATGAGTATGATAGAGACCCGACGGGAGTCCCTTGAATCGTTCTAAGATAGTTTTTGAACCATCTTTTAGACGAGTAACATACATATATTCTGTCTCATTTATTTCATTTGTTTCTAAGTGATATCCGTTTAAACGAATGTCCTTGAAACTTATGAGGTTCCTACTTGATTTAGGAGAGAATAGTGCATCTTTTATTACTAGTCTTGTTTTATTTGGGAGCAATATAATTGCTTCACCAGATCCTTCTATTATGTTTGATAGTCCTGATATCGTAATAACGGGACCGTCATAATCATATAAGCTATAAAAATAGCTTTTTCTCGAAGGATTGTGTGTGTCGAGGCGCTGTCCACAAGGCATTCACACTTCATCTATAGATCTATGAAAAAACAACAACAAACCATCGTAATTAAAACAACGGTTTTGAAATACAATTTTTTTTTGTTTAAAAAAAATTCTCTTATATCGATCGACGGACCGATATAGAGAGGTCAATAAGTTGCTTGCAAAAATGCATAATTTATAAATACAATTTGAGCAAAAAATAATATTCGGTCATCCCCTTTCGGTAGCTCTACGTGAATATGACCAGGCGGGAAAATGAGGGAAAAAGGTCACCGGGGACCAATTAAATACCAAGACTCAAGTTCTTTCTGGCATCATACCCAAATAGGTGAGCCTATTCAGAGAGACTTCGTAAAATTTTCTTTGTCAAATGTAAGAATAAATATCATTTTTCAAGAAATTTAAAAGAGAAGCATAATATGAAAATGCGGCAACAAGTTTTTAAAAGCATGAAATAAGATAGTGGCTCTAGTCGAGTAGGTCGTCGTTCTCGAAGTCTTCCGCCGAGAACTGAGTAGACGGCTGCTTTTCTACCAGATTTGTTTCAACTTGAGACTTCTGGCTCGCTTGATACAGATTTTGTAGATGTCGCGGGGTGCGACAGTTTCTGGACCAGTGTCCAGTCATGCCACATTTGTGGCATTTGTCCTCCTAATTTTTTTAGGAATGGACATCAGTTCTGTGGTCTTCTTCCACTTTTTTTTTGCCCCACTTTTGCTGCTCTGGGGATGAAAGTTGTTTTGGGGTGGACTTCTAGCCGGCCTCTTATGGGCATTCCCCATGTTAGATCTGTCCTTATTTTTTTTCTGCTTCTTGGAAGAAAAATGAGCTTCTGGGAGAGGAGTTGAGCCTGCAGGGCGTAGGTTATGAGTGGCCAAGAGAAGTTCTCTGTTTTGCTCTGCCATCATCAGGGTGGAGTGCAATTCAGAGTACTTTTTGAACTTTCGTTCACGGTACTGTTGCATGAGGATTGCGTCCTTCTCATGGAAGGATGTATAAGTTTTTTCCAACATGCGATACTCCGAGACTTCTTCACCACACAACTTCAGGCGTGAGGTGATATTATGGAGAGCTGAGTTGTACTCAGCTACGGACTTAAAATCCTGAAGTCGAAGGTTTTCCCACTCATACCTTGCACGTGGGAGGATTACATCTTTTTGATGTTTATAGCGGTCCTCCAGTGCAGTCCACAATTCCTTTGGGTCTTCTACAGTGAGGTATTCGGCCTTCAGGGTCCGATCAATGTGTCTCCTGATGTAGATAATGGCTTTCGTCTTATCTATATCAGAGACGTTCACTGTAGAAACAACCACAGCAGTGTCTGCTGTATTTCCCGTACCAGTGGCCGGAGCCGATGGAAGAGGAGTTGAAATTGTGGCTAATAAGCCCTGGGCACGTAAGTGGAACTTCTGGTCCACGTGCCAGCTCAAATAATTTTTTCCAGCAGCATCTAGTACTCCGAAATCGACACTCGCTATTTTGGCCATTTTATCAGCCTCTGGTCGGATCGACTAGGGAAAAAGGAAGGATGACGTCGAGATCTGGACGTCGATTCTCCTTGCTTCAGCAATCGTGCTGATAACGTGTTTGAAGGGATACTAGATATTGTAGAATAGTATATTTCTTCTTCTCCTTTCATCATATGGCAAGGGCCATATATATAGGGATAAGGGACAACCTAAGGGTCATGAGTTACATAACCCAAGGGTCATGAGTTACATGATCCCAAGGGTCATGTGTAACTCATGACATAATGGTGAATAGTAAGGGTTTCACAACACCAATGTGATATTAAACTTACACTTTTAGTTTGTTATTAAGCTTACTGAACTACAACATTTTGTTTGGACAAAACTCGTGATAGATTTAAGTTTCTATATTTTAAGCTCGTCAAGCTTTCTAATCTATCTCAATTTTAGCCTCATCTTAAGCTTGAGATTTAATTCGAGCAGGGGCAGATTTATAGAGGATCCAAGCGGGGCCACAGCCTAACCCAATTTTTTGAGAAAAGATTGATTACTATATAGAAAACTTATGTAGTATCTAAATATATATTAGTTCGACCTCCCAACATACAGATAGTAAACTTGCTTTAGTGATAGTGCATTGAGCTTTTAAATAAGAGAGCATGAGTTTGAGCCACTTCTTTGTTGAATATGTACAATTTTTTTCCTTCCACTTAACCTTTGAAAATATTGACTCTTTTTTTGCCCATTTTTGTTTTAATTTTAGTATATTTTTTGATATTGAAGTTTAGTTAACATAACGATTTTAAGGATTTGTATATATAGCAGCACGGTCTCCTCATGATTTAAGTTCTGGCTCCACCTCTGAATTCGAGCTCTATTTTTCTTTAGAGAGCCGAGTCCAAGAAGGGGAGTGCAATCAAATTAGCTCAAAGTATCAATAGCAAGTTTATAGATATGAATTGGTTAGCAGGTCACAACTAATAGTGAATCTCTCTTCCCATTAAAAATCCATCACCAAAAACTAGGGGTGAGTATTCAGTTTATTCGGTTCCAACCGAACCGAATAACCAAAAACTGAATTGGACCGAAACCGAATAAGCAAAACCGAAAACCGAATTGGACCGAAACCGAATAAGCAAAACCGAAACCAAACCGAATTGATCAATAACCGAATCGAATTAAATCGGTTCGGTTTTCGGTTTATTCGATTTTTGGGTTTATTTGTATTTTTTTTAATATATATAATAACTAAATATATATATATATATATATATATATATATATATATATATATATATATATATATATATATATATATATATATATATATAAACTAAATTTTCTTATTCGGTTTTGGACTGAAATCCGAAACCGAAACCGAATAAAATTTTTTAGTATTTTCAAAACCGAAACCGAACCGATTTTTTTTTAAAATCGAACCGAATCTCTTATTCGATTCGGTTCGGTTTTCGGTTCAAAACCTAATAATGCTCACCCCTACCAAAAACAATGTCAGCAAAGCATTGATTGAGCTTAAAGAATGCATCAAAACTCAAACCCATTATTTCACACACACACACACTCTTACATGACTGACCATTTATCAAGACTGGTAAATGATTTGAGTTTCACATTGTGCTTCAAACTAACACAAAGTTCCTCAGGAAAATCAAGGAAAATGCGCAACTCTGTCACGCACGCGCGCACGCACGCACGCACGCACGCAGGACTCACGCAGAGGCTGCCGCCTCGCTCGCCACCGCAGGCTGCTCGGGGTCGGCTTCGAGCTGGCTGTAGTTCCCTTTCTCCTTGAAGAGCTGGATGTGGTGGTGCTTGCAGTAGAGCCTCCCCTCGTGAGCAATGTAGTTGGAAGGGCTGATGGTGCACCCTCCATGACAACATTTGAAGCAGCTCCTGTGATAGCAAGTTCCATTTACTGTCACCTAAACAAAAAAGAAAGGGTCAAATTAAAACTGCAATTAGCCCATAGAGGAATAAACAATGACAATGTGTGGTTTAAATTTTTGTTTTCCTATATAACATGTTGAAGATCATATATACTTTGTTGGATAGAAGGGTTTATTTTTAATTTGAAGCTTTAGATTCTTCTTATAATTTTTATTTTAAACTTTTAAGAATTATTTCTTCTAGTTTGCAGTATCGACCGATATCGATACGGTTTAGCATATCCCGATCCGACACCGACCGATACTGATACTGACCGATACTAGCATTGTGACTCCTTTTCAGTCAATTTGGCAGAGAAAATTTAATGAAAAAGACTAATCAGTAAGCATGTAAATGCACAGTAAGATAGTACGTATGTAAATAAAGAAAAATTATTTATCGCAGGTAAACCAATCAGCAAATGGTGACTATTATTCTATTCAATTTCAAAACTACTAAAAAATAACACAGAAAATACTTAAATTATACCTAGATCTATAAAAAAAAAATTTAAAATTTTAATAATTATTTTCTTTCCAATACCAAAAGATCCGATACTACCGATACTACATATACCACTACCGATACCACTGATTCCGATACGCTTAAGATTTCGATACCACGGACCTTGAGATTAAAGTAGGGGGCAATGCACGAAGTTCCTTACCCTTTCGATTGGATACACAGTCTTCTTGCATCCGACACACTTCTCTCTAGTTCCCGCGAATGCACCCGACACTTTGCTGGTTACCTGCTCAGAGTGCAACCATTTCCAACATTACCGACAACCGAGTTATTAGTATATATATTTCTATCGCGGAGATAAGGACCAAATTGCGATATCGCGAACAGAAATGCTATTCATCACCCAAGTTTAAAGTACCTCGGGGTCGACAAGTTTTTCGGGCTTGACAACTTTGGGGGTTCCTGGCAAGAACAGTACTGAGAGTATCAGTAACCACAAAAAAGAGCAAATTACAATGTCAGTGAATTTTTTTTTTTTAATCACCTTCAAAGCTCTTATCGAGACTTCCTGTCCTCTTGAAGAGCTGATCAAAGTGAGGTCTGCAGTAGAGAACCCCTTCAAAGGAATTATAGTTCCCGAGCTGGAATTTTTTTTTTTTTTTTGGTGCAAAATACAATGTTAGTGAAAATTTCAAGTTCTTCATGAAACAAAGTATATTGAGAACAGGACACCAAAAATTAGGGCTTCTAAGCTAAATTTATAGGTCTAAATACCGATAATAAACATGTAAATTCTAGGCTTTCTAGCAAATACCTGAATCCAACGACCAGGAAAAAATGATCAATTCCTACGTATCTACAGATAACCGCATAAATCTATTAATTATTTCTCCAATCGAAAAATTATTCAGCGAAACGGGCTCACCACGTGGCAGTGGCGAATTGTGAGCCCGTCCAATGATATAATAACACGTGGTAATATCAAAACCAAAAAAAAAAAAGACAATTGCCAAATATTATTAAGATAAGATTATAAAAAAAGCAAGATATTAAATCGTGGGTCACTATACTATTGGACGGACTCACCATTCGTCACTGCCACGTGGCGAGTCCATTCCACCGAATAATTTCTCCAACGGATAAGTATGCCACAATATAGGTTTACCCATTATGGAAGCTTTCAATTAACATATAGATTATGACACTAAGTGCTTTGAAACTGAAATAGAAACTAATGAAGCAAATGGAAAAATGTTATATTTCTAGGAAATGAAAAAGAATGAGAAACATTTCTACATCATAACATCTTACATTTTGCCGTCTCCAACTAGCAAGCACGGACGGCCAGTGTTCGTGTTTGCATCGTGTCGGATACGACACGAACACTCCAAAATCAATATGAATTCCTATGTCCGTATCCGTATCAAGTTGTGCTATATTTGTGTCCGTGTAATATAGATCTCAAGCAAAGTAAACGACAAAAAAGAAGTCAATTTTCAATATCGACCACCAACATGTTGAGGGCTTCGATAAGGGGAGACTAGAGTAGATCCGGAGTTCTCTATCAAGAATGACATTTGCACGCATGCATGGATACACACCGATCGACACTGACATGACATCGATTTTGGAGTATCAGCTCTCATTATTTTACGGATCAACAACCTCTAAAGAGACCAACAACAAGAAGTACAGTCACAATAAGGACGCTGCTACATGGACCGCAGTTTTGGTCTGCAGTCCACGTGGAAGCCTCCCATTGACAGGTCTACCGGCGGTGGTCCCGCACAAATAGGAGGGGACGAACGGGGTTCGACCACGTAGGCCCATGGTCATGTTCCGACAGAAACCGCGGACCATTTATCATTTCCACATGTATATAAACATCTACCTATCAAGAAAATTTCACTGCCACAACAAATAATGGAAAGCAAGCAAGCAAGAAATAGAAATAAGCTATTGTGAAACTAGTAATATAAACATATAAACATCTACCGATTGTCGACCATGCTACGTTGCCCGCAATTTGTGACCGCAGGTCTCGTAGCAGCCTTCCATATGGCCTCCGGCTCGAATATTAAGAAAATGGGGTCCGGTGATAACAGGAAAGCCAATGGTTGGCTATCACGTGGCCCTCCGGTTATGCAAACCGCGAACAAAATATCATTTTCTATTGTGATAATACGAGTTATACATATATATTATACTTTGAGGGTTCCTCGATAAGGGGAGACTAGAGTAGATCCTGAGTTCTCTATCAAGAATGACATTTGCACGCATGCACGGATACACACTGATCGACACTGACATGCCATCAATTTTGGAGTATCAGCCCTCGTTATTGTACGGATCAACAACCTCTAAAAGGACTAACAAAAAGAACCACAGTCACATGTAAACATCTACCTATCAAGAAAATTTCACTGTCCCAACAAATATAGGAAAGCTAGCAAGAAGCTAGTAATATAAACATCTACCGATTGTCGACCCTGCTACGTTGCCCGCAGTTTGTAACTGCAGGTCATGTGGCAGCCTTCCATTGGCTTCCGGTCCGAATTTTAAGGAAATGGGTTCTGATGATAACAGGAGAACCAATGGTTGGCTATCACGTGACCCTGGCAGTTGTGCAAACCGCGGACAAAATATCATTTCCGAATGGTAATAATACGAGTTATGCATATGTATTATATACTTTGAGGGTTCCTCTGCAGTGGTGGCAACGGAAGCAGGACTTGTGGTAGATCCTGTTGTCTGCGGTGAGCTTGTCCACCAGGTACACGGTCTTCTCGCAGGCCATGCACTTCTGCTGAGTCCCAACAAACGCCATTTCTCTCTCTCTCTCTCTATAGCTCTCTCTCTATAGCTCTCTCTCTCTCTCTAGCAAATGAGTGAGGGAGCGAGAGGAGGAGAGGGAATGGGAATGGTGTTAGTTGTAGATGAAGAACCAATTGCAATTGCGGAGGAGAGAAGCAAATTCTTAAAGAGAGGGGGAGCAATGATGGGGAGGTTGTGTGTGTGTGTGTGTGTGTCCCCGCGTGATTAGTGGTGGTTAGTGGTTGTAATATAAAGAAGCTGCTCTGCTCTGCTCCTCCTCTCCCGCCATGGCCATGGCCATGACATGTGTTGCTCTCCTAATATCATACTGCCAACTGCTACCGAGTCAAGCTCATGGCAGATGGAATGGAACGCTCCTTCCTTTGCGTCAATTTTAATTCATAAAATCTTATAGAAAGCATTTTCTGATTGCTATTCGTACCTCCAAACTATTCATTCTTGTGTGACAGACAGCTGACGTGACATGTTAAATAGTATTACGCGTCATCTGACATGACGGACGACATGGTATATTTTAATCTGAAAAGTTAATTATCCAATTTTTTCATGTTAATATTAATATTAATAATGATATTAATGTTAATATTAATGTTAATGTTAATATTAATGCTAATATTAATTATTGTTAATGTTGATGTTAATACTAATTTTAATGTTAATATCAATGTTAATTTTAATTTAAACTTTAAAATTTGTCATGTCAGCTACCACATCAACATGTTAAGTCAGCTGCCACCTAAGGAGGGATGGTTTAGAGGGACAATTTGGAGGGACAAATAGCATTATGCTTGTGTAAAAGACACAAAGTTTGGATAATTTATAAATTCAGTCCCAGTACGTACTGAAATAGGACGTAAATACTAATCATGTCTTGTACCAGCAATTAAAAAAAATATCATCAATTTACGTCGGATTTTATGGCGTAAATAAAAATATCTGACGCCTACTTTAAGGCGTAAAAAAGTAAAATAAAACCGTTGTAAAATTTTGATATGGACGTTTGAAAAATAGGAGAGCTTACATATTACTATTTCAAATATAGCAGTTGAAATTCTAATCCACAACAACAAAAATTAACTAGCAATTGACGTCCAAAAGAAAGATGTAAATCATACACATAAACATTTTACGGCCCAATTTAGGACGTAAAAATATATTACAACAAAAAATTTAAAATTTAATTTATGCCATATTTTAGGACGTAAATTATCAAAATACAATTTACGTCCTATTTTAGAACGTATTGGAACTGAATTCAATAAAAAAATAAAATCAAAATAAAAAAATAAAATCAAAACTTCGTGCCTTTTACACAATAAACAGAAACTTTGATCTTCCTATACAACTTTTTGATTTTAATTTGATTCCATCAATTATGATCAAGGTCTAAAATCTCCTCAAAAATCCTAGAGGAACCCAAAGAGAAGGCAACCGTACGGAAAGGTGACAGTTGATCCCATCCAATCATTGCGGTGGGTTTGATAATATATGGGTGTGGGTGGCTACATGGTGTACTATGGTTTTTGTTTATTTTATTTTTTCTGGTTGGTGTTGCATACATATCTCATCCCATATTTATTTTATTTTATTTTATTTTCGTGGGTTAGTTGAGCCATCTAATATGGGTTAGATGATGAGGTTATTTTAAGTTTTGTTCTCTTTTCTTTTTCTTGTTTTGGTGCAACTTTTAGTGGTTAAGATCCTTCTTTTCTTGGTTGTCTTTATACATTTGTTAAATTTGGATTTAAATGAAACTATAGATTTGGGTAGGGGTGAGCATTCGGTTTATTCGGTTTCAATCGAACCGAATAAGCAAAAATCGAATTGGAACGAAACCGAATAAGCAAAACCGAAACCGAACCGAATTGGTCAATAACCGAACCGAACCGAACCGAATTAAATCAGTTCGATTTTCGGTTTATGGATTTTGTTTTTTTTTTTTTTTTTTGTCACGATCCGATCCCAAATTATTGGGTCGAACCGGATCATGCCCAGCCTGCACCGTTGTGAGACGGTGGCAGTAAGCTGTTCTATATGCAGGTATTCACAACAACATCTATACATTTGTCACAACTCGAATATACGAAAATTTTAAAAACTTTTTATTCAACAATTGAAAAGTACAACTGGAAATGAAAGAACTGAAATAAAGTACTGAATTCAAATTAACAAACTCCAATACAATAAAACTAGATAACTGAAAAGCAACTAGCTAGACAGTCGGCTCATCAGCCTCTGGTTCTGCATCCTCCAAGGGGGACTCTGGCAACACCACATAATACAATATCGAGTCATCATAGCTATTGTACAATAGCTCAGCATCCTCAATGTCACCTAAAAATGTTGGTCTCCAGTCAGGAGGGAGCAAGTACGAATATGTACCTCACATTTCAAATAATAATGAAAAAGTGCAGGCTAAACAGTTGAAACAATACTTTCCAACAATTTAGCAATTCATTTCTTAAAACAATCTGATTTGAATGTGTAAGCGTCTATGACCGGCTTGGTTTGTACAATAGCATCCTAGCGACGCGATACGGCTTATCCCCGTGTGTAAGAGGGGTAAGCTCGCACAATAACAATATGCAATATGAGGGGTATTGGTCATAAACGCTACACTATTCTCCAATATCCCCACAATCAATATCAATCAATATTTGAACCCTAGGAGAGGGTTCCGTGTAGCAATGTGGTTTAAGCATGCAACATGACAAATACTAAATAAAATGCAAGAAAACATAATCGTAACTTGCCTTTGTTTTATGACTGGAATAGATGTGTCGGTACCGGAAGGAAGTCAACTTGTCCTCGAAATCCTACAGTCGAGAATCCTGTCTTGGAATCATAATTGAACCATATCTAGGTGTGCTAGTTACAATCTCTAGAAATAACCCTAGTCAGGTTTTAAGTTATTTAATTAATCTATCGAAAACCGTCTAACGTCTTAAACTATATTGGTTATCATTTAATTGAATAAACCGGTTACTTGATTTAATTGGAGAAGATAGTATTTATAGGTTGATTGGCAAATCTTTGTATATATATATATATATATATATATATATATATATATATATATATATATATATATATATATATATATATATATATAATTTTTTATTTTTTATTTTTCTTGGTTGATTGGAGAAGATAGCATTTATAGGTTGGTTGACAAATCTTATATATATATATATATATATATATATATATATATATATATATATATATATATATATATATATATATATATATGGGAGCGGATCAAAAGCCCCCCTTAGAAAGTCCTCCAAAAACCCCCCTCACTGTAATTCGTAATATTAATGTTAATATTAATGTTAATATTAATGTTAATGTTAATATTAATGTTAATATTAATGTTAATGTTAATATTAATTTTTTTTAATTTTTTTTATATTAATGTTAATGTTAATGTTAATATTAATATTAATGTTAATGTTAATGTTAATGTTAATATTAATTTTAATGTTAAGTTTAATGTTAATTTTAGTATTTAATGTTAGTATTAACATTAATATTAACATTAATATTAACATTAAATTACGGATTAGAGTGAGGGAGGTTTTTTGGGGGCTTTCTAAGGGGGGCTTTTGATCCGCTTCCTATATATATATATATATATATATATATATATATATATATATATATATATATATACATTGTTTCTAGTGATAAAACATGAACTTGTTAACTTACCAATATTTTATTCATTAAAAATTTAGTGTGAGAAATCCTTATTAATTTTATACAAAAATAATTAATATCCGATTTATAGTTACTCGTCTAGGTACGCGATACCAAATCAGAAAGAAAGTAAAATCTACACTACACAATACAGGGTCACAAAAAATAAATAGAAAACTGGGTTTATGCCCTTACAACTTATTTACATAAATTAATTAAAAATTAAAAAAAGTTGTTGGTGTCACGCCCCAGAACCAGAATACTGGAGAGCGGGGGCGGACATAGCCAGCTACGTATAATGAAATGGAATCCATCTCACCATACGGTCACGGCTGTCTAGATATGTGAGGGTTTATCTACAAGCCATCAGTCTCTTAAGGTCATAAATTATCCTATTGTCTCAATCTCAACCAACTTGTAATAGTTACAAGATATCAGACCACCAAATATACAATTGTAAGGCGTCCCAAACATTACATATCCAGATGATCATGAAGCTAGTCGTACAAAATGTAAGGACTAACAAGAGTTAAGTCATACATGATCAACCTCGAGTTGCCAATCATGCTTACAGCCCGTAGACAGACAGAAAGTAAAGTGCATCGAGCTAACAGGTGCTCGTCGGCTAAATGCCTCAAAAGAATAATGTACAATAGAGTGGGAGAGCCAACATAACCCACTCGTTGCCAGGATTCCCTCTCGTGGTCACCATGTGGCTGGAAGGCAGGTAGATCCTTTGCTGCTGCTCCGGTATCTAGCCATACAAAACCAGCTGGGTCAGACCCCAGAAAGAGCAAGTGCCACAAAGGAGGCTTCACTTAAGAACTAAAACCAGCAAATTAGCACAATAATATAATTACATAATAAGAGGCAGTAATTTAGGAAAAAGCATGATAGGTGAATATAAAAGACAATCTTGTACAGAATCGATGAAAGACAGATCATATGGAAGAGCATGACAGGATGATATACGATGAGATAACCATGGGACTATTCAGATAACCAGGTTACAACCCGTAAACCAAACAAGGACCGAGGTTGTAACCCTTCGTCTGAACAGAACTTGGTTTCTCCCACCATTTATCGGCAAAATATAAGAAAATCATGACAGGTAGCAATTCTTGTGCAGGAATCAAGACAAGACTAGACAGGTTATTCTCATACGATCAATCACGGCCAAGCAATAAGTACGGCTTGCTACTTTAACTAACTAGGGTTATCACAGGCCTAGTTACTAGCAAGATGCAATGAGAATTCCAAGTCCGGTTACCTGTTTGTTACTACCTGAGTGATCCCAGCAAGAAAAGAAAAAGGTAGCAGGATATAGCAGACACACTGTAGTAAGATACATGTGTCCTAAGGTACCACACTCGACGGCGGGCTGGTAGTGCGCTCATCTCGACGGATAGCAACAAATCCCGTGTATATATATATATAAGGCCGGGACCAAAGGGGCAACAGGTAACTGGAAAATTCTCCATGAACTATTTGATCAATCTAGTCATTAACCTAGCCAGATTCAGTATGAATCCCTAACCGTGGGAAACCAGGGATTCATGTCCTAGACATGATGCGAGACAAGAGTGGTTGCTTACACAAGCACATTCAATACAATCACCCACGGTGTCAAGAATTCACTTAGCATGTCAAGTTAGCCGTCGCAACAGCGTATCAAGGTTATCGTGTCAAGATTACTTGTCAAGATTACTTGTCAAGGGTGCACCACGACGGATCACCATCATGTCATGTGTAGCAGGTCAAGTTATCAAGTCAGGAGTGCACCACGGCGGGCCACTATCAAGCATTGTTCAATTATCATTCCAAACATAATAAATAAATTCAGGATTATCAAGTTCATGACAAGAGACGTAAGGATATAAAATGGACGTTAAATATCTAATAAAATATCAATATACAGGGCTATAGAAGATCCAGGGTAAGTAGGGTCAGGTCCAGTTGCGCCTAAACATCAGGTTGTGCCTGAGTCAGACTGCGCTCAAGTCAGGCTACGCTCAGGTCAGCCTACGCTCAGGTCAGCGTACGCTCAGGTCAGCCTACGCTCAGGTCAGCATACGCTCAGGTCAGCATACGCTCAGGCAGCATACGCTCAGGCAGCATACGCTCAGTCAACGTACGCTCAGTCAGCATACGCTCAGGCAGCATACGCTCAGTCAGCGTACGCTCAGTCAGCATATGCAAGACATACGCTTCCAAAAGGCAGCGTATGAGGTCCATACGACTCCTTGTCACCCAAGTCAGCGTATGCAAGACATACGCTTCCAAAAGGCAGCGTATGAGGTAGACTGTGTTGCGCTAAAGAGCGCGCGCAGCTCAGTGGCGCAAGCTAAAAAGCTCGCGCACTGCTCACTGTCTTCTCCAAAACAGCAAGAACTCCATGGTTTGAACCTAAAACTTCAAAAGTCCATAACTTGGTCAAAACAAGTCCAAATCTAACTTTTCAAAGGTCAAAATTGGGTAGAATAAAATTCTCTACAACATGGAACCATCAAAACTTGAAAACAAAGAAATTTGATAGATCAAAACCACCAAAATCCGAAAATAATTAATTTCTAGATCTACAAAAATCAAAGCCTCAAAATGAAAAATGACAAGTTCTAATGTGTCTTAGAAACATGAGAAGCTAATAGAACAATAAAAATGGGCTCTCTTGTGGAAGCAAGTTGCACTTGCCTAAGGGGTGTTGGTGTTGTGTAGAGGAAGGAAGAAGAAGATTGAGAAATAAATGAGAGAATAATGAAGAGAGAGAAGGTTGGTGGAGATATTATAAGGGTGGGTTGTGTTGTGTTGAGGGTGGAGCATAGGCTAAGGTGGTCCAATGCATATTAAACCAAACCAAACCAAATCAAACCAATTCTCCTCCACAAAATAAACCAGGCCAGGTAAAACCCAATTACGAGAACCAAAATCTGCAAGTCAAGCCAATTACAAGTACATGCCAAAATCCGAGAAAATAAATACAGATCTGAAATACATGCAAGCTTGACAAAATACATATTCAGAATATGGGTGTTACAGTTGGCGAGCTCTGAATGCCGGAAAGCGGTCTATTCAGGAGGCCGAGGCCCTGCACTCGAAATATGAAAAATACCCAGTAACGAGTTCTAAATAAATTTATAGAATATAAAATATAGGTAAGTCTCAGACTTGGTCATTAAGTATCACGTTGTTGGCTAACACCTTAACGTACAGAAAGGTCCTGTAGCGTTTGCGTTTCGCCGAGGCTCATTCGACCAATACGGTCGTCGTCTAACTGGTGGTACAAAATCCATAAAATCCAAAAACCAACAAAATCCAATCTATAAATCATTTTGCAAAGACCGATTTTCTTTTGGAAAATAGGTTTTATTCAAATTGCTAATTTTTATAAGAAAATCCCTTTTAAAAAAAATTCTGAAAATTTGGATTGCATACTGTAATTGAGACAACCCAATCCTGGAAGGATGCCAACCACAACACAATTTAAATATCCCCAAACCAGGGATAACTCACAACATAATATTCCAAACCAGGAATAATATCAAAATAGAAATACGCCGCTACGTAGCAATAACCGCGTATCACCAAAGCAACGTAAACAAAATACCGAATCCCGAAACGGGATCGGGACCGCGTCATCATTGACTGAGAGGGACGAACTACTATGATTAAAAGAATTTATCCAATATCCGTTGGTCGGGGAGCCGCGGGATAAACTCGGGAATGTTGGAACAGCGTCCAGATCCGTGCGCGGAGAGCGGACAGCGGGCTGGGCCGCAAGGAACGCGATGGACAGCGTCCGAACAGCGAACAGTGCCCAGGGACAGCGGTTGGACAGATCCGGCCGTGGACGGGCTAGGGCACAGCGGCTCGGGCGGCGCACGGGACACCGGCCTCGGGTCGAAGTGGCCGGTCGGCCTGGACGGACGACGACAAAGCGGTCGGGGCTCGGGATGAGCCGGGGGCACAACGACACGCGGCCGACGGGGCGGCGCACGGGGCAGCGTCGAACGGTGTCGGGGGCGCGCGAGACAGGGCGGCCGGCGGTCGGACGGTCGCGGATGGGCAGGGCGCGGCCGGAAGACGGGCGCGCGGGCGGTGCTCGGGTCGGAGGCGGGCGCCGAAAAGATCGAGCGGCGGGCACGGCGGCTAGGGCACGGGAGAGCTCTGGAGAGTATGTGGGGAAAGGGTTTGAGAGTTGGGAAAAATGAGAATGAGGGAGAGAGAGAGTTGGGGGTAGGTTATTAGAGAAAAGGAGAAGAAGAAGTAGAGAGAGAGATATGGAGAGGAGTAGTTTTAGGAACAATAATAGGGGAACTTGGTCCAACGTGGGGGAGGAAAGCCAGGTCGTGGGCTATGGATTTTTTTTCTTTTTTTCTTTTAACTATATATATATATATATATATATATATATATATATATATATATATATATATATATATATATATATATATATAACTAAGGATAATAATTAATTCAAGGGTTTAAGGATGGATTCGGGACTGGAAACAGAATTGGGTTCAGGAAACGGAAGTCGGTTTCGAGTTCGGGGTCGGACCCCGGGCACGGGATCGGGACAGACCACACACAAAATCCAATAATTAATTTTTAAAAATAATATTTTCCTGATACGACTTAAATAATAATAATAATAATAGTAGTAGTAGTAGTAATAATAATAATAATAATAATACTAAGACTAAGATTACGCTACAGATAAATAAAATCCAACAATTAATAATTCTAGAAATTTCGGATTTCACATTTTGTTAATATATATAATAACTAAATATACCTATATATATTTAGTACACACACATATATAAACTAAATTTTCTTATTCGGTTTTCGGTTTTAGACCGGAACCGAAATCCAAAACCAAAACCGAATAAGAAAATTTAGTATTTTCAAAACCGAACCGAATTTTTTTAAAACCGAACCGAATCCCTTATTCGGTTCAATTTTTGGTCCAAAACCGAATAATGCTCACCCCTAGATTTGGGCTTAATTAGATCTATATGAAGAGAAATACTTTACCTCGAGCACGATTAATTTTAGACCTAGAAAATACGAACATTCTAAAAATATACATTGTATTATATGTTAGAACACATCAAAATAGATGTCATTAAAACAAAAAAAAAAATACGAGAATACTAGAATCCACTAAGGAACACCTAGAATGAATCTTGAACAAATAGAATTCATAAAAGCTCTTCTGAAGAAAAAAGAAAAATTGATAATAAACTTTTTTTTCTTAAGAACAAGGGCCTAGTTTTAGTGTCCCACTATGTTTTGAGCCCATGACCGACTCGGTCATTGGAGCCAACTTTTGGTGATAGTTAACCTCTTTTATTTATGAAAAGTACATAGATGAGTCTTGAAAATAAATTCAATTTTGTCCTAAAACTTCGGACTCAATTTTGACCCTACAAGTGAATGTGTAGGACGAATGAACAGTACTCGAACACGAAAATGAAAGGGTATGTATAATGAAAATTGAGCTTTGAGAAATTGAAATTGATATTTGGGAAGATTTATGAAATGCCCAAAAACTAAAAAAAATTTATGTAAAACCTACCGCTAAAAAAACTTTCATCGCGTGCCCAGAATTAGAGAAACTTATCCAAAACGGGTTCCAAATGACCCTTTTGTCCTTCCTTTTAATTTATTGGAAACACCCACAAAACTGATCTTAAAAAAAATGTTTCAATACTCCATCTTCTTCCATACGCTGCTCACTTTCGAATCTAGGTTTTCTCCTCAAAAATCTTTAGAAACTAGTCGGAAAATTTCGGAAAGACCGGGACGAACGGCAAAAGTGCTAAAACGGAGGTCCAAACATCATTTTTTTGCGATTCTAAAATTTCGAAAGGCCGTCTAACGGTGAAGCGGTTACTTTCAGTCTCCTCGACGATACGCTCATTTTGCGACAAACGGGACCTCGTTTCGACCTCCCAGTCAAAAGTTATGGCCCTCCAAAGTTTCAGCTGACCATAAAATGCAGGAGAATGGCCATTCTCCGTTTAGAACACGAAAAATGTTAATTTCCGCATGAGGGTGGTCATTCTCGGTATTAGTAACACGGAGAATGGCATTCTCCGTCTTAATTTACACGGAGAATGACCATTCTCCGTGTTAGTAACACGGAGAATGACATTCTCCGTCTTAATTTACACGGAGAATGGTCATTCCAGTGTTAAAACGCAGGAGAATGACCATTCTCCGTGTTAGAAACACGGAGAATGCCATTCTCCGTGTTAAATAAAACGGAGAATGTCATTCTCCGTGTTAAATAAAACGGAGAATGGCATTCTCCGTCCTAATTAAGACGGAGAATGGCCATTCTCCGTGCTAAATTAAACGGAGAATGACCATTCTCCGTCTTAATTTACACGGAGAATGCCATTCTCCGTGTAATTTATCACGGAGAATGGTCATACCAGTGTTAAAACGCAGGAGAATGACCATTCTCCGTGTTAGAAACACGGAGAATGCCATTCTCCGTGTTAATTAAGACGGAGAATGTCATTCTCCGTCTTAATTAAGACGGACGGAGAATGGTCATTCTCCGTCCTAATTAAGACGGAGAATGGTCATTCCAGTGTTAAAACGCAGAAGAATGGTCATTCTCCGTGTTAGAAACACGGAGAACGGCATTCTCCGTTTTAAATAAAACGGAGAATGGCATTCTCCGTGTTAGTTTACACGGAGAATGGTCATTTACAGTGTTAAAACGTTAATTTAGTTTTTTCATGAATAAAGAGTTTCGTTCTTCTTTCAAAACGATGATAATTCTTATGGAAAAGAAGAAGAAAGATCTTCTCTCCACAATTGACCTAATCGTCGAAAAACTTCAAATGTCTCCACGATGAAGATGATGATGATGGTGATGATGATGACGAGCGATGATCTGAGTTCGACTGAAGAAAAACACACCGAACTACGAACGATTTTTGCAATCTCTGCTGAATATGAGAGCAATGGAATTCAGATTTCCCGTGAAGAAGAAGACGAAAATCGCAATCCAGATCTGAGTTTTTTGAATTCAAATACATATAGATGACCAATTCGCGCGGAGGGGTAGTTTCGGTATTATAAAATAGCATTTCCCAGCGGGTGGCATCTAAAAGGGAATCTTGGAATATTTAACGTAAAAATACTTAATTCTGGGTATTTCATAAAACTTATGCAGCGGGTGGGTATTTCATAAAAGTCCACCCCGAAATTGGGTTTCTCAGCAATTTCCAGTTGATATTTTTTTTAGTAATTTACTTAGTTGCTAATAACCATGGACGGAGCTACATAGGAAAAATAAAAGTCCACTATCTCCCAACAAAAAAAAATTACTTTTTACTCTCCTTAGGACGGGATCCACGTCCACATCCACGTCCACGTCCACGAAATAGAATGTCTAACTCCGCACATGCATGCAACCTCTCCAGAAATTCAAGTGATTCTTGAGAGCCATCAAGCAGTACCCATCAACAAGTTCTTTGTTTCCGGGGTGAGCATTTGTTTACTTTGGTATAAAATATTTATTTGGTTTCAAGCGAATCGAATAAATCTAAATTCTAAAAATTCAAAATTGTTGAACAAATTATTATAAATAGTGTCTTCTCTATAAATTTATTATATACACTAGTAAGGTGCACATGCATTGCATGTGTGTAGAAAAATTGTTGAACAAAAATAATATTATTAATTTATTATAAATAGTGTCGTTCCTAGGAATTTTCTAGTAAAAATCTAGTTAACCAAGAAAAATGACTATCACCTTAACTAGTTAAGTTAAAGATTTTTAGTTTTTTTTTTTTCTTTTGAGATGTCCGATGATACGTACGGGACTTTGTGCACGCTGCATCCCAACTCCGACCATTATTAAATGGAAGAAATAATACGCCATCGTGGCTCGATTCACCGATCTTCTATCACCCAGTCAAGGTCTTATACCTCTCATCGGTAACAACAAGAGCCACTCAAGGGCCACAAGAGCCACTCAAGTTAAGTTAAAGATATTTATTTATTTATTTTTGAGATGCTCGACAATACGCACGAGACTTTGTGCATGCTACATTCCAACTCCCACCGTTATTAAATGGAAGAAATAATACGCTCCCGTGACTTGATCCACTGTTCTTCTGCCACCCAACCAGGGTCTTATACCTCTCATCGGTAACCACAAGCGCCACTCAAGTTCGGTAGTTAAAGATATTTAGTTATAGATAAATCATATTAGGTAGTAAAACAATTTGTTATTAATTAAAAATAATAATTAATAGAGTATTCTTAGGCGGCTCAATTTTGAGTCGTTCCCAAGCCACCTTATATATACTAGTAAATGCACGTGTTTTGCACGTATAATAACATATAATAAGAATATTATTCAATTATAGTCAAATATATCTTCTAACTCATGTGGTTAAGGTGTGAGGTATTTATCTTGTTTGGTTGAATTCGATTTTTCATATTGACAAAGTTAAAAAAAAATCAACAATTTTTTACATAATTAATTTTTTTTTTAAAATAAAATGTACCATGATATAATTACGACTTAAACGACTAAAAAGTGAGCCGTTTTGAAGTCTCACTGTATAGTAGAAGATATGTGTGTGTGTGTTATAATTTCTTCTAGCTCAGGTAATAGCGTGGTGCGGCATCAGGCCTGGGTAGATGGATTCGAACCATGGGCCGAGGCTTCGAACCATGGGCCGAGGCTGTGGGCGTGTGCGTAAATAAAATCCAGACCAAGTGATCCGAAAAATAAAGTCTTAACCCAATTCAATCGTGATAATATATTTTTAATCATAAATGTATCCAAAAATAAAAATAAAAAGTTGCAAAATCATAATTACTTTGTTGCCTAGGTCTAAACCATGGTATCCAAGTGGCACCAATACAAAGTCAAGTAGACAATCTAAAACGGATTTTTTTTTTTTCATATTTCAGTGGATATCGATCCACACGGATGTTGTGAAGCAAATGTCACACCCATGAGAGTTGAAGGTGCGGATCTACGGACCGAGTTGTAGCTCTACGGGCCAGATTAAAATATTGGGGGGCGTATCCACAGGCGGAGCTATTGATGTACTGGTGTGGGCTCCAACCCACCATATTTTTTTTTAACTTTTTTTATAGATCCGATACATGTAATGTTACTTAATTTCGTCAAGGAACTCACATAATAATATGTTATCAAATACGTGTGAACTTTGTATAATTGACCGACATAGATGTCGTGAAGCAAAATGTCACACCCATGAGAGTTGAAGGTGTGGACCTACGGATAGAGTTGCAGCTCTACGGCCAGATTACAATATTGGGGGACGTACCCACAGGCGGAGCTATTGATGGGCTGGTGTGGGCTCCAGCCCACCCTATTTTTTTCAACTTTTTTTAGATCCGATACATGTAATGCTACTTAATTTCGTCAAAGAAGTCACATGATAATATGTTATTAAATACCTGTGAACTTTGTATAATTGTCCACTCTCATAGTTATTTTCAGGCAAGATGGTAAGTACTCAACTTACAAGACTTGGCATATATGTCATGTCTTGTCAAATTTTCATATAGATCCATCAATCATCAGTGTCAAAGCATTGCCGTTAGTACTTTCATCGCCGTTTGAACTTCCGCATCCTCGACGAGTTTTGCTACAACGTCGATACTATGTTGATGGTAAAAAGATGGTACGAAAGGCTTTTATTGTTTGAATTTATGCCTTAAAAAAATCTACCTAGTAAACTAAATATTTTTTGTCATGTTCTCACTTTTTTTTAATATGTTGGACACGGTTTTATATTGACCATACACGGTACAATATGGACATGATAGTACTGACACAATATTTATTTTGTTAAAAAAATTTAAAAAAAAATTTAAGTTCAGTCCGAAATAAATTAAAATTCTGCCTCCGTCTACCCATGCCAACTACCCATCACAACTTTCTGGCAATCCTACTCTTGTCCCAGTCTCTTATATTGGGTCACATATATTATGGCCCAGCCTCTTATATTGGGTCGTGTCCGGCCCAGCCCGGCCCGACCCGAAGCCCACCGTGCCGTGAATTCTGTGTCGGATCGGGCTTAAACTTTTCATCCATAGCTCGGCCCGATCCGCTACAGTTCATGGGCTCAAGAGGCCCAGCCCGAGCCTGGCCCGGCCCACTCAATTTCGTGCCGGCCCGTCCCGGCCCACTTGACAGCTCTACTGGCAATCCTACTCTTGTCCCAGTCTAATGCAGGAGACTGGGATTCATTTGGATTGAAAGTCAGCCAACTATTTTTCCAGGCGACCAGCGTTTGATTTAGCATAATATACATATCATCGTGATAGAAATGGCGATTAATAATTAATTAATTTAGGTCGCTACTGACAGTAAACTTCCTTCCAGAGGAGGAAGACTTTCCATACGTTTTGATGACGCGTGAGAGTTGACAATCAGCACGACAATGCATGGTTTATAAATTCATTTCTTTATACATACGTTTAATTTACAGCTCCATCGCTTCATTCATAAATTATTATTTTCCAAGTGGTTAGGGAAGGCTCTCCACCAATATAATTTTTTTTTACCAGATCCAAAAGTTCATAATTATCTCTAATGAAAACTTTTTATCCTTCCATATTTTATTTGTTGAATCTATGACCATTTCAATGCATACTTTGAATATATGGTAGGTCAAAACTAAAAAGTCAACACATTCGAGTTATGAGTTCGAGTCGAATCAGAATTCAAAGTCGAAAATGATAAATCTTTCGTTCCACTAGATGATAAGTACGATGACTCATCACATAATTGCTAAAGTAATTTCTTTTACTTGATTTCCAAATCCTAATCCTAGTAACAAGTTATAAATGGACTGGATAGCTTGTTTTCACACGTTTTACTTACCAGTAATATGCACTTGCAAAAAAAATATAATATAAAATAAAATAAAATATAAATTTATTATGAAATAATTATTATTTCTAAGAATTGAATTCAATCAACCAAAAAAAATGTCTGCCACAATCTTAACCACTTGAGTTATAATTATTTAGTTATAAAAAAATTATATTAGATAATTAAATACTTAGTTAAGTCTTTTAATAATTAATAGAATATTTAGCTAGTTAATTAGTTACATATTATTTTTTAAATTATTTAAATGGATGATAATATATATACGGCTTAGACGGCTCACTTTTGAACCGTTTCCCAGCTGCATTATATAGTAGAAGATGTCTCAGCCCACTCCGACTCGATTTCCTCGTTTATCGAACTCGGCTCTTGTGGCCAGGAAGGAGAGAGATATAAACTTCTTAGTTAAGCGGACGGTCCCGGAATCGAACCGCAGAGGAGATGCTGGTGTGTTTGAAAATTGAGAACGGTAAATCTAAATGACATGCAAGGCAGCATGCATAAAAGCTATGTATATTATATATCAAATGCATCATCCCTAAGGCCTCGTTTGGTTACCGGAATTTGAACTTGGGAAAGAAAAGTGATTCCTTTCCTATGTTTGGGAGCCAAAGGAAAGTTGTTGGAAAGGAAAAATGATTCCCAAGAGGTAGGAAAATAGGGAGGAAAGTGGTTCCTCCCATTTATCTAAGGAATCACTTTCCCTCCAACTTTTCCGCATTTATTGCAAAAAGTTTTGACCAAAATATCCATGTTCATAATATTATTTACCATTTTTATCCATAATATCTTTTAGACAAAAATATTTCTAAGTAATAATTTATTTTATTAGCATGAGGGTATTTTTGGAAAATTGACTTAATTTTGTTTTCCTTCCTTACAAACACCAAACACTATAATGAAAATTAAAGATATATTCCGGCTATAATTTCGATCTTTCCAAATACCGGAAAGGAAAGTTTATAGGAATTATAATTTCCTAAAGAAAAAAAAATATCAAGGAATCAGTTTCCTTTCCTTTCTATTCCGCGAACCAAACGAGACATAATATTATATTTTACAAAATTGATCTAAGAATTGGCAGTCCAATCCAAAAATCTCGCAGTCGGCAGTCCTTCCGGAATACTTGGCCAAAACTTCATAGTCAATCCTTGAAAAAAAAAAAAAAAAAAAAAGGAAAAAAAAGGTTTTACAAAAAGCTTTCCTACCTGCAGTTCAAAGTCTTCCTTCCTATATCAATCCACATTTATAGACCACGAGCATATATTTTTTATAAGCCGCGGCCATAGCTAGCACACAAGAACTTAAACCCTAATTATTCTTCATGGTCGTCATGTTCTGTGGAACAAGAAGCTTCTCTCGCGTCGACGCCGACGACGACGGCTCCTGGGCCTCCTCGCGGCGCAGGCCGAAGCCGTCGTCGAAGCTGAAGCTGAAGAAGAAGACGAAGAAGAGCCTCTCGGCACTCGGCGGCAGGTCGGGCAAGAACAGGTCGAACCCGTACTCCGCCAGCGGGCTGGACAAGTTCGCGAAGCTGCTGGCGGAGCTCGAGGCGGAGAAGAGGGAGATACTGCGGAAGAAAGGCTCGGCGGGCGAGGACACGGTCAGGTTCCGGTACGGCAGCGCCGAGGAGCGGATCCCGATCGTCATCAAGCGGCCGCAGTCTCCGCCGGCAAAGAAGAAGAACGCTACAAAAATATTGGTAATTAACGACGGAAACAACCTTCCCTAAATATGATTTTTTCCGTCGCTATTTAAACTTACCGACGGAATGTACACGTCGATAAGTTTATTGTCGCTATAAAATTCCATCGGTAAACACCGACGGATTTGGCGACAAATTAGCAACGTATATTTTTCGTCGGCAAAATTTACGACAGCTTAGCGACGGATTAGCAACAGAATTTTGTGAGCCGAAAATTAAAAAATTTCCCAGAAGGTCAGCGACTGAAAATTTTTCCAGTAACTCGTCTGATACGCTTTTGGGTATCACACAGCACGTTACGCACGGAAATTTCCGTCGGTAGTTCGTCGTTGAGGTGCAGATATTCCGTCGGTAGTAGTCGCTAGTTCTTCGTTGGTCTGCAATTTTATTTTAGAAATCCGTTGGTAAGATTAGTCGCTAATTAACAGTATTTTTGTAGTTGAAGAAGGAAAAAGAGGACGTCGACGACGCTGCGGAAGCCGAGAGAGCACAAGCACCAGTAGTAACTAATGGTGGGACGAGGAAGGTGTTCAGTAAGGGTTGGTGTTGGAATTGGAGTGGCGTTGTTCCGTGGTGGGCTGTGGTGGTGGCGGTGGTGCTGCTGTGCATGATGTTTGGAAGGGCGTTTGCTGTGTCCTGGGCTGCTATATTGTGGTACATGGTGCCCATGATGAAGTGTGACAGGAGGAAGGAGTATGGGAAGAGCTGGCTTGGTAGAGTGTTTTTTAGGGTTACAGGTGGTCGCATGAGTACTTCCATGATCAAAGTGGAGAAGAAAATGGGGGATGGTACTAGTGTTGCACAGGAATTGCAGGCATCACCTGGCTAGGGTTGATGCATACTAGAAAATGGGGATTGAGAGAGGATTTGTAATGGTGCCTTTTCCCTCTTTTATTCAATTTTTTTTCTTGTGTATGACATGTAAATATGCTTTTTTTTTTGTTTTTTTTGGTGAGGTAAAGGTATTTTTAGCTGGCAATTTTCATTAAACAATCCAAGTTACTATCAAAAATTTAAAGGAAAGCATGTATTGTTACCACCACTTGTAGCCATATTTTATTTTAGGGGTTAATTAGACTTTGATTCCAGAAATATTCGAAAATTAGTGTTTGGGTCCTGAAAATGTCCGAGACCCGTCTTGACCATGCAAAATCAAAATTTGTAAATGTATATGTTATGGTTAATTAGACTTGGGGTCTCAGAAATATTTTTGTCCTTCTTAAGTTCTGATTAAATTATTTATTCACATATTTCGGATATTCAACGTTGGTCAACATTCGTCGAAGGATCCAAATTCTAAGTTAGACATCTTCAGGATCCAAATGCTAATTTCTGAATGTGTCTGGAACCCAAAGTCTAATTAACTCTTATCTTAATTGTGTTCGTGTGTGGGGAGCTGGGAGAGTGTATTTATTTACTTACTTGCTTCTTTTGGTATTGAAATTTTTGATCAGTTTCTTGTTATCTAAAACATTGGATAGATAGAATTTGTCTATAAGCTTCAAGTTTGACCTATAAATATCGCCATTTTTTTTTAGAAGAAGAAAAATGTAGGGTAAGGGTAAACTTAATGAGAGAAATTAATGTCTTTTATATATTAATGTCTTTTATATAAATACATAGTTATTGTTATATATATTTGTTTTGGACTGTGTTTGATTGAGCTTTTTTTTTTTTTAGAAAATATTTCCATCACAAATTTTTCACCAATTGTATTGCTTGATAGCTTATATTTTCCATAAAATTATTTTCCAAAAATTTATCATTTTTCATATTTTCCTCCAAAATGTTGGAAAATAGAACTAGCCCAACCCATAAGAAAATATCAATTTCCATTAAAAATATGGTAGATAAATAAATAAATATTGTCATGCCTATGATGGTTTGTTTCTTACACTAGTAGCAGCACAACCCTTCAAAACAAAAGGTGAATTTCTTACTATTATCGAATTCATATCCAATTTAGTAAAAAATAACAAATGATTTAAGTATCCAAATGATATCCTTCCGATATCGTAGTACTGGTACATTGCCATGCATGTGGCATGTGGCGCATGGACTCTTTTAAGTATGGTACGACACAGTATGGACACAAAAGACCCCTCTGACAATGTCACCACTCGACCAAAATAATTCAAGGTTTGCTAATGCTCAGTTCTTAGCTCATGGTCAAAGAGTTTCCTGTATATAATTTCAAATTTCCTCCAAACATCCTCTGACGTTCCTTGGATCTTTGAATTTTTCTAACATTGACAGGTGGTGGGATATGAAACCAAACAATTCTGAAAGGATACCAACACCACCTAATCTGCGAGAGAAACATGGGCAACCTTCTGTATGTTTGTGCTACCAAATCTTCTAGTTTCTTCTACTGCTACCAAGAAGTCTTCACAATCTAGATACGTGAAATAGTATTCTGATCAAGTGGTAATTTATTACCATTTTCTAGACGACCCCTCTACAATTGCACGAGTGCCAGAGAACTCAAAATGAGGACTAGGAGAAGGCAACAGAACACGTGATCAATAAATAAATAAGCCTGCCCAACTTGACCAATACCTATGGGAATAACTTGGCAACCACATCATCTCATGCTGCGATGACTCTTTCATACATGTCCGCAGTCTACATATCACAATCTGTCAAATGTTACAATCAACATAAGGAAATCCAGGATGATCGCCATCACCTGGAAAGTCCACCACAACAACTATGCCTGGAATTTATTACATGAAATTCATTACCAATCCTAATCATTTCTGTATGTCTCGGCAACTGGGCAGGAACGTCAGAACCACCCACGAAAATGAAAATGATGGATGTTCCTAAGTCCGGATCCATCTACACTATTACAGACTATTAACGAGAGTCGAAATTTGTGTCCCTATAATGCTAAATAACAGGTCATAATGCACAAGGTTCATTGCTTGATGATCTGCATTCCACATGGCAAGTTTCGACCTAGATTTAAAGCGGCCCCTTCATTCCTGCACATGATAGCACGTAACCAAACTCAACTCAAATCTAGATAACAAGAAGGAAAGAACCATGTCATTTAGCATTATAGAGACGCATTCATGTAATATGAGCTAGCTATGGAAAAAGAGATGTAGAAGAGTGCATCATCATATGAACACACAAGGACCAACACTTAATTTTGGGGTAATCATCCCTTCAGCTGCTTCCTCGCATAGGCAGAGATGGATTTTTGAATGTCTACCAAATTTGATTGGTGCCTAAGTCTAAGCTCAACGGTCGTCTTTGGTACCAAGGATAGCAAGGAAGGCCAAGCAAGAAATTCAAAAGAGGAACTCGAAAGGTTAGTTTCTTTTTTTTCTTTATTGATGAGATTAGTTTCTTTAGTTTCATTAATTGAAGCTAGTAAAAATTAAAGAAAGTACATTAGCTTCTGGCTTCCTCTCCTCTTTTATGTTTCGACTAAATCACTTACAAGAAAACCTCTCGTTTGTCAGCTAAGTATTAGTCTTTAACAATTGGATACAGTTTCAGCTAAGATCAGTTGAGAGATCATCTCAAAAAGCATATATATATATATATTGAGGGAAACGGTACTGGTACGGGAGATGGCATAGAAAACTTACCCTGAACCTTTTTGTCTGTCGACTAGAATCAGAGTGTAAAACCTCTGATCGGTGTCTTCGAGTTTCATTTCTTATATTTCCAACCAGTGCTGGCACTTGGTCATCCCTTTTCTGCACATGGCTACTTCCGAGTCCTTGCTGAACATTCTTAAAGAAACCATTTCTGTCCCAAGCTACCTCATAATCTACTTTGAGACGAGAACCTTCCTGCACAATAGCCAAACAATCAATCAATTAATATTTAATAGGGAAGACTTGGCAAAACAGCCTACAAAATATGCTACAATAACAACATAGCATGAGAAATCGATTTTTTTTTTTTTTTTTGATTTGGCATGAAACAGGATGATTGTGAACACAGAAAGTTGATAGGTGTATATCAAGTTATCCACTGACTATACAACAAAAACAGCAACAAACAATTATTAATCCTACATCCAAAATTTTGGGTTGAGCTGAACAAATCATGCTTGTACATTCTGCTTTGGTAAGGGGCCATAATTGCTCTCTAAACTAGCAGATGTCATATCAACAGTCGGAATAGACAGGCATAGAGCTTTTTATCAGGATGCCATTCAGCAATTAAATCCATCACTTCATTACAACTGAGCATTTAACAGAATCATACAGGCAAAGGAAGTCCCAACCAAACAAAAGAGACTGATTCTTCTAAACGACACAAGCAATAAAAACAAGGGTTTTTTATATAAGTTTCTTAGATCTTCCGTATACAGAGTTAGGTACTCCAAATCTTAATAATTGCAAAGAAGTTCCTTGAATCCCCAATGTTGTAAGTTAAGAGTCCAAGTTGACTTAATTCATATGACAAGAGCAAGGTTCTAAATGGCGGTAGGCGGGTGCGCGGCGGAGAAAATCTGCCTACTGCCTAGGCACCGCCCAGACGGTTGATATATTTTGGACATTTTTTACTATTTTACCACTATTTTTTTTTTGCATAACATGCATATTTTAAGGGTGTTCCATGCATAACCAAGTTGTAGAACGAAGATTTATGAAGTTTTAGTTTTGTAAAAGTGAATCATAGGCCCATAATGCTTGCAAAACCTTTTGGCCAAAATATCTTGTTAGATATTGCTCCGCCCAGGCGCCCTCCTACGCCGTCTCACTTCCTCCTACGCCGCCAAACCTCCGTTGGTTGCCTACTCCACCGCTTACTGCAAAAGCGGTGCGGAGGGAGACCGTCTACCGCCTAGACGGCCACCTCAACCGCCATTTAGAACACTGTACAAGGAAACATTCACCAACTTCAACAGAATTATTTGATTTAACCTCGTCTTCCTCCACTTTCCTCCCTACTTCTCCCAAACAATGGATTCCTCTTGAACTCATGAATAACAATGGGCTTATGGGTTCTTATCGAACTAATAGTAGACAACATTTTCATGGTTCTTATAGAACATGTCACGACCCGATCCCAATAATCTGGGTCTAGTCGGATCATGCCCAGCCTGCACCGTTGTTGAGACGGCGGCAGTAAGCTGTTCAGTAGCAGGTAACCATACAACAACACAACTATTTGTCACAACTCAACTTCGGAAATAAACTTTATTAAACTGAAATTTAAATACAAATGTAACTGTTCTGAAAGGAAATACAGAATTTTGAAATAAAAGAACAATGCAGAAATAAAATCTATCTAGCGGCCGGATCATCGGCCTCAGTCCCATCGTCCTCCTGTGGGGACTCTGGCAGCACAACCGGGTACAACACAGGGTCGTAGTAGCTGTTGTAAAACCGGTCTGTATCCTCAATATCCCCTAAAAATATATCTCCAGTCAGGAAGGAGCAAAGTACAATTCATGCTAATTTTTAAACAGTTAAATAAGTAATAGAATCATGCAGTTCTAAACAGTTTTAAAACATGAACAGTTTGTTACAGTAAAAACAGTAATTTGAACAGGCAATGAAATATGACCGGCTTAGGTTTGTTACAGGAAGGATAAGGGGTTTTTGTTACAGTAGTGGTCATAATCATTACGCTATTCCCCAGTCCCCAGTAGTTACAGTACAGTACTCTCGGAGAGAGTTTCGTGTTTGCATCGTGGTTTAAAATTGCAGTAAAGCGATTAAATAAATAACTGTAAACTAACATAAACTATACTTGCCTCAAATGGAAATGACTGGAGGGGTAGAAGACTTCGAAACGGGGAGTTAGAGTCGTCCTCGAATTCCTACATTCGAGATATTGACTCAGCATTAGGTTTACCAACTTAGCTAGGCTAGTTGTAATCTCTATTTGCGTCCTAGTCCATTTTAGTTCTTTAATTAACCAACACAGAAAAACACGATTATTAAGTGATTTGATTAAACACGAGGGAAAATATCATTTTAACTATTGAATTCGGGAAATCATCGTCGATGCCAGATTATTAGGAAAACTTGGTAATTTTTATAAATATAAATATAAAGCTAATTTTTCTTATTTTAGTGAGAAAACACGTGATTTTTAATTATTAACAAACTCGTCAATTTTAGGTAAGAAAATATTAATTAATTTTATACAAAAATACGTTTTAATCATTTTAATCGTTAAATAATAAAAACTCGCAAAACCAGAAAATGGCAGGAAATCTAAGCTATTACAGTCACAGACCAGCTAGCTGGGCTTATGCCCATTACAATTTATTTACATAAATTGAAATAAGATAAACCGCCGTTAGTCCTAAACTGAGATATTAAAAAATATAAACAGAAATTAAATATAAAAATAAAGTAAATCATAAGTCTCAGATATGGTCCGATCCTCATTTTGGCTAATTGCTTCAACGTCCGGGCGGGGCCGGTTTCGTTTGCACTTAGCCGGGTCCATTGACCGATACGGTCGTCACCCCCAAAATCAAATATCGAATAAATTTCGAAAATCATTTTAAATTCATTTTTAAATTAATTCAGGATTTACGAAAAAATCGGGCAGCATCTCCTCTGTTTTTGGTCAACCCAAAAATGGGAAAATGGCGCCGATAATTCCTGCAAGTCCCAAACCAGGGAAAAACCCGAATTTTATATATATAAAATATCCACAACCAATCCACAGCATAATCGGGACGACCCGAAATAATTTCGGAAGTCCGATTCCAAATCCACGAATCACAGAACGTTCCCGGAAAAATCCGGAAAGCCAACACATACTAAAAATCAATTCCCGAAATATTCCGGGAATTCAAAATAATCCACGGGACCTTTCCGAAAGTCCCGAAAAATTACGACGTCGCTAAAACCGAATTCCCAAAGGGAATCGGGGACCATTTCATCATCGACAAGATAATAAAAATAGCGGGACAGGAGATTATACCTCGGATTGCTCGGCTAGAGCTCTCAAATGAATATTAAAGAAGAAAAAGAGCTCCGACAGCGACGAACTTCCGAAACAGTGCTGTAATAGCAACGCCAACGGAGAACGCTGGAAGAAATCAGAACTAGGGCACGACAGAAGTGCTGGAACAACGGGGAGAGCTCGATCAAGTGTGCAGCGGCCACAGGAGCTGCCGGCGCGCTGTCGCGGTTGCCGAGGGGAGTTCGGCGAGGTGGTCGGCTGCCGAAGGGGGCGACGGGGGCGGTGCTGTCGGGCGTCGGGGTGGCGCTGACAGGGGGAGACGGGCGGCGCTGGGCTGGAGTGGGTCGCCGGAGTCGGCGTCAACGGGGAACGGCCGGCCGCACAAAGGGGCGGGTCGGCAGTTGGCCGAGGGCGGCGCTGTCGGCCGGAGCTTGGCGCCGAGAGGCGGTCGGCGGAGGGTTGACGCGGCTAGGGCTCACGTGGGCGCGCGAGGGGGAGCGCTGGTCAGGGTCGCCGGAGCACTGGCCGGGGCGCGGCGAGCTCGGGGCTTGGCGGAGGAGCGGCTCGGGTAGAGGGTTGGTGGGGAGTGAGGATGAGGGTTTGGTCTTCTGTGAAGGAGAGAATAGAGAGAACAGAGAGGGAGAGAGGTGAGTTTGGTGAGATGGAGTTGTTCTCCTGTTGAGAAGAGAGTGGGGGAATTATTAAGGAGAGGTGGTGCTGTGTGTTCGTGGAAGAGAGGGGTTAGGTGTGTGCTGGTGAGCAAAATGAGGGGGAGTGGGAGAGAGAATAGGGAGGCTTTACCAACTCGTGAGGGAGTGGGGTGCTGGTCCTACGGGACCAGCCAACGTTTACTTTATTATATATTTTTTTATTAATAGTTAACCAAGTCAAAAACCAGATTTGGAAATAGGAACAAGGGTTGGGTTTGGCTCAGGCCTGGGTCTGGGTTCGGACTCGGGTCTGGGTCTAAACTCAAAAGCCATGTTGTAAATTATTTTCGAAATTCTTTTCACTCAAAAATATTTAATAATAATAATAATAATAATAATAACTTGAAAATACTAATTATAACACTATTATTAATTAATTACAAGCATGGGTTTCACAATCTTCCCTCCTTAGAAAATTTCGTCCTCGAAATTAAAGTAAGGTTAGGGATTACCTCAAGTCTCAAACAGGTACGGGTACTGCTCCCGCATCTGGTCTTCTCGCTCCCAGGTCGACTCGTCTGGCGAATTGTGCCGCCACATCACTCTGACTATTGGCGTCACGGTGTACTGCTCCCGTGCACAATCTTCTCTCCTTAGAAAATTTCGTCCTCGAAATTAAAGTAAAGTTAGGGATTACCTCAAGTCTCAAACAGGTACGGGTACTGCTCCCGCATCTGGTCTTCTCGCTCCCAGGTCGACTCGCCTGGTGAATTGTGCCGCCACATCACTCTGACTATTGGCGTCACGGTGTTCCTGGTCCTCTTCTCGCCTCGGTCCAAAATTGCCACTGGTTTCTCCGGCACTGTGAGGCTAGGTCCAATCTCCAGCTCTGAATGGTCCAAGATATGGCTCGGGTCTGGGATGTAGCGTCTCAGCTGCGAGACGTGGAAGACGTTGTGGACGCCTTCGAGACTTGGGGGTAGAGCCACCCGATAAGCCACTTCTCCAATTCTGTTAAGTACTTCAAATGGACCAATATACCTGGGGCTTAACTTTCCTGCTCTGCCGAAACGGATTGTTCCTCTGGTAGGCGAGATCTTCACAAATACACTGTCGCCTTCTTCAAACTCCAAAGGCCGTCTGCTGCAATCGGCCCAATGCTTCTGTCTGTCTTGGGCTACCCGGAGCTTGTCTCTGATCATTCTCACCTTCTCTGCTGCTTCGGTCACCATCTCAGGTCCAAGCAACACTCGTTCTCCGACGTCGTCCCAGGCAAGAGGGGTGCGGCAACGACGTCCATAGAGTGCCTCGAACGGTGTCATTCCGATGCTAGCTTGGTAGCTGTTGTTGTAAGAGAACTCTACCAAGTGCAAATGGTCTTCCCAGGACCCTCCAAATTCCAGGACGCAGGATCTCAGCATATCTTCTAGCGTCTAGATGGTTCTCTCCGATTGCCCGTCAGTCTGAGGGTGGTAGGCGGTGCTGAACTTCAGTTGGGTTCCCAAGATGTCATGCAAACTCTTCCAAAAGTGAGAAGTAAATCTAGTATCTCTGTCAGATACGATACTTACCGGAACTCCATGAATCCGGTAGATGTGCCGCATGTACAGTGCTACCAACTTCTCGGTGGATAAACCAACCTTGAAGGGAATAAAGTGAGCTGACTTCGTCAGTCGGTCCACTATAACCCAAATGGCATCCTTCCCTCCTTGGGATCGAGGCAGTCCCGATACAAAATTCATCGTTATGTGCTCCCATTTCCACTCCGGAATGTCAAGCGGCTGCAATAATCCTGCTGGTCTCTGCCTGCTGGCTTTAACTTGCTGACAAATTAAACATCTAGCCACATACCTGGATACGTCCTTCTTCATTCCGTACCACCATACTATAGTCCGCATATCCCGGTACATCTTGTTGGCTCCAGGGTGTATGGAACACTGCGACTGGTGCGCTTCTTGCATCAGCTCGTTCCTCAGTTCGCCAGTTGGTACGCAAAGCCTCGTACCATTCTTCAATGCTCCGTCGCTGGCGATTGAGAATCCTTCAAGTGTTCCTGCCAGCACTTGGTCTCTGAGTTTGCAAAGCGTCTCGTCTTGGAATTGTGTCTCCTTGATCCTGTCCATAAGACTCGAACGCACTTGCAACTGCATCAATGATGATTCCTCTCCTGGTACGATGGCTTCTCTTCCAAGTTTCTTCATCTCCTCCTCGGACAGTACAACTTCCAATCCAAGCTTCTCCATGTCCTCCAGCAAATGGCGCTCCTTGGTCAAGAACATTGCCATTGGGTAACGACTAAGTGCATCTGCAACAACATTAGCCTTACCCGGATGGTACTGCAGGTTGATATCAAAATCCTTCATTAGCTCCAGCCATCGTCTTTGTCTCATGTTCAGCTCCTTCTGAGTGAAAACATATTTCAGACTTTTGTGGTCCGTAAATATTTCCACTCTCTCTCCATACAGGTAGTGCTTCCATAGCTTCAAAGCAAATATCACCGCTGCAAGCTCCAAGTCATGTGTGGGGTAGTTCTTCTCATGAGTCCGCAATTGTCTAGATGCATAGGCAATCACTTTCCCGTGTTGTTGAAGAACGCAGCCCAGTCCTTTTCCGGAAGCATCACTATAGATTGAGAAACCACCGGTACCTGCGGGTAGCGCAAGTATCGGTGCAGTTGTGAGCCTCTTCTTCAGTTCCTCAAAAGCTGACTGGCACGCTTCAGACCATATGAACTCTTCATTCTTCCTGGTAAGCTTCGTCATTGGCTCCGCAATCTTGGAGAAATCATTCACGAACTTCCGGTAGTAGCCAACTAGTCCCAAAAAGCTCCTGATCTCTGCAACCGAGCTTGGTGCAGTCCACTTCTCAATAGCAGCTATCTTCTTTGGATCCACCGAAATTCCTTTTCCTGTGACTACATGGCCCAAAAATTCCACCTTGTCTAAAAAGAATTCACATTTGGATAGCTTACCATAGAGCTTCTCCTTCCTCAAGGTACTCAGCACTTTCCTCAAGTGCTCTTCATGCTCTTTCTCCGTCTTCGAGTAGATCAGTATGTCATCGATAAAGACAACAACAAACTGATCCAGATATTCATGGAAAACCTTGTTCATGAGGTTCATGAATACCGCGGGAGCATTCGTCAGTCCAAACGGCATGACCAAGAATTCAAATTGTCCATACTTGGTGTTGAACGCCGTCTTGGGAATATCCTCCTTCCTGGCCTTGATTTGATGGTAGCCTGATCTGAGATCTATCTTTGAAAATACCTTGGCTCCGCTCAGTTGATCAAACAGGTCGTCGATCCGGGGCAGGGGGTACTTGTTCTTGATGGTGATGTTGTTCAGCGCCCGGTAGTCGATGCACATCCGCACGGTTCCATCCTTTTTGGGCACGAACAAAATTGGTGCTCCCCAGGGTGAAGCTCCGTCTCTGATAAATCCTTGCGATCTCAGCTCGTCGATCTGATCCTTCATCTCCTTAGCCTCCTTAGGGTTGACTCTGTAGCATCTCCGAGAAATAGGGGAAGAGCCGGGTACTAGATCGATAGTGAATTCCACACCTCGATCCGGCGGCAATCCTGGAAGACTATCTGGAAAGACGTCCATAAATTCCGCAATGATAGGGTGAGGAGGCCCGGGTTCTTCGGTGATTGAGGAGTAGGTGATACTCTTCATATCTTCCGGAGCCCGAGAGATTACAAACTCCGGTTCTCCTGGTGGGCTGAAGATTACACATCCTCAGTGACAATCTATCAGCGCATGCTGTTCACTTAACCAGTCCATCCCTAGGACTACATCATAGTTGGGCAGGGGCATCACTAGTAAAGGTGTTGAGAACTGATGACCAGAGATGGTTATGGGACAATTACAAGCCTCAGTGATGGGTATAGGTCCACCACCGGTCATAACCCTACTAATCACCTTGCTAAGTCCCGAATCTATGTGGTGTGCAGATATAAACTTGGATGATATGAAACTATGTGATGAACCCGAATCAAATAATGCTAGAGCAGGATGTGAAAACACATAAATGGAACATGTGATGACATCTGCGGTGGGTTCCTGCTCTGGCTCCTGCTCATCAGCTGCTAGGGCAAAAGCTCGCCCGGTCTTCTGCTGGTGCTGTCCAAACTGTTGTTGCTGAGTAGGTAGGGGAGCTCTCTGCTGGTTGGTTCCTGGCCGGTGGCCTGACATGGGGCATTCCTTCACTTGGTGGGTGGCAGACCCACAGACTAGGCAGTGTCCTAGCCTCTTCCTGCAGATGTTTGACTGATGCCCTGGCCTCTTGCAATAGTCACAGACAGGGATCTGCTTCTGATGTGCTCTGTCATTGGTCCTCGCCTGATGATGAAGATGTTGCTGGTGCGAGGGCCTGTTGTTGTTGTTGTTGTTGGGCCTCTTCTGATTACCCTGGAAGTTGCTAGTTCCAGGGTACTCCCTCTTAGATCGAGAAGGCTGGCTCTTCTCCACGTCCTGAGCTCGGATCAGGATCCTCTCATAGATCTTAGCGCCACCTGCGATCACAGGGGTGCGAATCTCTTCTCGTAAGCCATACCTGAATCGCTCAGCACGATCCTTGGGGTCAGCTACCAGGTTCTGGGCAAAGCGGCTTAGTCGGCCGAACTCTGCCGCATACTCGCTGACCGTCATGTTTCCCTGCTTCAAGTTCTGGAATTGCCTCTCCATTTCCCGCATCCGATGTCGGGAAGAACTTCCTGCGGAACAGCTTCTTGAAGGTGTCCCAGTCGAGCTGCTTGTCCTGGAGTCGGGGTTCATTCCGATACCAGGTGCTCGCCACATCCTGTAGTTGGAGTCCTACAGCTTCCGTCTTGAGGTCCTCCGGGAGTCGAGCGACGCTCAAGAGACGCTCCATATGGTCTAGCCATTCATCGGCGTAGATGATACCCTCGGTCCCTTTGAAAGGTCGAGGGTCTTGCTTCTTAAAGCTTTCTATATCTCCAACCTTCATGCAATAATACGCCTCTAATCAAAAGAATGGCCTTTAAAGAAATATAATTAACTCCTGAATCATGCTTACCTTGGCAGGTCGTGGCCCTGATGAAGTGGTTCCTCCTCTCTCGAGGGCAGCCATGGCCACGTTGTGGACATTCTCCATGCCTTCTCTCATAATCGCGGTCTGCTCGCGATGGGCTTCAGCTTGGGCAGCAGTCTGCTCTCTGTGGGCTTCTGCTTGAGCTCTCTGTGCTTCAAGCACTCCTCGTAGCATTCCCACTAGGTCAGTGGGATCCACGGGTACTGGTGGAGCAGCTGGTGCGGGCACTACCGCAGGGGTCTGCGGCTCAGCCCGGGAAATTGCCGGTTCTGCCGCTTGCGCTGTGGAAGCGTAAACGGGCCGGGAAGCTGGTGCAGCATGGGGACGGTCTGTCAGCTGCAAGGGAAGTGGGTCCCGGCGGGCTTGAGAAGGGGTGTAATCAGTTGATGACACCTCATCGTCAGCAGGGCCGGATCTGGTAGTCTTTCCTTTGGCCATGATCTGGAAGGTTTAGGGTACATACATAAGCAAGGTATCATACCAGTCTATAATCAAACAAAAATATTTATTTATATAGTTCGGTCCTATGTCGTGACAAATCAATGTTCTAGTGTTCTATTTGTTTCTAGGTATGTTTTCCTAAGTTGTTGTACGAAATGACCTGCATGGGCCACCACTGAAAACATGTCACGACCCGATCCCAATAATCTGGGTCTAGTCGGATCATGTCCAGCCTGCACCGTTGTTGAGACGACGACAGTAAGCTGTTCAGTAGCAGGTAACCATACAACAACACAACTATTTGTCACAACTCAACTTCGAAAATAAACTTTATTAAACTGAAATTTAAATACAAATGTAACTGTTCTGAAAGGAAATACAGAATTTTGAAATAAAAGAACAATGCAGAAATAAAATCTATCTAGCGGCCGGATCATCGACCTCAGTCCCATCGTCCTCCTGTGGGGACTCTGGCAGCACAACCGGGTACAACACAGGGTCGTAGTAGCTGTTGTAAAACCGGTCTGTATCCTCAATATCCCCTAAAAATATATCTCCAGTCAGGAGGGAGCAAAGTACAATTCATGCTAATTTTTAAACAGTTAAATAAGTAATAGAATCATGCAGTTCTAAACAGTTTTAAAATATGAACAATTTGTTACAGTAAAAACAGTGATTTGAACAGGCAATGAAATATGACCGGCTTAGGTTTGTTACAGGAAGGATAAGGGGTTTTTATTACAGTAGTGGTCATAATCATTACGCTATTCCCCAGTCCCCAGTAGTTACAGTACAGTACTCTCGGAGAGAGTTTCGTGTTTGCATCGTGGTTTAAAATTGCAGTAAAGCGATTAAATAAATAACTGTAAACTAACATAAACTATACTTGCCTCAAATGGAAATGACTAGAGGGGTAGAAGACTTCGAGACGGGGAGTTAGAGTCGTCCTCGAATTCCTACATTCGAGAGATTGACTCAGCATTAGGTTTACCAACTTAGCTAGGCTAGTTGTAATCTCTATTTGCGTCCTAGTCCATTTTAGTTCTTTAATTAACCAACACAGAAAAACACGGTTATTAAGTGCGTTGATTAAACACGAGGGAAAATATCATTTTAACTATTGAATTCGGGAAATCATCGTCGATGCCAGATTATTAGGAAAACTTGGTAATTTTTATAAATATAAATATAAAGCTAATTTTTCTTATTTTAGTGAGAAAATACGTGATTTTTAATTATTAACAAACTCGTCAATTTTAGGTGAAAAAATATTAATTAATTTTATACAAAAATACGTTTTAATCATTTTAATCGTTAAATAATAAAAACTCGCAAAACCAGAAAATGACAGAAAATCTAAGCTATTACAGTCACAGACCAGCCAGCTGGGCTTATGCCCATTACAATTTATTTACATAAATTGAAATAAGATAAACCGCCGTTAGTCCTAAACTGAGATATTAAAAAATATAAACAGAAATTAAATATAAAAATAAAGTAAATCATAAGTCTCAGATATGGTCCGATCCTCATTTTGGCTAATTGCCTCAACGTCCGGGCGAGGCCGGTTTCGTTTGCACTTAGCCGGGTCCATTGACCGATACGGTCGTCACCCCAAAATCAAATATCGAATAAATTTCGAAAATTATTTTAAATTCATTTTTAAATTAATTCAGGATTTACGAAAAAATCGGGCAGCATCTCCTCTATTTTTGGTCAACCCAAAAACTGGGAAAATGGCGTCGATAATTCCTGCAAGTCCCAAACCAGGGAAAAATCCGAATTTTATATATATAAAATATCCACAACCAATCAACAACATAATCGGGACGACCCGAAATAATTTCGGAAGTCCGATTCCAAATCCACGAATCACAGAACGTTCCCGGAAAAATTCGGAAAGCCAACACATACTAAAAATCAATTCCCGAAATATTCCGGGAATTCAAAATAATCCACGGGACCTTTCCGAAAGTCCCGGAAAATTACGTCGCTAAAACCGAATTTCCAAAGGAAATCGGGGACCATTTCATCATCGACAAGATAATAAAAATAGCGGGACAGGGGGTTATACCTCGGATTGCTCGGCTAGAGCTCTCAGATGAATATTAAAGAAGAAAAAGAGCTCCGACAGCGACGAACTCCCGAAACAGTGCTGTAATAGCAACGCCAACGGAGAACGCTGGAAGAAATCAGAACTAGGGCACGACAGAAGTGCTGGAACAACGGGGAGAGCTCGATCAAGTGTGCAGCGGCCACAGGGGCTGTCGGCGCGCTGTCGCGGTTGCCGAGGGGAGTTCGGCGAGGTGGTCGGCCGCCGAAGGGGGCGACGGGGGCGGTGCTGTCGGGCGTCGGGGTGGCGCTGACAGGGGGAGACGGGCGGCGCTGGGCTGGAGTGGGTCGCCGGAGTCGGCGTCAACGGGGAACGGCCGGCCGCACAAAGGGGCGGGTCGGCAGTCGGCCGAGGGCGGCGCTGTCGGCCGGAGCTTGGCGCCGAGAGGCGGTCGGCGGAGGGTTGACGCGGCTAGGGCTCACGTGGGCGCGCGAGGGGGAGCGCTGGTCGGGGTCGCCGGAGCACTGGCCGGGGCGCGGCGAGCTCGGGGCTTGGCGGAGGAGCGGCTCGGGTAGAGGGTTGGTGGGGAGTGAGGATGAGGGTTTGGTCTTCTGTGAAGGAGAGAATAGAGAGAACAGAGAGGGAGAGAGGTGAGTTTGGTGAGATGGAGTTGTTCTCCTGTTGAGAAGAGAGTGGGGGAATTATTAAGGAGAGGTGGTGCTGTGTGTTCGTGGAAGAGAGGGGTTAGGTGTGTGCTGGTGAGCAAAATGAGGGGGAGTGGGAGAGAGAATAGGCAGGCTTTACCAACTCGTGAGGGAGTGGGGTGCTGGTCCTACGGGACCAGCCAACGTTTACTTTATTATATATATTTTTTTTAATTAATAGTTAACCAAGTCAAAAACCAGATTTGGAAATAGGAACAAGGGTTGGGTTTGGCTCAGGCCTGGGTCTGGGTTCGGACTCGGGTCTGGGTCTAAACTCAAAAGCCATGTTGTAAATTATTTTCGAAATTCTTTTCACTCAAAAATATTTAATAATAATAATAATAATAACAACTTGGAAATACTAATTATAACACTATTATTAATTAATTACAAGCATGGGTTTCACAGAACAAGCTCATAGTAGGTGATTAATGGGTTCACAGATAGCTGGTGTGTTAGGAACATCTGTTTCCCTTGATCTCATGGTGTAGACACAGTGTTCTAAAAATCGGCCTAGGCGCCCGCCTAGGCGCCGCCTAGGCGCTAGGCGCCCGCCCACCGCACCGAAAACCCCCTAGGCGGTGGGCTAGGCGGCTAGGCGGGCCCTAGGCGCCCCTAGGCGGGCCTAGGCGGGCCTAGGCGCCCCTAGGCGGTGGGTTTTTGTAATTTTTTGATTTTTTTTTTGAATTTTTTTTTGATTTTGTTTATTCTTAGTTGTATTTTGGATATTTGTTTGGGTTTTAAGATAGTATTTGGATTTTAGAACATTGAAATTTCAAATTTCAAAATTCAAAATTCAAAATTTCAAAAATTTCAATTTTTTTTTTTTTTTTTTTTCTAGGCGGCCGCCTAGGCGGGCTAGGCGCTAGGCGGACCTCCGCCGCACCGAGTCCGCCTAGCGCTTTTTACAACATTGTGTAGACAAGAAGGTCACGGATTTTCTTAAGCTCATGGTAGCAACAGGTTCATGGGTAGAAAATGAATCTTCGTGGATCCATGGGTTCCTCTTATACTCATGGTAGACAGTAGAGGTTCATGGGTTCTACTTGAGTTCATGGTAGAGGGGAAAAAAGTTGGAGGAAGGCCAAAATATTAGTTTTGTATTGTTAACCCAAGGGTTGACTTAAATTTTGGTTGTCAGAGACAGAGGAGAACTCTTAACTCACATTATTTGGAATTTGGGAGACTTTCCACTATTATTAAGGTTTGGGATACCTAACTCTAAATATATAGATTTAAGGGACTTATATAAGAAAACCCCTAAAAACAAATATTTAAGACTAGTAAGCATAGAAACTTCAAGCAAGGCAAAATAGCTGTGTCCCACGTATGTCAGACACCGACACTCCTCGAACACCAGTTAAGCTTGGAAAACCTCACCAAATTGGTCTGGATACAGGTCACAGAGAGCATGAATGCCATTTCTTTCTGATCATTGGTTAAGCATATAACAAAGATTCTTTTTACCTTAAAAGATCATCATTTAACTAGATAGTTATATGCAAAAAACAAGTATCCCTTCCCTAATTGAATTCAAAAAAATTGTAAAAAAATAAATTGTGCTATTAATATAACCAATCAACTTTCGATTTCAAATCCAAAATCTGAAGTTTAATGGGTGTTTCAAATGTCAAGCTTCAAATGACGGAACCTTTTGCACGAAATCAATGCCATAAATACATAAATTTTTCATGTGTGTTAACATCCTCCTAATACAGATTGAATGAAAAGATCTATCTTTGACTCATAGGAGCATACTTTTTCAGCAACCAAATAATAAATAACATATACTAATCTATGCTCCTATAAATTATAAGCATATAGGTACTAAGGTAACTTATAAAACTCTTGGTTTATGTTAACACATTCCCCATACAAATAATCTCCTAATTCTGTTACATCTTCTCCCCTTGTAATCTGAAAAATAGAAGACTTTACATATAGGTTTCACAGAAAAGGAATTTTACAAACTAACTTAAATAACTTCTAAAAGCCATTTTGTAATTACAAAAGAATTTTTTTAATTTACAGTTGAGTACTCGACACTATTGTCATTTAACATATTGAATATTGTATTATAGGTAATTAAATTAACAAGTCTAGTACCAAATAACAGAAATTGTTTCTATATAATTGTCCGATTATAATGTGACAGTCCTACTGTGTGGTTAGAATAGGACTCCTCTTCCTTGGTTTAATGTAGAATGTTTGTTTATAGTATTTTTTTTATTAATCTATGCATAGGTCAATATGATATAGTACATTACACTTCCATATGTTTTGTGTGTGTGTGTTCGTCCTCATCTTCACACTCCATGTTATCATGCTTCTTTGGTTGAAAGTCTCGCTTTTGTTTCCATAAAAGAGAGTTACATCAATTAAACCAGCTTGGAACTGTCATACACAAGCAGGCTCAAAGATTATATCAGTGGCAAGAAAGATCTAAGTAAATTACCTTCTGCAATGATCGTCCGCACAACACCTTCATCGCATCACAAAAATCATCATAAGTTTCAAACTGAACGCAGATCTTGCATTGAATTCCTGATACAATTTCCCCTCCAGTTTCATCTCCTTTCTTACCTAGATCATCGTCGGCAGCAACATTAAGTTTCCTACTTGATGCAATCAAGGGTGTCAAAGGACAGTGTACAAGCTATCTACTAGATGCATACTATTGTGATGAAGAAACTTTAAAAAATCATACAATCTAACATGCAATAATCATTTTAAATCAGATTCAGCATGTGCAATAATTATAGAGAAATCTGTTGACCAAAATATAAAGTGGTGTTGGTCATCCACATCAACTTATGCTGTCTCAAAATAATGGAATTTTTTG
The DNA here is from genome assembly GCA_029216955.1 of Iris pallida. Classification (NCBI taxonomy): domain Eukaryota; kingdom Viridiplantae; phylum Streptophyta; class Magnoliopsida; order Asparagales; family Iridaceae; genus Iris; species Iris pallida. Next base: position 7,445,832 of record JANAVB010028398.1, read on the forward strand.
TTCAAATTGACACACAGTTAAGGGTGTAGTTTTTATACAAGAAAATATGAAATGGTAGTCGGTCAAGGAAAAGTCTACATCTAAACAGCTAATTCTTTAACAGTGACAAGGAAAAGAAGAACACAAAGATGCAGCACAACACATCTAAGTTAAGTTCATGTAATCAATCTGTGAAATTAGTTAGGATTAGGAACTACAATCTTATCAGTCAATAAGTTAGGCAACAACAAAGCCTTTATCCCATAAATTTGGGTCAGCTATTTGAATTTTTTTCTTCTATTCAGCCATGTCCGCTATACATTAGCAAAAACCATATCATTTGTTATCAACTCAATCCAAGTCAGACATACCCTAGTTCTAGCAACTCCTTTGACTAATATCTCATCTATTTATTTGTATATGTTGCACATGTCAAGACCACCTAAGACGATTTTCTTCACCCTCAATCGGTGCCACTTCCAACTATCCATGAGTACGATCATTGCTTATCCTATCTTCTAATGTATTACCGTCCATCCATCTTATCATTCTCGTTTCATCTATGCTCTTCAGGACATGTTCTTGAGTTGCCCAACTCTCAGATCCAAAAAGCATGGCCAATATTATATAGTTGTTCAACAGAACACTCCTTTCACCTTCAATGGCAGCTTGCGATCACAAAACTGCATAAATGCACTTCCATTTCAACCATAATGTTTTAATTCTATGAAGAACGTCATTCTCAATCTCTTTATCATAATGATTAAATCAATAATATATATTAAATTCCGAAAACTACCACTAGTAGGTATCTCTTATACATCAAGGTGTACTCCCGCATTCCTCTTTGACTTTTGGTTAATAAGTTAGAGATCCTAAATTAAGAAGAATCTTGGAACAATGATTAGCAATATGATTGAACCAATAGATAATGTTTCAAAGTAGCTGTTGTAATACAAAATACAAATATAAACATTTGAGATAGGGAGAAAAATAACAAAGGATACCGGTATAAGTCTGTAGGGATAACTGGGGATGTAAAATTCTGGTTATATTATGAATTTAGGATCTTCAAATATTTTACGTGTGGGAATGTCATTCATTATCGCTCTTTGGCTTAATGTATCATAGAGATTAATGCAATTCCTTATAGTAGATTGTATCATATTACCTCTTCCGTTCTTCATCCAGATTCTTTATAGTATAGGGAAGTTGGAGGGTGCATCTTGGCTGCATGTGCCTAAAATGCATAGCAAAAAGGTAGGTCTCCCTACCCACCAATTTGATTTTATGGCGTGACCCTCCCATGCATAGCTAACTTCACTAGGAGCTTGGGAACAACATAGAGAGGACATCAGGTTGATAGGCAGTTATAAATTCTGTCAATTACTTTTATGGAGCTTTCTTGTGCATAGATGACCCCATTCGGATGGAAGGAGGGTTGGATGATGATGATGATGATGACAGTCAGATATTTGACCTTCAGATAGTCTAGGGACATTCCAAACGCTAACATTTGAGACACTTAACACACATGCCTCGTGTCAAGATGACAACACTTCAGATACTAACATTTGAGACACTTAATGTGTGTGCCTCATGTCAAGGAAACACTATATCTAATAAGATTATAAGTTTGAAGAGTAGACGAGAGTGCAAGAGAGCAGATAGCCATAATTAGGTAGGATGTGACAGTATAGAGATTAATGGTTGAAGTCTGTAGTGAAATATAACTGGAACATAAGTGACGAGATAATAGCAATAATGATGACAAATAACAAACCTAGAGGCTATAAAGGAAGGCTTTAAAAAGTTCATCTTGACTAGAAGTAAACTCAAACAGAACTTGCTTGGAGAAACCCCTTTTTCAATCAACTCGTAATAGGAACTTTGTGGGTGTTAGCAACAGTTAACAGTTTCTGCTAAGAACATCTGTAGGTGCCAATAAAAGCAGCAAATAGTAAGCCTTTCAAGTAAATTAATAGAGGGGATAGGATAGACATGCTACTTTAAATACCAAGAAGAACTTGGATAGACACTTATACTATTTTTGTGCCTCATGATTAAACATAGGCATCTCTGTCCACAATTCATGCCAATTTTCTATGTACAACTCCTCCTCAATAAGAGGAACAAGTAACAAAACCAATCAACATAAAAGTTGGAATATTAAATCGATGGTCCCTCCTTCCTTTATCCATCTGTTGTTTGGATGTTACCCTCGCCTTAACTGACCATTTTAGCAAGAGAAAGTGGACTTTCTTCATGATGTTTCATGTTGTCAATGCTTCTCCAACATACTAGGGACCTACACACTCTAGGTATACAATGTGCCATGCACATAGAGAGAGGGGGTGAATGTGAATCCCATATGTTCCTCGTCTTACTATTCCTTAATGTGACCACATTCCACATGATGCACCATAAATATTAACGAGTATATAACAAAAGGGGATGGGGTTGATTAGCCACTAATAGGCAGGGAGGGATCAAAATCCAATAAATCTCGTCCTATAAATAGGTCTCTCATAATGTGACCACACTCCTATCTATACATGTATATAGTTGGGAGTTCGGTATAATCAAATAATCAATTTTGAACTATCATTTTCTCCTTACCTTAACATGGAGATGGCCTACATAGTTAGAACTCGGAACTAAAAGTTATATATTTACAAGACCACCACCCCCCACCATCATCAATTGCACAGCATGCCATGTTCGTTGAGCCATGGGCAACACCATCCATAGGAAGACAGAGGGGTTAGTGGATGATGGGGTTATAGCATTCCATCAATTCAAAGCTAGAACAAGAACAGTGGCTACAGAACAAGCATCCAAAATGAAGTAAACAGAAAGGAATTTCAAGAAACAATAAAGGTCTAATTTCCAACAAATAATCACATATGATGAACGTGAAATGTTGAGAGAATAGCCAGACGGTCAATTAAATAAACAATCAAATATGGTGAACAGAAAATGTTAAGAGAATAACAAGTCGAGCAATTATATAATGAATGTTGTCAATATTCACTAATATCATTAACATCTTTCAAATAATACAAGTTTTAATACAAAGGGATGGCTATAGCAAGATTATCACAGAAACTTTTATACTGTGTCTCCCCTCCCACACAACCAAACAAAAGGAATCAAAAGAAAAATGATTACACTGGAAGATGGTCAGTCCAACCTACATGTTCAATGTCTATTTATTTGTCTTTTTCAAGGAGTTCCACCGGTTCCTTTTTTTATTTTTCACTATGCCTGTTAAACTTATAATTCGTACGAAGTATTTCTCCATTCACTATCACAGCTTAAGTGATGAAGTAGCACCTACCCAAGGTTGTGAAAAGCTTTAGGCGCTAGTCGGGCGGTCACCTTCCGCCTAGCCCGCCTAGGCAGCCGCCTAGATCTAGGCGGTTCAAAAAATTAAAAAAAAATCCAAAATAATCTACTAAAAATTACAGAAAAAATCCATAAAACCCCAAAACATGCATAGTTGGGCGTCAGGGGGACTAGGCGGGCACCTAAGCGAGCATCGGACGGGCACCCGGCGCCTAGCGCCTAAGCGGCCGCCTTTTAGAACAGAGCACCTACCAAGTAAAAAAATGCAATTTTTTCCTAAATATATACACCACTTAACTACTAAGTAATATCTCAGTATTGAAAATGCAGTTCTTCCCTAGATATATATTTTAAATAATTTGTTAGTAGAAACTACAAAACTACATGTTAAAATTCAATCATCCCACTCATTCAGTACATTAAGCCTTTATGCTTGATACAATGAACAACGATAAATAATACCATAGATGTGTATGATTTTGAAGCAATCACCATAAACACTACTATGAAGGAAACCAAAAATTTACCTTATTTTCCCAATTGCTGAAAAAATAGTATGTGAAACCAACATGGAAGGCTTCGACGAAACTCTGGGCTCAGCAAACCATCGCGATGGAAGGCCTTGGACAATTATTGTGTCAGGACGTCGAGCTGCGCCCCTTAAATAATTCCCTATGGCCATCAACTTTGTCAAATAGATAAAATAATGACAGTATATGCGGTATAAAATTAAGCGCAAAGAAATGGAGAATGATTTGCATCCCAACTCAAATACAGCCCTGATTTTTGGGTTTCGGATTATGATTAATCCCTTAACATATCAAGATGAGTATGAAATCCAAATAAAAATAAACTTTCTTCGTGGATCATGGATTATTGAAGCAAGTACATTGACCCATCAAAGCAATATTTTAAATAACTTAATTCTTCCAAATGTTAATTACTTCATGGCGCATGCTAATAATAATAACAGCATGGACTAATATCTTTATTGCTCTAATATTCAGCAACTTTATTTATACTTCTCCTGCCTGATTAGTTGGTACACCTTATAAGAGAATAATTTGTATGGCTTATATTGTATTATATAATTGTTGCTCCTAGCAGATGACCTGTTTTTATCATAAGCCTCCATAATTGCCAAGAAACAATAATCATAAATTAATCGAGTTGGATCATCTAAAATCAGAATCTCGTCTAGATATTGCAGAAATTAATCAAGGAAGCAATTTGGGTTTCTTAATAGAGTTGGATCCAGGTGTGGTTCTCATAAATGAAACCGAATCCAGCTCTAGTGTATGACAACTACCCAAATTTGGGAATGCAGGAACTAGAGAATGAGGAATTCAGTACGGGTTTGACATGATGCAAGAAAAACTTTTAACCAAAATCCATGCTCGGTTTTTGCTTTTTACTACAAAATGTAAAGTCGTCCTTCCATCAATAGGTGTCCGCTAAGAGAATATATGAAAATTACCATATACTTTTAGTTATGTGAATGAAGGTTCACAAAACTTTTAGGTCTGATGCCGCAACATCTAAGCTATTCTAGCATAGAACTGTGTCAGGGGCTGCTTACAGTTTTATTCCCAAACGAAGCATTTTAATCAGAGATGATACTGGAACATAGAGTAGACTGAAGGTTCACAAAGTGCTTAGGATGGTAGAAACATACTGACGGTCATGCCTCCTTTAAGTATATAGATATTTGTTGCTAGTAGCTACTAATATGAAATCAATAAAATTCAAAGATTAAATACAATCATGTGCAGCAAAACTAGGGTTTGATCCATGAATGGTGAAGAACATATGCATGTTCAGCAAACTGCCCTTAATCAACACAGGCCTCAGGCTCAAGCATTTCTTGAGGAGATGATAGGTGGGTTTGGTAACCATAAATTTTGGTTCGATTATGGATTCATGTAAATGAATCCAATGTTCATACGTAGAAATGAGATAAAACTCAAGAAATACAGTATTACAGTTCATAATAACCAATCAAATAAAGCAAAATTTAGGGTTAGGTTAGGCTTGGGGCGTTCCATGACGAGAGGATAGGTGGATCCGTTAAAAGTAGTTTTTTGGTCATATTATGGATTTGTTCACATGAATCTAATTGTCCACATATACCAATTATATAAAGTATGATATAAGACTTGGTTGCTATAGCTTATAATAACCAATCAAATACAGCAAAAACTAGTGCAAGGTTAGGCTCGGAGCATTTCTTGAGAGAGGATATGTGCCAACCAAGAATTTTGGCTGGATTCTGGATCGACTTACATGAATCCAATGCTTATGTACAAACTAACGATATAAAACTAAATAAATAGACTTCATAATAACTATTCACATACAACACAAACTAGGGTTAGGGTTACGCTCAAGGCGTTTATCGAGGATAGGATAGGTGGACATGTCGGACAGAGAATTCAGGTTCGATTATTGATTAATTTACATGAACCCAATGCTCAAATATAGTAATATATAAAATCTAAGGAGCATAGACACTATGAAAATTGGCGGCATGCCAGTGCCCATAACATACTAGAACATACTAACATAGTAGAAAACTGAACTCGGACATGTCATATCCATATCGTGTCGGAAGATCAGTGGATTGAGCCAGCCACGGGGGCGTATTCTTCCTTCCATTTATAAAAATGGTGGGAGTTGGGAGCAGTGGGCCCAAAATGCATGCAATGTAGTGTGCACAAAGTCCCGTGCGTAACGCCATATATATATATATATATATATATATATATATATATATATATATATATATATATCCACCTTGTGTCATTTGCTCAACACTGATATGTCGGCCGATATGTCGAACATGCCACTGACATCTACCAACACTCATAGTGACTTGCATGATCCAAATGCTTTTGAATATCCATAAAGTTTATATTAGCTAATCAAATACAACAAAACTAGGGTTAGGGTTAGGGTTAGGCTCAGGGCATTCCTTGTGGAGAGGATAGCTGGAATTGTCGAGGGCAGAATTTTGCTTGGATCATGGATTAACTTACATGAACCCATTGAATATAGTAATGATATAAGCCCTAGGGCGCATAGACACTATGACAATCGGTGGCAACAACCGGTGGCAAGTCATTTTCGTGCCGAACACGCCAAAATATTACACCAACGTAGTAGAAAACTCCACTCTCACATGCCGTATCCATATCATGCCACACCGTAATCGTGTCCATGCAACATAGTAGAGAACTCGTGCACATAGTAGAGAACTCGACAAATACGTTTCAAAATAAGCAATAAAATACAGCAAAAAGTATGGTTAGAGGTACGGTTAGGGTTAGGACCAATGCTTAGAATAATCAATAAATTACGGAAAGAAAGAAAAAAATAAAGTAGGGTTTGGGTTTGGGATCATTACGGTTTCCCGGAAGCGGCTGGAATTCCTCCCAGGACCTCTTCATCTTCTCGAAATCGTCCCCCTCGGGAACCTCGACCCTCATCTCGAACCCGACCCCTTCCAAATTGAGCTCGATCCCTCCCAGCGTCCTCACCACGCTCTCCCTCCACTCCGCAAACCTCATCCACTCGTCACCGCCGCCTCCAGCGTCCTCCCCCTCCTTCTTCTTCTTCTTGAGAAACCCCAGTTCTCGGACGTAGAGGGTCCCGGAGGCGACGGGCTCGTCGCGCCTGCGCTTGTGGAGGTCGGCGCGCTTCTTGACGAGGAGGTCGTCGTCGGGGACGGAGAGGGAGAGCGGGGGGAGGGAGAGGAAGCGGAGGAGGGAGTTCCGGAGCTGCCACTCGTCGATGGGCCTGACGGCCGGGTCGGAGCGGAAGAAGGTGAGGAGGAGCTTGAGGCGCGGGGAGAGGGAGAGGGAGTTGGGGAGGAGGAAGGGCTCGGTGGGGGAGAGGGACGGGACGATGGACATGGCGCTGCTGCTTGGAACTGAGGAAATGCTGAAGTGAGGGAATTTGGGGAACTAATTGGGGCTTTAGAAAGGGTATTTATAAGGGCACTTCAAAATTTACTCGGGACTAGTCTGGATTGGGACTGGTCTAGATTTTTTTGTGTTTTACTCAGGACAGCCCATTTTTTCGAAACCCCCCCCCCCCCCCCCCCCCCCCCCTCCCCCCTCCCCCCTCCCCCGGCGTACTCTCCTTCGTCTGTTTTCTCTCCGGTGCGCTCTCCTCCGTCAGCACCCCTCTACGGAGCGTCATCCTCTGCCGTCGCGCACTCCTACTCCGCCAGATCCGATGTCGTACCTCTCGTGGTTCTCCTTCCGCGAGTGAGGGTGAACGAGGACACATGGCTCGATGGGTCTGCAGAGGAGTTTCCTCTCTCTCTCTCTCCCTCTCTCTCTCTCTCCCTCTTGAGTAGGAGTTCCTAAGGAGTTTCCATCAAAAAATGATGGATGTGAAAATGGAAGAATTTTGGGGGACAGGAACTGCACCATGTCAATTCCACCCAAAAAAATCAGTTTCGTGTTGGACAACCAAACGCCTGAACTCCCATGAGTTCAACCGAGTTTTACAGTTTTACTCCAAATCATGTCCACTTAGTGAACCAAACAGGCCCTTAGTGCACACTGCATTGCATGTATATTGGGTTCACTGTCTCCGACTCCAACCAAATAAATCGAAGGAATAATACACACACGTGGCTCGATCCACTGATTTTCCGCCATCCAGCCGGGGACTTAGAGCATCTCCAACCCTATTGTCTTGTTTTGTGTTATGATTCCTATGTGACATGAGGCACAAGACAATGTCTTTCCTATGTGGCAACATGATATTCACACAAGACAATGATATATTGATTATGATAAATTTGAAGAAGGCTTAGGTCAGACATGCTTTCATATTTTTGCTCCAGTTTACATTATCATATATTGATTATGATAAACACTTACCCCACAAATATACAACGAGTACAAAATGACAATAAATAGATAAAAATGGAAATACATAAACGATCCCACCGAATTGTTATATGCAGTAATTATTCAAACATCAATTAGGTAACCTTTATTTTCTTACACATTACAAAGGATTTTATACAAAAACAAATAGAGTTTGTACAAAAATAAATTCCTCCAGATAACATGCAAAACTGCAGCATCCACACAGTGAGATTAAAAGTGTAATTCTAATGTCGGAAAAGCTAATTTGCCCGCAGGCGGACTGGCCGCCTGCCACGTGGTCGCACCCCATTGCCCCCCATCCCCCCCCCCCCCCCCCCCCCCCCCGGGCGTATTCACGGGTCCCATGCCGGTTGACCTGCCAAAGGGGTGACGACACGTGGGAGGCGGACTGGCCCGCAGGCGGGCAACATAGCAGTTCTCTTCTAATATACATAATTAAGATAAATTAGGATAAGGTAAGAACCCTTCTATCTGCCCTCTCCACATGTTTATGGGGTATATTTATCAAAAAGGAAATATCCCATCCTTGATTCTGTTTTCTTTCCATGTGTCCAGTATCTCTGATGCTGATGGTAACTTGCAGGAAGAACTGCTCATGTTGACAGTTAGCAAGTCGAGTGTAGATTCACTACTCGAAGCATCTGAATAGTCATCTGCAGTAAAATCTGGTCCTCTTCCATTATGCCCATTGCTTGAACTAGATGCCTCATATTTGTCAACTGGTTCTTGCAACAGAATATCAATGTCGTAGTCGTTGCTGTTTGTGTCATCCTCCCATCTAGGCTGTGAATCAGCTGGATGGTAAGCCCGAATCCTCCCACGATTTTTTACATCTTCATTCACTCGGGAGGTCAAATTATCTCCTGAAACTTCGTTACGAGCAGGAAGTACAAGGGTTTTCTTTGAAAGGATTTGCCCACAGAGGAACTGAAGCGATCTTAAAAAACTACAGAAGGGTTCTTCCATCACAAGGTTGCTACTGTTATCGAGAAAGTTGTTTAAGTTCTGCAATGTATCCTTGTTGATTCTATGCTTGTTTCTCTCAAACAGCTCTATCCAGTGGCTTTCATTGACTTGCATAGAAGCATGAGCCATGCCATTGATGAGCGAAACTCCTCTCTCAAAATTTTGCTGAGAAATGGCCTGGCATACTGTTTCTTTGAAGAGCATCACATGAGGGATCTCCTCCGCTTCTAGAACTGCGTCAAATGCATGCTCCAGCAAATGCCACTGCAGGAAAAGAGGAGGAAGTTAGTTCTGAGTTGTTTACTTCTTTCTTGCATAATTTGATATCAATGAAATTGGCAGATTTGGATATCGTTCATTATATACACAAACCATGAATACCGTATAGGGCAGTTTAGAGTACAAAACCCAGTCGACAAAAGGGCAATGAACAGTGAGCTATGCAAGTATGAGAAACCTCTATGAAAGAATTTGACAGTTTTATTACGGATGTCAACTTGAAGTCAACCATGTGTTTTGGTGCCAAATTCCTAGTGAATATAGTATAAGCAAGAGAGGGCCTTGCCAATAGAACCTAGAAGGCTATTTGGCATGCAGGTAGACCTACCAATTTGGTATGCAGTTTAAGCATGTGCAACCAAAGAGCGGGGATATGCAGTTCCCCTAGACTTGAAGTCTAGAAAAAGCTTCAGAAGAAAAGGTAGATGATACGATTTGCTTTAGGAAATTGCATTCATCTCCATGGCACATTAGACCAAAACAAGTGAAAAATAAAATGACATTTCCTAAATATTGGTGTAACTTATTGTGGTATAAAATTCCCCATTACAATTCAAGTTATAAATAAGTGTAGTTTATGCAAATGTTCTTTAAAGCGGGGATATGCGATATGCCTGCTAGTTCTACCAAAGAGAAGACCCAGTACACCGGCTATATGCCTCTTTATCAGTGGACACGAACCGCTCTATTCAATTGGGTTTGGGGGCACATGCCCCCATAGTTTTATGGAAAATTAACATATTGCATGGAGGATATGTTGTGCTATTGTGGTGTACCCCCATCTAAATAGAATAAAAACAAGTTGGCCCTGGCCATACTAAAAGAAAAGCCGAAAGACTACTTAGTATTTTTCCCCCACTATGAAAAACTATTTATATAGGTGCCCCCACTGGAAAATATATATATTGGATCCGCCCCTCGACCACCCTCACCCTCATCTTTTTCTACGACACCGTGCAGCTGGTCAACTGGAATTAGAGAGAGTCCAATGCCCCCACCAACACACAACCTTCAGTTAACACACAACTTCCCTCTCTTATTGAAAGTCTCCCTTTGTCTCCAGGGATTTCTTCATTCTTTCCCCTGTCAACTATAGGAGTCTTTCTATGGTTCTACCTGTCATATCTGCAGCTCCTTTCTTATCCGCGGATGGAGACACTAGCTTTGATTATGACAAACACTCTCAGTTTACTTCATCAAGGAGCCTCACCATGTGCTAGGGCTAAAATACTATTCATCTCTGTGAAGCAAAATGACTGTCCAATTCCAATGTGCATTTCGTCTTTTGGATGGATGAAGCTCTCAATCTAGCAGTTCAGCTTGGAAGTTTTCAGATGCATGTCAAAAATGCTAGTTATGTCTCCAATTTTTTGAAGTTAGCTTGCATTCAGTGTTCACAAATTACTTGCCATGATCTTTCAGCATCAAGTTTGACCATATTACTGGATAATGGGGTGCAGCTATTTTCTACATAAATAAACAGATGAAACATGCCAACTTCACATTCTCTAATCAAATGCAGAGGATAATACTTCCAATGACCAGGAAAAATCAAGTATGACCATATTATCCATAGAGGGTGTGTTCAAGATTATTATTCTGAACTAATTTTCTAAGTTAATTGCCACATAAGGGCACAAAGTTAACCTTGTATATCAGTCATCTTCTCTCTTTTAGATTCTTTCCTAAAAGGTTTACTTCTTGGTTTACAAGCTTATATTGTAAAACCAAGAAGGCTGATCTAAAAGTGTGCTAGAGTAAGGTTAACAACCATCATTATAAATTTAGCTGAACCTTTGTTAACAAAGGCTTATGCTTCAACGTAGACCTTATTCTGACGGAAAAAGGATTTGATAGCCAGGATAAGAGAATAAAGATCAACTGAGACAAGTCCAACAATATTCTCTGGCCATTTATCTAGCTTGACAGTTTGAACTATTTAGCTTCAACTGAAAGAAATAAAAACCTTAAAGCATGTTAAAGAGTACCTCACAGCATGTCAGCAAAATGCATATAAACTCATAAACTAATGCTAAGCAAATTTTCAGTTTCTTAGTGTCAGTGATCACAAAATAGTACATTCACAAACTCTGGTAGTTGTAATAGGTAATGGCAACAAAAAAACAGACACTACAGACCATAACTATCAAAATATGATGCCTGGCAAACATCAAAAAATAGTGCAGTATGTTTTTGTTTACCTTTCCAGCTCTGGATGCTTCAACAAGTAACCTTGCATACTTATCTTGATCTAGCTGAAAACCACACAAAGTGATCTCCTTATACACAGATTCAAAATAATCCCATTGTTGAGCAGAAGCTGATGCCTCAAGCATAGAGGTGTACGAATATTCATCTGGTTCTAGTGATGTTCCATCATCAAGGTGGGCAGAAAGACCACACACATTGCCCTTAACAGATTCAAACAACTCTTTCGCTTTTCCAAACATGTCACTGCGGCCATACACTTTCAGCATGGCATTAATGGTCCCAATATTAGGTGTACAATGATCTTTCATGCATTCAAAAATTGAAATGCAGTCACTGACGTATCCACCATCAAGTGAAGATAGAATCATGCCAGTGAATGTTACCTCCAATGGTTTAGTACGAGGAAGCCTCTTCAGCTTCTCAACCTAAACATTTAGCATTTAAACAAGTAAGACCAAATTTGACCCCCTGGAAACCAAAATCAAACTATGAACTAAGTTCAACATCTCTCACTTAGCTGCAGGAAAAGGTATAACAAGGATGCAATGAATGAATGGAATCATCTTACCTTAAGCTCTGACTTACTGTAAATGAATACTCGAGTAAGAAAGAACATTCTTGAGTAGGAAAGAACATTCAACATTAACCAATCTATTGCACAAGAATCAGATAAGGCAAAAACTAAGGTTGTGCAGCCCAATAGTTGAGGCCTTCGGTAGGGGAAGGGCAACTGAACCAGTGTGTGTGTGTGGGAAACACATTGCAACTAAACCAAGGATAATAAACCCATCCACAACCCTACAAGATGTAAAACACTTTCTGTTGTTTCCTTGCATAATAAACTAAAATGTAAATATCCAAATAGGCCCAGAAATTGTATAGCTCTTTTGATAGCTATACTTATTAAGAAAAATCATGTCTGCAAGCATTTGCAGAATGTTTAAACCTTCAGCCAAGCAAAGATTCATATATGGTCTCTATCACTACTGACTACTGTGAAAGAACGATGAAATACAATTGAAGGCAAAGAGACGAAAAATGTAGGGAAGAGAGCAACACTAATCGCATTGCTATCTGGTAGGTGTACTAGTTATCCTTGACATTCTATTAAGGAATGTTACTAACAGTATTTTATGATTTTATCCCTTCTGCTGCTGCTGGAGGTTTGAAACATTATGTGATTAACATGTAAATGAAAAAAAAAAAAAAGTAGGTCTTCTTAACTAGGAGAGTTATAATAACTACTGAAAAATTTCTGAACAAGTACCTACCGATATCATCATGATGGTTTAAAGCATTGGTACCTGATAAGCTTAAGATGCTACATGAGAAACTAGGCAATGAGAACATGGTCATAGAGAAGGAGTGTGACAGAAATAGGGGAAATGTATGGAAAGAAGAGAAGGAAAATACTAGAATGCAATGGTTGAAGGATGTGCACAAGGCTTAAATAGACACGGCCGCGACCACAAAGCCAGCGTATTATAAAGAAGTTTAGTTAGCTGTCTCAAGTACAAAGGCTTATTAGCTCAAGAAAAGAGCAGCCATGTTATAGAAACATAGGAAGACAAGGTAACATATCTTGGAATTAAGCAAGGGTTTGAGCAAGTTATAAGAACCAAGGAAGTCCCTCCCCCTGACAGACGACCTATTGGGTTTAGATTATAGATAAACCACATCAAATAACTTGGTAGAATATAAGATCAGACTGCAGTGAATACATCAAGCAAGTATACAATACAAGCAAATTAAGTGCTTTAAGTTTTTTATGTCTAGTATGAACTTTGAACTCCACAGCTCCACCTACCTTTGGTATTGAGTATAAGATGTATAGGGCAGTACCACAAGGTGTAGAGAACTCAGATGAGATACTAACGATTTGAAATCTGCTACTTAGATGCATAGTGCAATTCCACCTTGTTTTAATAGATAACAACTCACCTCCAACAGAGCCTCTAGCCACCTTCCATTGTTACAAAGGCAACGTGCTAATTCATAATACACGCTAGCAGTTCCAACCACTCCTCTCCGTTCCATATCCCTCACTGCCTCAAGAGCTTCATCCACTTTACCCTCTTCCCAAAAGGTACTTACAAGAACTGCAAAATTTGTATTTACAGTAAGAAAGTTGATTATAATTTTTTTTAATGATGATGAAATGAACAAATAAAAAATGTGTAATTATTCATGTTATTGCCACCTTTGTAAGTCAATGCTTTGGTAGCTAGGCCCCCTCTTCTCATGGTTCCAAAATATTTGTGAACCATGTCATATTTTCCTGCTTTCAGCATCACCTTTTAACAAGTATTTCCTGTAAGGCTAAATATACAAATATGACCTAAGGACAGATAAAGTAGTACGAGCAGATATCTAGCAAATAATTCATTCTTAAATAACAGGCTTTGCCTTTTCCCTGGCTCATATTTATGTACTATCCAAATCTATGTGAGTTCCCTATTTACTACCTATTATAGGGAAAAAATGTGATATTATCATAACAAAGGGGCAGGTCCTCTTTTTTTCAAATACTTATACTTACAGTTTTAATCTACTTATACAACTCCCCTGAGCAATTATAGGGAAAAAATGTGACATTATCATCACTTTTCAAAATAGGAAAGCGTAGTGTGAAAGGTTAATGTCATGGCTCTGTCTTGATGGTACCATCATACCATGAAAGTCCAAGAGAAAGAAAACACAGAAAAGAAAAGACATCCATACTTCGTATAGTATTTGCATTGGTCTATTGATCCATATGTAGCTTCTTTATATTCAACTCATATCTTATATAATCTTTTCTTTCTCAACTCCTACGAGAAATTAGCGGTACTACCTTTAAGACTACTAATTTTGGAAAATAACAGAAGGACCCCACTGCCATCCCCCAACTCCAAGCTGAAATTAACCTAAATTGGTATATTTTACACCAAATTCTTAACTGATGTAACCTATGATTTTTTTTCCCTCAAAAACATGAAGTCCACATTGGTTGACACAAATTTGGAAAGATAAAAAAACGAAGTTTTTATATGGGTTATTTTGCATATCCCTCTATATCGAGTCAGCCAGGTTAGGGATTATGCTAGCATTAATGCTAAGAGGAAACAAAGAATTTTGTTACTTATTTATATGCCAATTTATGTAACCTAACCTCCACTTACATCTCTCTCCTAGTAGTTACAAAAACTTGAGTGACATGACTTTAAGATCCAAGAAATAAGACTTCGGAAATAAAAAATTAAGCTAAATTTAGCTAAGTTGATTCCTTTTTTCATATAAATATGTTTTAGGTTGAAAGAATATGTCGTACTTTGTAGGCTCTATTTACATCTTTCTTTACTGTTATTCTCTCACATAAAGGTACCAAAAACTTAATAAATGTGGTAGCACTTGGTGCTAGCCACTAAATCCTAGTCACTTGGACTTTTTCTCCCTCCGGGGAACGATTTAACTTTAAAATAAATTACCAAAAATGGTAGTGCAAAAGCTATGTTGAATCAATTCTAAGGTCCTATTGCCTGGTACATGAACTTATGAAGTAGAAGAGAAAGCACTATAATACCATACAATAAAAGGGATCTGTCACTTTCTATCAGCAAATCTGTGTAATTCTCCTACTGCCAACCATCACTAATCTATGGGCATGCATGTTAATTTGTGTATCCTACTGTCCTTAAAAATCTATTTAGTATATTAAAGCATGTGGTTACACCATCAGATTTAAGGCTTCCCCTTTAACCCCTTTAGACAGTGTTTTCAAGGGAACTTGACATCTTCAGAGTGGCCAGCTCCAACCACGAACAATATAAAAAGACCTATCACAACTAAAAATTGAATATATATATATATATATATATATATATATATATATATATATATATATATATATATTGTCTCAAAGATGTCCAGCACAGTTGATTATGCATTGTCTCAAAGATGTCCAGCAGCCTATCCTACTTGGTCTTCAGGAATGGGTTCAAAAGCAACAAGAATTGTTCAAAAGCTACCTCCATGGCTAACCCATAAGTTGTTTCAGTAGGTCGCAAACCACTTAGTCTCATCTGTTGTAGCACCCAAGGCACTCCTTTCCACTGGTGGCATGGGACACACGCGTTTAGCACCTACAAACATTGGATAATATTAGGTAATACAACAATAACATATAGCATGGCTTTTAGACATTAATTATTTCTTTCGAGTGACACTTCTACATTTGAAAGTAGTGAAGGACTAATATGCAATTTGAAAGTAGTGAAGGACTATTATGCAATGGAAGGTGTCCTCACAGAATTATATATAATGCCATCAGGTTCCAAGCATGGATCCCAATCTTTGCGTTTCATATTCTTAATCCTTTTAGAAGGTTTCTGCCTCATGCATTCAATGACACTAATTAGCTCATTCACAAGGCCAGCTTGACCAAGCACACCAGCAATGGCATGGTATGCAGCCATATCAGGATATAGCTTGCCATCATCCTGTATCAAAGCAAAAGAAATAGCATGCATATAAGGCATAATCACAAATGATGTTTTCTGCTTAAATTCCAGATAGTTTCAAAAGGTACGACTCTGAAGCTGAAAGCAGAAAGAATGGAAGGTTGATTACTCGCATCATATTAAAAACTTGAAAAGCTTCATGCGGTCTCCTTGCCTTCCCAAGAACTGACAAGAGTTTCGTGTATACAAACCTGGATGAAGAATAAATTTTGTAAGAAATTAATTAAGGTGAGTATTAAGCAACCATGGGTAGGTTTCATTCTTTTTCTCTTTTCCCAGTAAGCTACGGAATGTCAGGTAGGTTCTAATTAATATGTTCTAACCAGTTAAACAAATAAGACTCCTATGAGTTACCTGCTTTTGTGATGTTTGTAATCCCTTTGGTTGTACACCCATTCCACGACAGATAAGGCAAGTCTCCAATTTCCAAGAATGCCAAGGCTCCCAACTATTTTAAGCATATGCATCTCAGTAAAAATTATACCTGATTGCTTCATCACCCTCGAAAATTTCCAGTCTTCTATACTTAGATTTTTAGTGTTTAACCTGCAGCACATACCTTCGTAGGCTAAATATCCTTTTAGAGCATAGGTAACTGAAACATAAAAGGTAGAAATAATGGAAGATTTCACCAACACCAGTGAATATCCAGGGCAGCCTTAAGGCAGTGTGAAGTTTTTATAATATTATAAAGAATATTTGAAATGGTATCTACAAAATGTTTGTCTATGCACAATAGATGATGTATACTATGGGCATTTTTTCCATAGATGGATGAAGCTAACTAGCAAACCCTACACCATCATCCATAACTTAAAAGCTAAGGTTGGGTGAAAAACAATTGTATAACATACACGGACAAGAGCAGAAACAGAGTAAAGAAAGAACAGATTTTCACTATGCAGACAAAGTGCAAGGGCAAGGAGCGCTCAATTTCCAGAGTCATGTAGTTGATAATTCCCACTAAACTGAGAAGAAGAGAAACATAATGGACACGGGCAAAGAAATGAATCTTAATGATATATTTTACCATTGTTCTCTGATAATTCCCACTATAGTATATTCTTATGCTGCTTTTGGAACCATGAACACATCAAAATGCTTGCCGCGTCCGTGGGGGACAGATATCAGACACGTAGACACTCCAAAATGCACTAGGAACTGCCAAAAAGCAGTGTCATGTCGATATTGTGCTGTGTTGAATTCGAACGCGTGCAACATAGATGTTGCTTGACAACCACGACCCTAGAGTTGGGACTTCAGTTACATCAATTTTCAGAAATAACTAACCATTATCAACAAATATGCAGATCTGTGTATATAAACTTCCGAGCATTAAGGACACAAGTAATAGTGTCTTAGTTATTTGCATAAAGGACTTCAACTTCTCCTGAAATCTACAAGAGGTCACATGGCAACAGAGCCATTGGCTTTAAGTTGTAATTGGACATTGTGAAATTCATCAGTATATACCAAACATTGGCAGTCAATATCTGTCTCCAAAACAAGGACCACGCCCACAATAAATAAGTAATAGCCTTATAGTTTCTCAGAAGCCTAGAAATTGGCACCAGCCATGCCTGCCAACATAAACCCTAATATTCATGTTTGAACTTCCATGTATTCTTTTCAAGTTAACCTTAATATTTATGACCTTTGAGGCAAACACATCACACTGCCAAGCCCTTTCCATACATTCATACCATAAAAAATGTCTAGAGTTGTTTGAGGTGTTTTAGCTAACCTGTATGATTCTTAATCTTCCAAGTGTACAAGTTGGGACTGAACTTTACTCACGGAGCGTATATTACAAATTTACACACACAAAAAAACATTTGAGAAGTCACAGAATGTCCTTAACAGAGCAATATAACCAACTATATGATTTTAATATTCTTAATATAATCATGTAGAAATATTACGAAACCATATTTTTTATGTTCGCATAAAAAAAAAAAGCACCAACCGACTGACTACGTCTTTGTACCAACTCCTTTTCTAGTTTCAATCATACAAGTTCCTGGAAAGTTAAGTACTTAAGTTCCTACGATATTAGCCCTACTCATTAGATTCCTTTTCACTGCCCAATTATAAATTTTCCACACAAACACTGAGATTCTTACCATCTACTGCAACTTTTGTGTTGTAACCTATTAACACTGATCGACCACAAGATCGAGATCCTTACCATCTAGTGCAATGTAATGTATTGACACTGATCGACCACAGAATATGAAGCTAGTAACGAACAAGTTTCACGTACTCAAGTATCGGGATCAAATAGTATTAGTAATTGAAGTGACTTTGAAAACCAGTAAGACAGAGCAGTTGGTCATTTCATGAGTGCTAGCCAGTAGTCACCTCATGATTGCTATAAACCTTTGTTGTATTCCATCTAAGGTCATGGTGTGGAATTCAGTTAATCGTCTTTGGATATTTTGCACCAAGTAACAAATTTTTAACCATCTTCAGTTAATTTAAGAATTCATAAAAACCTTGAAATATGCGCGCATATAGAAAGCAAGGACAATCCAAAAGTCGATGCCGTGTCCTCGTCATACCACGTCAATGCACTAGTACATGCCAAAATTTGTGTCTTGTCCGTGTTGGCACGCTTGTATCTAGTATCCTATACCGGTTAGTTAGTAATGATATTCGAATAATTTTCGGGTGATTTAGGAATCCATAAAAAAAATTGAGATACACACTATCTAGGAAGCAAGGACACTCGCCAGTGCTGTCCCCATTTATAGTGTCCCGTCCCGCTCAGTCAATCGGAGGAATCGAAACGCCGACGGCGTTCGGACTTAGCCTTGCAACGGCTTGATCGGAGACATCGCTCGGTCGAGGCGATCGCTCGCTCATGTGGGGTAGTTTCGGTGAACTTGCCTCATCTTAGCCTTCACATAATAAATCGCATGTTTTCAACTTGCACAAGTAGGTTTGATAATAAAAGAAACGAATCCACATAGATAAGAAAATAATTCCGACGGGTCGAATTGAGTTAGAATATGGAAAGGTCCAACGGTTGGCTTAAAGTTGGTGCACGGCGTGCTTTGAAAATGACACTCGATTCATCGTCCCATGGCTTGGGAGAAGGAAAGTTGGTTTGAGTTGGCGAAGTTATGAACGTAGCCTAAGTCATAGGCGTCACCCGCGTAATTGCTTCATAAAGCATGCACGGTCCCATCGTCCAAGGCTTGGCATAGCCTTGGCTTGTCCCATGAGTTAAGTTGCGTTGCACGGCTTATGACATAAGTCTAGGCACCCAAATGACTTGGTCGTTCAGAAGTCGAACGCATGCGCGGCACGTTTCCGCAATGCGAGACTTGACGCAGCCTTTGCTCGTCGAGTCGTCATGCGTTTAAGTTAGGCAAGTTATGTTAGGCTATCGGAGTAGTAGCAAGCACGGTTCTACGAGTTCTACGGCTGGGTATAGCCACATAGTCTTACGGTCTCAAGGCCCGTCATATAAAGTATGACTTGGGCGATAGCGTCGCGTAGAACATAAGTCGGTTTAAGGCACGATGCACGGACTTAGTTTTTAAGGCACGAGCCAAGGTTGATTCGTTGAGTTTGGAACAAGGGGCTTTCAAATAGGCATTCCTAAGTTGAGTGGAATGATATGGTAACATGAAAAGAATGCTCGCGACCGTGGGTCGTCGAGGGGTCTCAAGGATAGAAGTCTTGAACGTGGTTTTGAAAGAGATAGTAATACTGAAAGAAGGATGACTGTGTGAGACGTCAGTTCAAGTCAAGTCTTGCATGGTCATTGGACAACTTGTCGACAAGGAGGAGTTTCCACGAGCGGCAACCCTGGACGCCATGGGATCGCGTCGTCCTGGGGGAAACACGGTATAGCCGTAGCTGGACGAACCGTTCGGGTTATTCGGAAACTTTCAGCGGGACTAGCTACTTGCGTTGAAAGGGTCGCCGAATAGTAAGGCTATAGTCCATGATAGCTTGTGATGTTAGTGACCAATTCATATAGATGGGTCGGCACAGGCAGCAATCCGCGTGTATGCCTTTGGATTGAGTCAGTTGAATGTGTGTACAGTTAAAACACAATGTTTGGGCCTAAAATTTGGCATCAACATAGACGACGTGCTTCGGCACGAGATGCGGCGTCGGGTCTTAAGTTGTTGGCATATAAGTTGCATAAGTTGGTTTGAGTCATCTTGAGTTTAAGTCAGGAAACGCCGCAAGACAAAGTCGGTCAAGTGACACTTAGTCCACGAGTCTTGATTGGGTCTGTTGGTGATCGAAGTAGCAAGGGCCGCGAGACGGCGATATGGTTAAGTCACATTGAGTTGCGAGGCACGGTATGATGGATTTGTAGCACGGTCACAATGAATTGGGTACTATCGTGTAGTTGCGTCTCTGATTACATGCCAAAGGACAAGCACGACTTGATAAGTTAACGTTGTTGTTGCAAGCACGGGATGGTCTTGAGACACAAAATAGGCCAAGGCGTCTGTCCTAAAACTGATCCTAAGACAAAACTAGAAAGACAATTGATAAGAAGGGACTATGTTGCACAAAGTAAATCAAACGTGTCAGTTTTGTATGGGTGGACGAGGAGCTCATTTCACCAGTACAGTTGAGTACTGACATCCACATAGTTTTCATGTGCAGGCACAGGTAGAAGCTCGTGGCACGGAGCTCGCTTGGATGCGTCGAGGCATGGAGTTCCTTGGCGATTCGAAGCGTGCGGCCGCATGGATTCAAGACTTATACGGGACATAATGTTTGGACGTCGCCTTCCAAAGCATCCGCTGGCTCAAGAGTCAAGACTTGTATTGAGAGATGAGAGAGAGAGAGAGCTGAGTGACTTGAAATGTGAGCTTGAGTGACTTGTAATCTTGGCCTTGCGCCCCATTGTAACATTTGTTTCAATATCAATAAAGAGCATCTTTTGAGTAACTTGTGTTTTGTTCTAAATTTTCGATGCTATTATTCAATGTCTCTGTTTGGGGGTCGCAGCCGCTGAAATCGGCCGTTATGGAACCCGCCTTGCACGAGCGCAATCTAGGCTCGTGCGGCATCACGTCTTAGCGAAGACGATCGCTCCTACGGGTGCGGGGCGTGACACCATTCGCATCTGACATGTATCAGACACAAGACGGACACTCCAAAATACACTAGTACACAGCCAAAATAGGTGTCAAAGACGTATATAATCTGAATAAATCGATACCTCTTCACCAGGAACCCAATCTTCTCGTCCTCGCTGAGCCTTTCCTTCAACCTAACCCCCATTCCCTCTCCTGTCTCCAACCCGTCGTCTCCCCCTTCCTCCAAATCCCCATCATCGAGAACCCACTCCAACCCCTCCCCGTTCCTCTGCTCCAGCACCCCCCTCAGCTCCTCCAGGTACTCCCCCCTCAGCTTCCCGCCGCCGAAACCCGAGCGCATGGGCGCGCGTGCCCTCTTCCCCTCCCATGGCCTGCCCCTCGGCTCGAGCTCGTCGCTCAGCGCTCTGTACTCGGCCGATACGGTCTCGAGGAGCGCGGAGGAGGGGTCGCCGGAGGGGGCTGGGGCTGGGGCTAGGGTTAGGGTTTGCTTGCTGGATTTGCGGAGGGATTTCTGGAGCTCCTTCTTGCGGAGGGCGTGGAGGATCTTCGGCGTGGGGACGACGCCCCTGCGGAGGAGCCTCTTCTTGATGGTGGAGTCGGATGGTCTTCGCGGGTTATCGGGTTTGGTTTTGGGTCCGGAGCGGGGGAGGAGGGTGGCGAACCCGACTGCAACAGTAACCTCCATGTGATGGAGACGAAGGAGAGGGTTATCGGAAGCAGGACTAGGGCTGAGCATTAATAGGTTTTAAACTGAAAACCGAACCGAACCGAACCGAACCGAATAAACTATTCGGTTCGGTTCAAAACCATAACGGTTCGGGTTCGGTTTTTAAAATCCAGTAATTCGGTTATTGGGTTCGGGTTCGGTTAATGGATTCGGGTTTGGTTTAAAATTGAAAACCGAATAGGAGTGTACATTTACCAAAATACCCTCACCAATCCCTAACTATAAAAGCAAACTTTCACTCTCTCTCATCTCATTCTCTTCACTTTCCTCTCTCTCTCTCAGGCTCAGCCGACACTCGACAGCCGCTGCTGCCGCCTCTCTTCCGCCTCTCTGCCGCCTCTCACCGCCTCTCTTCCTCCTCTTTTCCGCCTCTCACCGAGAAAAATCCTTCGCCTCTCACCGAGAAAAACCCTTCCGCCTCTCACCGCTGCAGATCTGAGTGTGAATCTACAAATCTGAGGCCTGAATGATGTAGATCTACATATCTGAAGTCTAAATCCTGTGGATCTATAGATTTGACTGTGGATCTACAGTTCTTGGAGCTTTGACATCCAGATTTGGAGAGTTCGGACTCCAGAGGACCAGATCTACGAATTATATTTTTTGTAAGTATTTTTTGTAAGTATTTTTTGTTAATATTTTTTGTACTGTTAATTTCTTGTAATTTATGCACTGTTAAAATTTATGTACTGTTAATTTGTTGTAATTTTTGTAAGTATTTAGTAGAATTTTTGTAAGTAATTTTTGTAAGTAATTTTTAAGTACTGTTAATTTGTAAGTAATTTATGTACTGTTAATTTGTAAGTAATTTATGTACTTGTAAATTTATGTAAGTAATTTATGTACTGTTAATTTGTAAGGGCGAAGGTACTGTTAATTTTTAAGTACTGTTAATTAAGTATTGTTAATTTTAGTAAAATTTATGTACTGTTAATATGTTAAATTACCATATAATGTTAAGTTAGTCATAGAATGTTGGAATTTATACTGTTAAATAACCATATATTGTTAAAATTTATACTAATTTTCATGCTTTGATTACGGAGATATTTGGGTGCTGGAAGCCTTGATCCTTGGCTTGGAATTCTTCTTGAATCACTGTAAGAAATTTTAGTATAAATATGTATGTTAATTTAGTATAAATTTAGTATAAATATGTATAAATTTAGTACTAATTTAGGACAAATTGTATAAATTTAGTATAAATATGTATATGGCATTAGCTTATGCATATGTTAATTTAGTTATAAATATGAATGTTATAAATATGTATGTTAATTTAGCTTATGTCATTAGCTTATACTAAAAATGCATAATTTAGTATATGGCATTAGCTTATGCTTTTGTGTCATTAGCTACAAAATTATATGGCATTAGCTTATGCATTTTTCTAGGTTAGTTAGTTATATGGCACATAAATTACCATATATATATTGTGTCTGAAATATTTTGACAGGCCAAATAATTGCTTAAAGTGCTTGCTTGCACAATCGATATGTTGCAAATTGCAATGGCCAATTTGCCTTAAAAAAGTGCCAGTTTGCACTATATGCACAATTTGATTTGTTCTATGCAATTTGATTTGTTTTTTGTATGCAATTTGATTTGTTCTATGCAATTTGATTTGTTCTATGCTGCAAATTGCAATGGCCAGTTTGCCTTAAAAAAGTGCCAGTTTGCACTATATGCACAATTTGATTTGTTCTATGTAATTTGATTTGTTATATGTGGTCCTATGCACTTTGAATTTTTTGTATGCAATTTGATTTGTTTTTTGTATGCAGTTTATTTTTTATATGTTGGTCTATGTACTTTGGATTTTTTTTGTATGCAATTTGATTTGTTTTTGTATGCAGTTTGTTTTTTATATGTTGTTCTACTTGGATTTTTGGTCCTATCTAGGGGGAAAAAGTTTAGATGTCAACTGAAAAAGTAAATACATAGGGGAAAAAGTAAATACATAGGGAAAAAGTTAAGATACAATTTGATTTTTAGATGTTCTACTTGTATGTTTCATTAGTAAAAACATAGGGGGGAAAAGTAAAAATCTGATAACTTATGATTGATTTGTTTTAATGTTTAGATGTCAACTGAAGCGTCTCCTAATGAGGTTGGGGTTGGGGTTCCGGCTGTGGGAAGGACAAGTTCCCAAGACACAAATGTCTCTATTACAACTATTTCTAAACTTAAGGTTAAAAGCAAGCGTATTGGTAAAAGAAGGGCTCCTTATTGGAGCGACTTTAAGGAATTTCTTGAGAATGGAAACCCTAAAGCAGAGTGTAACTACTGTAAGAAACAGTATTATTGTCACCCCGTAATTAATGGGACCAGTTCAGTCAGAAATTATTGGCTTTGTGAAACCCATATTTTGTGATAATTATTATTAGTGTTTTAGTATTATTATTAGTATTTTTATTATTATTATTTATTTTTCTGAGTGTAAATGATTTCAAAAAATAAATAACAAGGATTTTTGAGTTCAGACCCAGACCCGAGTCCGAACCCAGACCCAGGCCTGAGCCAAACCCAATCATTTTTCCTCTTTTTCTTAAAATCTGATTTTGGCTAATAGTCATTTTAAATAAAAAAATATATATATAATCTTAGTGAGCTGGTCCCGTAGGACCAGCACCCTCATTCACCCCATCCCAGCTCATTCAACCCAGCACACTTCTTTCTCCCCACTCTTCTCAGCACCACACGAGCACCCCCACTTTTCTCCAACGTACACAACCACTCCCCCTTATTTACTTCCACTCTCCCACTCTCTGCTCACAGAGAACAAACTCTTCAAACTCTCTCCTCTTTCTCACAATCTCACAGCAGAAGGAAAAGCTCACTCTCTTCACTCCCCTTACTCGTCCATCACACCCCCACCAAACCAACTTCTTCAAACCCCGGTTCCCAATTCCTCCCCCGAGCTTCACCCGCGCCCCCGGCCAGTGCTCCGGCCGACCGCCTCTGGCCCGCGCCCCCGTGCGGCCTCCTCCCCGCCGAGCTCCCCTCGGCAACCACCCTTCGGCGCCGCCCCTGGCCCGCTGTCCCGCCGGCGCCCCGCCGACGGCCGCCCGTCCCCTCGCGCGCGCCCCCTTCGTGACTCCGCCGAGCTCCTCGGCCGACTGTCAGAGCTTCGGCGACCCCTGGCCGTGCCCTAGCTTCTGCGTTTTTCAGCGTTCTTCGACGACGCTGCTGTTCCAGCGCTGTTTCGGGAATACTTTCGCTGTCGGAGCTCATTTCTTTCTTATTTTTACATCTGAGAGCTCTAGCCGAGCAACCCGAGGTATAACCCCTGTCCCGCTCATTTTTGTATTAGTCGATGATGAGAAATGGTCCCCGATTTCCTTTGGGAATTCGGTTTTAGCGACGTCGTAATTTTTCGGGACTTTCGGAAAGGTCCTATGAATTATTTTGGATTCCCGAAATATTTCGGGAATGGATTTTTTGGTATGTTTTAGCTTTCCGGATTTTTCCGGTAGCGTTCTGTGATTTGTGGGATTGGAATCGGACTTCCGAAATTATTTCGGGTCGTTCCGATTATTCTGTGGATTGGTTGTGGATTTTATATATATATATATATTCGCATTTTTCCCTGGTTTGGGACTTGCAGGAAATTATCGGCGCCATTTCCCAGTTTTTAGGTTGACCAAAAACAGAGGAGATGCTGCCGGATTTTTCCGTAAATCCTGGATTATTTTAAAAATGAATTTAAAATGAATTTCGGAATTTTATTTGATATTTGGTTTTGGGTGACGACCGTATCGGTCAATGGACCCGGCTAAGTGCAAACGAAACCGACCCCGCCCGGACGTTGAGGCATTAGCCAAGTTGAGGATTGGACCATATCTGAGACTTATTAATTATCTTTATTTTTACTATTAATTTTTGTTTAAATTTTATTTAATATTTCAGTTTAGGACTAACGGCGGTTTGTCTTATTTCAATTTATGTAAATAAATTGTAATGGGCATAAGCCCAGCTGGCTGTGGTCTGTAACTGTGATGGATAGCTTAGATTTTCTTGTCATTTCTGGTTTTACGAGTTTTTCTATTTAACGATTAAATTGGCTAAAAAGTATTTTCGTATAAAAGTAATTAATATTTTCTCACCTAAAATTGACAAGTTTATTATTAATTAAAAATCATGTATTTCTCACTAAATAAGAAAAATTAGCTTTATATTTATAAACTATAAAGATGCCAAGTTTTCATTAATTAATCTGGCATCGACGAGTTTTTCGAATTCAAAAGTTTAAAACGATCTTTTTCCCTCGTATTAAATCAACGCACTAATAACCGTATTTTCTGTGTTTGGTTAATTAAAGAATTGAAATTGGATTAGGACGCAAATAGAGATTTCAACTAGCATAGCTAGATTGGTAAACCTGAAATCTGAGTCTATTTCTCGAATGTAGGAATTCGAGGACGACTCTAATTACCTGTCTCGAAGTCTTCTACCTCTCCAGTCATTTCCTTTGAGGCAAGTATAGTTTATGTTAGTTTACAGTTATTTATTTAATCGCTTTACTGCAAGTTTAAACCACGATGCAAACACGAAACTCTCTCTGAGAGCACTGTAACTACTGGGGACTGGGGGAATAGCGTAATGATTATGACCATACTGTAACAAAAACTCCTATCCTTACTGTAACAAACCTAAGCCGGTCATATTTTATTGCATGTTCAAATCACACTATTTTACTGTTGCAAACTGTTTCATATTTAAAACTGTTTAGAACTGCATGATTCTATTATTTAATTTAACTGTTAAATTAGCATGAATTGTACTTTGCTCTCTCCTGACTGAAGATACATTTTTAGGGGACATTGAGGATGCTGAGCTGTTAATCAGCAGCTACTACGACCCTGTGTTGTACCCAGATGTGCTGCCAGAGTCCCCACAGGAGGACGTTGGGACTGAGGCCGATGATCCGGCCGATAGATAGATTTCCTTTCCTGCATTTTTGTTATTTCCAAATTCTGTTATTTCTTTTCAGAACAATGTTTCCATTTTGTATTTAAATTTCAAAGTTTAATAAAGTTTATTTCCGATATTGAGTTGTGACAAATAGTTGTGTTGTATGGTTACCTGCTACTGAACAGCTTACTGCCGCCGTCTCAACAACGGTGCAGGCTGGGCATGATCCGGTTCGACCCAATTATTTGGGATCGGGTCGTGACAGGCTTATATGTCCCCTCAATCCAAATCACAAAGGTCCGTCTCAATCAATATTGAATATGTAATCTGTTGGGAAAGGCAAGTCAACACTAACTAGTTGGCAATTTAATCAAGAAGACGTTAGGAAGGCCTTGTCTTATATGCTAACTGTCGACGAGTTGCCATTTCGGTTTGTTGAGGGTGACGGTTTTAAGCGGTTTGTTTCAGTTGTGTGTCCGATGTTCAGTGTACCGTCAAGATGGACAGTTGCACGAGATTGTTACAATCTCTACACTAGTGAGAAGACTAAGTTAAAGACGTATTTCAAGGAGTCCAATCAAAGAGTTTGTCTTACCACAGACACATGGACTTCCATTCAGAAGATAAACTACATGTGTCTCACGGCACATTACATCAATGACGATTGGATATTACACAAAAGAATTATCAACTTTTGTCCAATTGTTAGTCATAAAGGCGAGGCCATTGGGAGGGATGTCGAGTCATGTTTAATTGAGTGGGGCATTGACAAGATTTTTACAATCACTGTTGACAATGCTAGCTCTAATGACGTTGCTATTGCATATTTGAGCAAAAATTTTGCACAAAGAGGAAATAGTATACTTCAATGCAAGTATTTACACATGCGTTGTATTGCACACATTATCAACCTTGTCGTGGTAGATGGGCTAAAAATGATGTCTTCTTCGGTTGCTCGTGTCCGGAGAGCTATTAGCTACGTGAGGTAATCTCCTTCTCGTTTTCAGAAATTTAAAGCTTGTGCTCAAATGAAAAAAATAGAAAGCAAGAAACTGTTGTGTCTAGATGTGAGCACCCGTTGGAATTCAACATATTTGATGTTGGATACCGCTCAAAAATTTCAAAGTGCCTTTGAGAGGTTTCAAGACGAAGATCTTCTATTTAAGAGAGCTTGAGGGTGAGAACATGTTTCCAAACGAAGACGATTGGATGAATGTGAGAAGGTTGTGCACTTTCTTAGAACATTTCTATGAATTCACTTTACGTGTGTCGGGGTCTTCGTATGTCACTTCCAACAAGTTTTTTGAAGAGATTGCTTCTATCGACTTTCTTTTGAAAAATGCTAAAAGTAATGATGACTTTGAGTTGTCTACTATGGCGGATAAAATGAGAGATAAATACGATAAGTATTGGGGGGACGTCGAGAAGATGAACATGGTTGTCTTCATTGCGCCACTTTTTGATCCAAGGCAAAAATTTGCATATTTGGAATGGTGGCTATATCAACTATATGGTCAGTCAAAGGGTGACACAATGATAGAGAAGGTCAAATTGGTTGCTTACTCTATGTTTGAAGAATACAGAAAGTTGTATGCACCTACAATTCCTTCTACAACTAATGAAATGAATGAATCTTCTACTATCGACGACCGTTCAATCTTTAACTTAAAAAGTATGATGAAGGCTCAGTATAAAAATCATAAAATGAAAACCGGTGGTTGTGATAATAAATCTGAGTTGGATCGTTATCTTCTCGAGCCCACCGAAGCCGATGAAGATGAGAATCCTAATTTTGATCTCTTGGCTTGGTGGAAGATCATTTCTCCTCGTTTTCCTGTTCTTTCGAGAATGGTTCGTGATGTCTTGGCTGTTCCAATCTCTACGGTGGCTTCGGAGAGTGCATTTAGTACCGGTGGTCGGGTGCTTGATGTATTTAGGAGTTCTTTGACACCTAGGATTGCTCAAGGTCTTATTTGTTCTCAAGATTGGTTTAGGACTGGTTCGGATCGATCTATTGTTACTAATCTTGAAGATAATTTGGAATCCATGGATAAACTTGAAAGAGGTATCATTTTAGATATTAA
Organism: Iris pallida; assembly: GCA_029216955.1. NCBI lineage: Eukaryota > Viridiplantae > Streptophyta > Magnoliopsida > Asparagales > Iridaceae > Iris > Iris pallida. Next base: position 7,474,818 of record JANAVB010028398.1, read on the forward strand.
ATTTCATGGTTCAGTTCGACCTACTACATTTGTGAGACCCGTCTCACTGTATCAGTATTTTATACGGATACGTGTTTATTTGAGCCGTATTTCGTATTCATCGATTTGCGTGATATTTTAAAATTTTTCCTAAGTGGGATTTTCATGACTTGGTTTAACTTGGATTTGGTTTTATTTGGTTCGGTTCCACTTTGATTTGGTTTGGTTTAGTTTGGTTTCTTATGAGATGAGGTGTATGGCTTAGATTTAGTGGAGAGGAATGAATGGTGGAGATCACTTGAGCTTGTTATATAAGCCACTTTTTCTCTCTCCCTCCTCATTCACCCTCATTCATTTCTTTTCCACCAAACCCTAGCCATTGGAGAAAGGCAAGTACACCTTGCCGAACCTTTAGCAAATTTATTATTATTTTTTTGTTCCATCTTCTTCTTTGCATGATTCTAAGCATGTTTAGAACTTGGAGTTTTTAATTTTACCGGGTGGATTGTGGTAGATCTAGCTTTGTGGTATTTTCGATTTTCATGGGTTTTGATCTGTCAAACCTGTACATTTTTGTCAACTGATGGTTCCATGTGGTAGAGAATTTCATTTTACCCAAGTTTGACCCATAGAGTCTGGATTTGGGATTTTCATTGTAGTTTGGTGAAGCATGGAGGCTATGGTATTTTCCATGGACATAGTCTATGTGGGAAGCCATTATTTGCATTTTTGGAAGCTGCATGCTTGTTTGTACTTTGAGCCGCATGCATTATTTTGCTTGCAATTATTAGTTTGTGGGCCGCATGAATTATTAGCTTGAGCTTGCATTTTTGGCCGCATGCAACATTGAGTTGCTTGGCCGCATGAGCTAGCTTACATGCATTTAACTGTTAGCTTGGCGTGTATGCATTTATTTTATTGGCTGCATGAAGGAGTTCCTTCCTTGGCCGCATATAGAATTTTTCCTAGCCGCATAAGGCATTTTGGGCTTGCATGCTTTCGTCATATAGTTGCATGCTCTGCTGGCATGTACTGTTGCAATTGCCGCATAAAGCAAAATTGCTTGGCACAAATATCTAGTAGCTAGCAATTATTAACTAGTGTTGCATGCAGGAGAGTGAGCCTGGCCGTATAGAATTCCCATTCCCAGCCGCATGGCATGTCACTGATGCATTTAAATGCATTCCTAATGCAATTGCATTAATGCATTCTTTAATACCTTCTAATAATTATTTACTAAATTGTTAATACATTCTCTTTCCTTAAATGCATGGATTAATATATTCATTAAAGCACGTTCTGAAGGCAATTGTTAAAGGCATTCTTTAAATGCATGCATTGGATGAATACATACTTTAGTGCATTTCTTTAAATGCTTCAGCAAGCTTACTTGCTCATGTATTATGTTGATGGCCGCATGGCCTAACTACATGACCGCATGGCCTAAACTACTTGGCCGCATGGCCTCGTGTATATATTATATTATATATTATGTGTAGTAGTCGGTTTAATGTTTTGCTTGCATTTGCAAATACATGCAAGTTGGCCATTGAGCCGCATGGCTCGCTAATAATTTATATATATTATATTATATGCATCCAGCCGCATATGGGAGCAAGTAAGTTGGCTCGCCTTAATATTAGTTGCATGCATGGAAGGGAAAGAGTCAGCCGCATAGGCCTTGGTAGAATGAGCCGCATGTACTTGAATTCATTGCATTTTGGAATCAAAGTTAGCATTTTGCATGCATTTAATGCATTAGCATTTGCCTGAGCCGTATGGAATTATTTGTTGACCAATCAAATGTGTGTTGGCCGCATGGCCTCTTCCCACTTGCTGGCCGCATGGCCATTGTACTTTTGGACTTTGAATTTAATATTGGATCGCATGGCTTTTGTTGAGCTGCCTGTACTTGCAGGATAAATTTGATTATATGTCATCATTGCTTAGCCACGTGAACCAATATTCAAATGGTCACGTGAACTTTTCTTATTGCATTGATTGTGGGGGGGTCCCACATAGCTTCTTTTAGTGACTTGCTTGCTGAAGTGGGAGTTTGCATTTAACGGGGGTCTCACTATCTTTTGTCTTATTTGATTTCATGACCTATTTATTATTTTCTGGCCGCATGGGTGGCCTCTCACTCTCTTTGACCGCATGTTTGTTCTCCCACTTTTGGACCGCATGGGTCCCACTTTGATTGTTTAAATATTTTATTTGTCTAAATTGTGGTCAGAATTTCTTCTCACTCCCAACATGAAAGTTGTAGAGTTTCTCCTTGGCTTCAAGATATATATTATATATTTATTATTATTATTTAACTGTGCCCGTTTCTCCCCTCCTTGATAAATTAGAATGACTTGACAGTGACCCGTAGTGGTGCACACTTGATAATGAACTTGACATGATAACTTGACATGATATACCTGACATGATAGTGGCCCGTCGTGGCGCACTCTTGACATGATAAACCTGACATGATATTTCTCGAAATGCTGTTGCGACGGCTAACACGACATGACAAGATTAAATAACTTGGACACCGTGGACGATTGTGCTTGTACAAATAAACCCGTCTTGTCTTGCATCATGTCTAGGACGGGGACCCCTGAGTACCACGGTCAGGGGCACCCACTGAAATCGACTAAGGGTAATCACTAGAATAATCCTGTAGTCATGAAGAGATTTCTCCAGCTACAGGCAATCCCGTTATCTGGGCGCCCCACTTGGGATCTGTAGCCTGCCGTCGAGTAGGACACATTTTCAGCACACTGTCATGTGTTGCACCTTCTAAGTCACCTAAGGGTACATGCGTTTCCTGGACGATGTACCCACTTGAATTTAACTCTAATTGCGTCCGGATAGCCTGGATGGTCTGCAGGGCTTGTGGCTGTGGAATAATCTCGCTGCATCTTGCTAGTAACTAGGCCTGTGATAACCCTAGTTAGTTAAAGTAACAAGCCGTACTTATTGCTTGGCCGTGAATGTTGCATGGAGTTCAATCTGTCTAGTCTTGTCTTGATCTCGTACATGATTGTTACATGTCCTGATTTCTTATTTTATCTTGCCGATAAATGGTAGGAGAAACCAAGTTCCGTTCAGACGAAGGGTTACAACCCGGTCCTTGTTTGGTTTACGGGTTGTAACCTGGTTATCTGAATAGTCCCATGGTTATCTCATCGTATATCACCTTTCCTGTTCTATTTATTTAACATGTTCTCCAGTTTACTTTACGTCAAATGATGATTTACTTACTGTCTTCTTATGTTCGGGATAAGTGCATTGGTACTGCACGACTCTCGATCCTCCTTTACTTATTACTTTCCCTCCCTGATTGATTGCCTATGATTGCTGGTTTTAAGTTCATAGTTCGGCCTCCTTTGTGGTACTTGCTATTTGGGGTCTGACCCCACTGGTTTTGTATGGCCAGGTTCTAATAGAAGAGCCCGAAGGATCTACCGCACCATCTACTCGACGGTGACCAGCCGGAGCACCAGAGTGCCTCAGTGGGTTTCTTTTTCCACTGATATGTAAATTCTCCTCTTGTAACGTTTAGCCCCGAGCACGTGTTTAGCTCGTGTTTTGGTATTTTTCTTGATATTGTAGCTTACGGGCTTAAACATGATATGTGTATTCTAGACTATAGCTAGTCCTTATCATGTACGACTAATACTCTAGCTAGTCCTCAGTTCTGTGGTACTGGCTTCATGATCAGTCATGTATATATGGTTCGGGACGCCTTACTATTGTATGCAGGATGATCGTACTCCTTGCTCTTGTATAATTGCATGTGAATAAGATACCTAGGATTGTTAAACCCTAGGATTGACTGATGGCTTGTAGAGTAACCCCCATGTCTTGACAGCTTATACGTGATTTCAGAGTATTAACGTACTTTGGGATTGCGTAGCTGGCTATGTCTGCCCCCGCTCTCCGGTATTCTGGTTCTGGGGCGTGACAACATTACTTGTATTGATTATTTGTTTTTTTGTTTATCTTTCTTATACTTGTATAGATTTAAGCCAATTGGCAATGATGGGCTCAACCTCAAGCGATATTTGATGAGTTGTTCTTTGGAATCTGGATTTTGGTTTGGAATATGTAATTATTAAACACCTATCATTTTGTTTGCACTGTAGTCTGCACTGTCCAGTATGCAGTATGCACTAGGCAATACTGGACATTTTGTTTTATGTTTGGGTGGATTGTAATATGCAGTATGCAATATGCACTATGCAATACTGGCCATTTTGTTTTCATGATGCTGGCTTGGCTGGAGTCTGGACTTCAATATGCTATGTGTGCACTATAATATGCAGTCTGGAGTCTCTGGACTGTAATATGCAGTCTGGACATTTTGTTTTGTCACGCCCCAGAGCCAGAACACTGGAGAGCGGGGGCAGACATAGCCAGCTACGTATAATGAAATGGGATCCACTCTACTATACGTACGATCACGGGTGTCTAGATATATGAGGGTTTATCTACAAGCCATCAGTCTCCTATGGTCAATAACAAGTCTAGTGTCTCAATCACAAGCAAGTAAGTAAATGTTACAAGGTGTAAGATCACCAAATATACAATAGTAAGACGTCCCAAACATTACATATTCAGCTGATCATGAAGCTAGTCGTTATAAAATGTGAGGACTAGCAAGAGTTTAGTCATACATGATCAACCCCAGGTTGCCAATCATGTTACAGCCCGTAGGCATACAGTAAATAAAGGTACAACCGAGCTAACACGTGCTCGTCGGCTAAACGCCTCAAAAGAATAATTTTACAATAGAGTGGGAGAGCCAAAAATAACCCACTCATTGCCAGGATTCCGTCTAGTGGTCACCATCTGGCTGGAAAATCGGTAGATCCTCTAGAGTTGCTCCGGTATCTGGCCATACAAAACCAGCTGGGTCAGACCCCAGAAAGAGCAAGTGCCACAAAGGAGGCTTCACTTAGGAACTAAAACCAGCAATTAGCACAAGAATATAATTACATAAAAGACAGTAATAAAAGGCTTGATATCAACAGCAAACTGAGTACGGAGAAACCATTCAAGTAGCCAGGTCACAACCCTTAAACCAAACAAGGACCGGGGTTGTAACCCTTCGCTTGAATAGAACTCCGTCTCCCAAATTTTGTTGGTAAGGTAAAACATAACAAGCATGACGGGTGATATACGATGAGATAACCATGGAACTATTCAGATAACCAGGTTACAACCCGTAAACCAAACAAGGACCGGGGTTGTAACCCTTCGTCTGAACGGAACTTGGTTTCTCCCACCATTTATCGGCAAGATAAAATAAAAAATCAGGACAAGTAACAATCTTGTACAGGATCAACTATCAAGACAAGACTAGACTCCATCCAATCATTCACGGCCAAGCAATAAGTACGGCTTGATACTTTAACTAACTAGGGTTATCACATGCCTAATTACTAGCAATATGCAATGAGATGTTCCTCCAGCCACAAGCCCTGCAGCTAATCCAGGTTATCCAGGCGACTTGGATTCATTACGCAGTTATCAATAATTATTAGGTAGCTTGGTGTGCAACACATGACAGTGTGCGTAGAAATTATTTCATGAAGTGCCCCATATGACAGTGGGCTGGAAATGCGCCCTACTCGACGGCAGGATATAAGTCCAACAATTGTGGCCGGGATAACGGGATCGCCTGTAACTGGGGAAATCTCTCATGACTACTGAATTATTCTAGTTATTAGCCTTAGCCATTTACAGTGGGTACCCATGACCGTGGTACTTAGGGGTCCCAGTCCTAGACATAATGCAAGACAAGACTGGTTCATTTGTACAAGCACAATCGTCCACGGTGTCCAGGTCATTCATTCTTGTCGTGTCATGTTAGCCGTCGCAACAGCATTTCGAGAAATATATCATGTCAGGTTTATTATATCAAGAGTGCGCCACGGCGGGCCACTATCAAGAATTATCATGTCAAGTTATCATGACAAATTGTCAGGTCAAGTTATCTTGTCGGGAGTGCACCACGGCGGGTCACTATCAAGTTATATCATTTATCAAGGAGGGAAGAAACTTGCACAATTAAATAATAATATAATTATAATATATATATTCTTGAAGCCAAAGAGAAATTCTATAACTTTCATGTTGGGAGTGGGAAGAAATTCTGACCACAATTCAGGCAAATAAAATATTTAAACAATCAAAATGGACCCCACGCGGCCCAAAAGTGGGAGAACATACATGCGGCCAAAGAGAGTGGGAGAGCCACCCATGCGGTCATCCAAAGCTTATGCGGCCAGAAAATAACTGAAGGGGGCTATACGGCCAGCAAGAAATATTTATGCAACCAGAAAAGACAAGGAGAGAGGAACCCGCAATAAATGCAAGCTTTCACTCAAGCAAAAGAAAATGACACGTGGCCACTCAAATACTGGGGCCATGTGGCCTAAAATTACATAGATACAAACCTTGTGGGGCCCTATTACAATTAATGCTTCATACTAATGAGGCCAGCACACCATGGTGTATGCGGCAAAATATGGCACGTGGCCACTCAAATACTACATGCGGCTACATTAAAAATAGGCTAAGGCATATATAATATATATATAATATATGCAAGCAATCATGCGGCTCAATGGCCAACTTTGAGCCGCATATACTAATGCACATAAGCATTAGACAACTAATGCACATAATATATAATATAATATATATGTATGCAAATCCTGCAGCTCAATGGCCAATTTGCATGCATTGCAAATACAAGCAAGCATTAGACAACTAATGCACATAATATGTAATATAATATATATGCATGCAAATTTACCAATGCATGGAACTTTTATACTGATCCATGCGGCCAGTGAAAGCACCCATGCGGCCAATGTCATTTGCAAGCATGCTACTGCATGTGATTTAAAGAAAAGGCCAAGCCAATATAAAAGGCCATCCCAACTTAGTTGGCCAACTAAATACGTAAGCATGCAAGCTTGCATGCATGCAAAAATATAACATGCATTAAATATAAATATATAACATTGGCTGCATTAATTATTTATGGCATTGTCCATGCATTAAATATACATAGCATTGGCCGTGTAATTAAATATACATGGCATATGAAAGTGTGCATGCGGCTACGACAGCACTATATTAGTGCATGCGGCCAGCTAAATGCTAATGCATGGAATACTAAGCTAAAGCATTAAGTATTAATGCATTATAAAATGATAGAAAGCCATGCGGCCAGTCATTCATTATTGGCCTATGCGGCTAGGAATTTCTCATGGTCTTATGCGGCTCAATAATTATTAAATAAGCCCAAGCAAGCTTACAACTGCAGCTAAGTGACGCAAGCATTAAATGCTAAGCCATGCTAACATGGCCAAGCATTAATTGCTAAGCCTAAGCCTTGCTTCCATGTGCTGATGCAACCTTGTTTCCATATACATGCATTAAATGCTAAGGTACGACCAACAATTGTAAAGGGGCCAACTATTGCAAAGGAGATTAAATAATACACTTCCATATAAATCCATGCGGCTCTTTTAGGAATAGCCATATGCGGCTGACAATTGTCCAGGCGGCAGGAAAGAACACTTGCCGCATGAAATAGTCATGCGGTCAAGTACTGTTCTTCTCCTGCAATTTCCGAGAAGAAGAACACCATGAAGCCATGCTTCCAAGCTCCATAATTCCATCATCCAGAGTCCAAATCCGAACTTCCATAAGTCAAATTGGGGTAGAATGTAATTCTCTACATCATGGAACCATCAAATAGCAAAAATATGCAAGTTTGTTAGATCAAAACTCGTGAGAATCGAAAATACCACAAAGCTAGATCTACAAGAAATTAACCACAGAAATGAAAAGTGCTAAGTACTAAAGTGGGTTAGAAACACATGAGGAAGACAATGGAACAATAAAATGGACTTCTTCCATGAAGCAAGATGCACTTGCCTAAGCTCTTTCTCTCTCTCCTGGTTGGTGGAGAAGTAATGGTAGGGAGGAAGAAAGTTAGTGTGGAGAGAGAAATGTGAGTGGGATATTTAATGAGGGTGGTGGTAGGTGGGAGTGGTTTGGTTCACATAAAATCAAGCAAAACCGAACCAAGCCAAACAAACCGAACCGAACCAAGATAAACCAATCAATGAAATGCCAAAATAAATCAAGCAGGGAGACATGCAATACGGGTCAGAATACGTACACGTATTCCAAATACGTAATACGAGATATGGGCATTACATGTTTTCACTATAATATGGAGTATGGACTGTAATATGCAGATTGTACTATGCACTATGCAATACTATTTTTTGGTATTTCAGTTACTTTTTCCATTATAAGTTACTGACATATATGTGGAGAAATTTGTGATGATGATATGGCATTAGCAAGTGGTAAATAGATACTACGATGCACTAATTGCCAATCTGAACTTTCATATTTCAAATCCACTTGTTTATCTATGCAGAATTGCAGATGATATCATGATAATATGGTTCTTAATAACCGGCCTTCGGTTATTGGTTTCGGGTTCGGTTATAGGCTGCAACTTACAACTTTCTGTTACTCTGGATTCTTCAAACATGGAGTCAGCTGTCATTGCTCCTATGATTCTCTATACTGTAGCTATACTTGCATTGCCATACTTGCATTTCTGCAGCTGTGAGAAATCAGGTATACTTGTATTACTACAGCTGTGACAATTCAACCCCAAAATGATGAAGCAAGCTCTCTTGAGGTTTATACTTTGCGGCTTATGCAACTTGGCCCTTCTTGGCTCCTTGAATTGATCTTGGCTAATGTTGTTTATATAATTATATTTCCAGTTGTCTGGACTTTGGATTGGATATCCTTCTATACTCCAATCTCTGTGATCTGGGCTAATGTTGTTTATATTGCCAATTTATTTGGAGTCATAGTGTGTTGGCCGAGCTTGTATCAGCTGAATGAGCTTCTGAATATCTGATGGGTCCATATCCTATTGTATGAGCTGAAAGAGCTTCTGATGGGAGCTGGAAATTTACTTGTATTGATTATTACTTCTGATGAGAGCTGGAAATTTACTTCTTATGGGAGCTGAAAATTTACTTTTGATGGGAGCTGAAAATTTACTTGTATTGATTATTACTTCTGATGGGAGCTGGAAATTTACTTCTGATGGGAGCTGAAAATTTACTTGTATTGATTATTTGTTAAACTGTAATTGTGTTATTTTTAGCTGAAGCTGGAAATTTGGAACTTGGAAGCTGAAAATTTAATTATTTGTTGAAACTTGGAAGCTGAAAATTTGGAACTTGGAAGCTGGACATGTAATTGTGTTATTTTAAGCTGTAATTATTTGTTTTTATTGTTGTTCATGAACTTCATATTGTTGTAAACATCTGATAACTTATGAGAGTGATTGGCTATTGTTCATTAACTTCATATTGTTGTAAAAATCTGTAAAAATCTAATAACTCATTGTTCATGTCCTCCTTAAATTGAAAAACATGTATAACCGAATAAACCGAACAAGCCGAACCGAATTATTCGGTTCGATTTAGTTCGGTTCAGCCTCATTTCGGTTCGGATTCGGTTTAGAAAATTTTAAATTCGGTTAATTCGATTTTGGGGTTTTCGGTTCGGTTTAAACCGATTTAACCGAATACTCACCCCTACTCACAATAGGGTTGGAGATGCTCTAAGAAATCCCACTTAAGTATCTAAGCTAGCCAACATGAATCTATACCATCCAAACATAGATCCAACCACCCAAAACATGTTACAAATATTGAACTCCATAGAACTGCGCATGACCGATATGCCGCCAATATACTAGATGACGTGTCGCTCAAAATCCGATTGTTCAACATACAAATCATGCATAACAACATATCTACGCAAGTAGGTCTTCCTAGTTTATAGGCTCATATAAAAGTAGACATAAAAAGCCAATATGGAATTTATTAATGTCAACTTTTAACGGGTCCTTAAATATTTTAAACATCATTAATTCCGACTTGATATTCATTTATTTTTGCCTATCTTGTCTTTATTTTTATAAAACATAAGCAAATATTTGCTTTAGCACTTGATTCCATATGTTTTTATTTTTAGGACTAATTTGTGCTTGCACCCTGGATTTTATACCAAGTATACTTTAATCCCTAACATGTTCATTTGGAGAGTTTGGACCACGAATATTTCTTTTCTTCCATTTTATCCTTTCTCAAAATGTTTGAGGATGAAACTTTAATATATAAAATGTAGGGTATAATATAAAACTGAAACAAAAATTCAGGACCTAAGTTTTCTAATTGGATATGATAGGGCTTATACTCATGATCTAAACTTTAATTAGCCATTTATTATTATTTTAACAAATTTGTTATGTGTAAATGTATGTGCACATCTGTAGTATTTTCTAAAAGCACGGTCTTGCTGTATGGCTAGCTTAGTAAGCTCACTACTAGCAAATGTTGATGTGGCGGAGAGAGATAACAAAGTTTACAGGTTTAGGTAGTCAACAACTTTTGTAAAATATTCTTTAAACATTTCTCTTATGTTAATTGGCTCCAAAAATTTTTGGGTGATGACATCTCCCTTATGTGGCTTCTGACATGAAAAGTGACATGGTAGCTGACATGTCATATTTTAACAAAAAAATTTAATTACAAAATTTTTTATTGTTAATGTTAATGCTAATGCTAATTTTAATTTAATGTTAATTTTAATTTTAATGTTAATGTTAAAATTAATATTAATGCTAATTAATGTTAATATTAACTAATATTATAATATTAATATTCATGTTAATTTGAAGTTGATATTAATTTTAATTTTAATGTTAATTTTAATTTAATGTTAACATTAATTTTAATTTTAATGTTAAAGTTAATATTAATGTTAATTCTAATATTAATGTTAATTTGAATATTAATGTTAATATTAACCAGTTAAATCTGTAAACTTGGTTAGCTCTCTCCGTCATATCAGTTTTTGTTAGTAGTGAGATAGTACTAAGCTAGCCATAGAACAATTTCGTTTTCGAAACTGTTAATTTTTTTTTATTCTTGTTTTTTTTGCATTATGAAAAAAATTACTCAGAAAGCAGTAGCAATGTCAAACTAACCGGGTATGATATCGGACCGGGTTAACGGGTGATGATTAAGAGGCCCAGATCAAATCCAATGACGATCCACCGTTGGATCCCATAGAGCTTACATATAAAATCCTTCCGGCGTCTTAGGGTTTTTCCTCCTCCATCCTCTCCTCTCTTTCCCGAAACTCCAGAGAGAGAAAGCAGAGGCTTCCAGCGCCGCCATGGCCGTCGGGTTCGATTTTCTCTCCATTTTCCCCTGCTCCTCTTTTCTCGCCATTATTTATTGATCCATTGATTTCTTGTGCAGGAAGAACAAGAGGATTTCCAAGGGAAAGAAGGGCGGGAAGAAGAAGACGTGAGTTTTTTTTTTCTCCAGTTCCTTAGGGTTTATGAATTGTTCTTAGGGCTAGGGTTTTGAATTGATGTTTTGGTTTGTGATCTTTGTTTACAGCGTGGATCCTTTCTCCAAGAAGGACTGGTACGACATCAAGGCGCCGTCGTTCTTTAACGTCAGGAACTGTGGGAAAACCCTAGTTTCCAGGACGCAGGGAACCAAGGTGATGATCAAATTGTTTTTATATATATATTTTTTGGTGTTTAAATATATTATTGTGGTAGATCTTTGATTGTATGTATGCATTGTGACTGATCTATGCCTAGACTTAAGAAAGTTTGTAGCTTTAATTAATTTTTATCGCACATGTAGTTTTATTAGTTCGCTGATTTTTGTTGCAATCGTTTGTTTTCATCAAGTATTTACAGAATGATGTTGGTTTAGTCAATGCTGTATGCTTGGGTTGTTCTAGATTTAGGTTAGAAGGACTGAAACAAAATTATAACTATATATGTTTGTTTTTTCACTCGTGGCGCGAAGTTGAATCTGTCACATTTACATACAAAGGCAACATTGTTCCAATCTTCGTAAGTGTCTATGGTAATGCATGTATGAATTTGCACGAGCATGTACATGGGTGTCCATATCCAGGAAATGCATGTAGACCTATAGATTAAAATAAACTGCTTTTGAACAGCTCAGCCACTTAAATTTTCATCTTTACTTAGATTTTTAAATCTTAAGTCAAGAACTAGCTTAGAGTTTACACTTGCAAATGTTAATTTGGCACATTTTGTACTTTTTGAGGGGAGTTTTCTGTTAGATGGAGTGAGAAAATATATGTTTTTATATTTTTTTTTTTGAAGTTTACGGTCAAAACTGTTCCAATAAAAATATTGCGTAGAGGATACAACAGCTGGTTTTATATTCAAGGTTCATCTCTTAATCAAATATTTTTATATATGTTTGTATTATATTATATTTATTATATTGACTTTCATTTTGGTTAGTAAAACTGATCATGTGAGCTTTGTTTTGTTGTGTTTTGAGCAATAGATTCATTTCCTTTTGTTTTGAAGTGCTTTCAACATAATAGAGGCATTATCAGACTTCTCATTGACTATGTATGATTATAGTGAATTAGCACGTTGAACTGAACATTACATGATTGTCCTGGACCTAATGATTTTGCCTATTTAATGGCATAACATAAACTAGGAGACCAAACTACAAATTGGAAAAAAGATACCTTATTCTGAGGGAACCCATATTCACATTCTATTTGTTCTTCCCATCAAGTGTAGCACATTGAAGGTCTCTTCATGTTTTGTTTGTATATGACCTTTTGTCTTGGCTTAGAAAAATTGCCTAGCCCCTCTTCATTTTCCTTCTACACATTCGTCATTTCTTTTTGGTGTAGACCATGTGTCATCTTTATCTGCTATTATGTCGTTTATTTCCGCATAATTGTTTATAAGCACGGTACTGTGACAGCCTTCACTATATCCTAATTATTGACGACGACTAGATCAGCTGATCTGCTTTCTTTTAAGGAATATGAACCTCCTTTTTTAACAGGGAATTAATAGGATAACTTTCCTCGTTGTATTTTGCTACATTTGTTCTTAAACTATTCATGCTTTAAATTTTCAGATAGTTTAGATCTTGTACAGGACTCACTTTTGATGAATTGGATTTGATAACATTGTCCGCTTAACGTTTTTGGTTGCCTGTGTTAGTTGTCACATTTTAACTGTTATTTTGATGTTTGTATACATTTGCAGATTGCATTGAGTAACTTGGTTCTTTAGGAGATGAATCCTTTTGAGAAACCATTAGACCATATCTTACATTTTTTCTGACCTTTGGAACTAGAATATTTCTCCTGGCCTATGGAGTTGGTTCTCCTGAATCGCCTATAACGTTTTTTTTTCCATTCCTGTATATATTTGCTGATTGTCTTAGGTTCTTAAAACACGTTCGTTAATGAGACAACAAACCTTTTTAGAAACCTTTATACTAAATCTTACATTTAATCTGATCTTTGGAACCTGAAGTTTATATTGTTTCCTGATTATACTCAGGATATGCTGGAAAAAACCTATTGAAATACCAAAGTAGGAACTGAACTTGGTTGAGGTTCTTCCTGAACCAACAATTCCCTGCACACATTAAATTTGTAAACATTTCCACTTCTCATACTCTCATATGCATGATATAACTTATAAACAGTCACCTTATAATACTAAAACAAGTTAACAGTTAATCATCAATTACCAGCCTGCTCTTATTTTGCTTATTTAGATGATTTAGTTAAGCCATATCTTAGTTTTTAGCAATGGCCTAAAAACTGAAAAGTGGCCACTGTTGCATGTGGCGCCTTAACATGTCTAGGCCCTAGCCTTCTATCCTAACTTATCTATCCTAATTTGTTCAGTCCATTCTTGATAGTATTTGCATGTCTGAGCCCTGCCTGGAGCTCACCTAGCCCTGTTCACCCCAAAATTATGAATGCCAAATACTATAATTTTCTAACTCTTTTTATAAGACATGTTAATATTTTAATAAAGGAAACAGTTGATTAATACACTAACCTTTTTTCGATACATTTTATGTTGCGTGTTCTTATCCATCCCGTAGACTAGTTGTACAATTTCTACTTTGCACGTTCCTATCTATTTTGTTTAATAGTCATACATTATCTATTTTGTGTGTTCCTGTCCATTCTGTAGACCAGTTAGAGCATCATTAGTAAGGCCCATGCCATTTTCTAGATTCTAGATTTAGAATGTAGGAGCTCATTTTGTAGAATAGTAAGTCTCATCCCTAGTCTCAATTTCTACAATTTTGGTCCCATCCCACCCATACGTGCTAAGGGTGGGCCTCCCAATTTCTAGATTCTAGATTGTAGGAACTCATTTTGTAGAATAGTAAGTCCCAATTTGGAGCCCAACTTTCTAGATTCTAGACTTTATGTTATTTTTTTCCTACATCAATTTTTGACCACAATCTTTGGGACCGGCGCTCACATTATTATTTCCTACTATTCTCATACAAATCCAACCCATTCTACATTTATCTTTCTTTTTTTTTTGAAATTTTGGGCACCAAATTGTATTTGAGAGTCCCAACTACTAATGATCCTCTTACAAGTCCAAGACCACCTAGATCCACTTAGTCCTGTATAGACTCACATTCAATTATTAAGGATTACTTCATTTTTTTAACTTTCTTACTTCTTAAGATACGCTACTCCTTTTAAAATAAGGAACGACTGTTGAATAATAAATTGCTAATCATTTTAATTGCATAACTTTTTATTTTGTTGTTTGGTAGTAGTTACTTTATCACTGTACTCTTTAATTATTTGTCTTAGGTTTGCCATTGTTTGGCTACTTTTTAATTTTTTGGTTATAATTTTTTTTGTATTAGTTATATGCAGAATGTTTAGTCCTACTACCTAAGACACATGCCCTTGGTCATTAAATAAGACGTGACCAGACTATGCCGATCCTGGAGAGTAACATTCTGTTGGGATATATAGTTAATTTATGATTTATTAGCAAATGTAATAATGTTGTCTTGCCAACCGACTCATCTTTATCCTTCATTCACCAATACGGGCCATATTAGGGTTCATATAAAACTCTGCCCTTGGACATATGATGGGTAGGCAGTGTGGATACTCAAGGGTACCAGTTAGAAAAGTGTCTCTGGTAGTGATTAATAATTTACTACTAGTATCGATAAACTTGTTTTGGTATTATTAGGTGACATTATACAACTTTTGTTTCTTTAATATTATAAGTTGTAATTACACATTTGCAAGCTTAAACAAACAATTGTATCTGTACTCTCGTTTTAAGAATTCAAGTATTGAGTGTGAACAAGTTTTGCTCAAACATGAGTCTTGGCAAGGGTCTTGGTCCCTGCAAACTTGACTGGTCTGTTTAAGCTCAAAGCAAAAGTAATGTAACTCGGGCTATAAGGCATGTATTGAAAAACAGAAGCTCGCCTCTGCTTGACTTTTTAATATTGCCATAATGTTCTCTGTTTGTTTCATATATCTGCTATATTGATGATATTTTTCACCTGTCAGTTTGTTTTTGGTATTATATCAATTTAACGAACCATGTTTATACTGTTACCTATTTGGACCTTCACATTATTTTTCCTGCACTCAGATTGCCTCGGAAGGTCTCAAGAACAGAGTGTTTGAAGTCTCGCTTGCAGATCTTCAAAATGATGAGGATCAGGCCTACAGAAAGATCAGGCTCCGTGCTGAGGATGTACAAGGAAAGAATGTCCTCACTAACTTCTGGGTATGTATCTAATACGATGTAACCCTACTGTTGTGTTCGTTGCCTGTTGATTGACTTGGTATGTTTTCTTCTCACCAGGGTATGGACTTCACAACCGACAAGGTGAGATCGTTGGTCCGGAAGTGGCAGACACTTATTGAGGCACATGTTGATGTGAAGACAACTGACAGTTACAGTTTGAGGATGTTCTGTATTGCCTTCACAAAGAGACGGCCAAATCAGGTCAAGCGAACTTGCTACGCTCAGTCCAGCCAGATCAAACAGGTGAACTCATACCACCTTATATGGAAAATTTGTCTTTCAATTGATCCTTTGACAAGATTCAAGGTTCTCATTCCATCAAATTTCCTGCTTTTCTCAGATACGCCGTAAGATGCGGGAGATTATGGTCAATCAAGCTTCGACTTGTGACCTTAAAGACTTGGTGCAAAAGTTCATCCCTGAGGTCATAGGCAAAGAGATCGAAAAGGCTACATCTAGCATTTACCCTCTTCAGAATGTCTTCATCCGGAAGGTGAAGATATTGAAGGCCCCAAAGTTTGACTTGGGGAAGCTGATGGAAGTAAGTATTATTTCTTATTCCTGATTATTGGAATTGTGACCTTTATTTGGAAACTACATGTTCTATATGTTTCTATGGAAAAGGTTAAGGGATATGATGTTCATTCATGGAATAAGTAGTAAACAAGATTAGGGGTGAGCAATATATATATATATATATATATATATATATATATATGAGAATAAGGGGTGAGCAACGGTTCGGTTCAAACCGAACCGAACCGAATATTTGAAAACCGAAATAACCGTAAACCGTATATCTCAAAACCGAACCGTTTTTATAATAGCCGAACAAAATAGACCCGAATTAATTCGTTCGGTTTTCGGTTGGTTCGGTTTCATGGGGCAATGTGCTGGACCTTCAAATTTTTAGCGAAATGAGCCTATTTAAATAACAAAAATTTTAAAAAATATGACATTATTGTATTTATGAATTATTATATTACATAGAGTGAAAAATGTTGGTATATATAGATTGAGGGTAGAGAGTGTTCAAAGAAGCACCGACAGAGAATAGGAGAAGAGTGTCCTTAGTTAGGGGTTAAAAAATATTAGTATATATAGATTGAGGGTAGTTTGATAAATTACTAAATCTAAATCGATTTTCGGTTCGGTTATTCGGAACAAGAACCGAAAACCGAACCGTTATTCAAATTTTTAATTTTCAAACCGAAAACCGAAAAACCAAACCGTTTCATATTTCGGTTTTCGACCGTTATATGCTCATCCCTAAACGAGATGTTGTGTCATTTGGTTGTAGTTGATTAATTTATTGTGTAGTTATTTATTTTGTTTGCATTTGTAGGTCCATGGCGACTATAGCAAGGAGGATGTTGGTGTCAAGTTGGATAGGCCTGCCGAGGAGGCCCCAGTTGAAGGGGATACTGAAGTTGTAGGAGCCTAAATTTTGGTTGCCGACTTAAATGCACTTCAATTTTTGAAAAATGTTAAGACTGATTAGTAGCATGCAACTTACTGCAGTTTTGTTATTTGATATTTTCTTGTCTTGTTCGAGTATGCTCGGAACAACTTGAATCGGAAAGCATGTGCTGGAATCTTTTACTTATTAAATACTAGTTCTCAATAGATTGAAAGTTGAGCTAGAGCAGAGGTGGAGGGGGCGTGATGAAGCACTCCGTCCACGAGCTCGAGCAGAGGTGGAGGTGCGGCGGAGGGGACGTACGGAGCCGGCGGAGGAGGTGGTGCAACCAGGGTGAGTGCCCGCATTCCCTCCACGAGGAGGGGCTGAGCAGGCGGAGGAGGTGCGGCCAGGGTGAGGGCCTGCGGAGCCGGCGGTGCGGCGGAGGGGACGTGTGGAAGAATTCCGTCCCGAGGCGGTGGAGGAGTTTCCGCCGGGTTGAGTGCCTGCATTCCGTTCACTAGGTCAGCCGGCGGAGGAGGCGGCGCGGAGCCGGCGGTGCGGCGGAGGGGACGTGAATTCTTCAAGCTGGGTCCCTCCGTGCCTCCTCCGCCGGCTGACCTAGTGAACGGAATGCGGGCACTCACCCTGGCGGAAACTCCTCCGCCGCCTCGGGACGGAATTATTCCGCATGTCCCCTCCGCCGCATCGTCGGCTCCGCGGGCCCTCACCCTGGCCGCACCTTCTCCTCCGCCGGCTCGGCCCCTCCTCGTGGACGGAATGCGGGCACTCACCCTGGCTGCACCTCCTCCGCCGGCTTCGTACGTCCCCTCCGTCGCACCTCCACCTCTGCTCGGGCTCGTGGACAGAGTGCTTCATCACGCCCCCTCCATGGCCGCAGCACCACCTCAACTTGAATCGGAACTATTTGATATTTTTCTCCTTATGCATCTTGAAATGGATCAGGTCTCGGTTATTGGTAGAGCTGTCAAGTGGGCTGGGCCGGGCCGGATTGGACTTGGCTGAAAGGGTGAAAACATGAGCCTAGTCTGGCAATGGTGAATGGCCTGATGGGTTTTGAATCGTGCCGTAGCCGTCTGGCTGGACCGGGCCGATATGACCCTAGTATCATCAAAGTGCAAATAAATCCCATGATTAGAGTATATTTGATGCGAACAACACATGATAATAGTACCATCTGCATCACAATATAGCATACTTTTATACAAAGCAAGTATCAAAATCCAGTTGGCCTTCAATTTTCACATATTGTTATAGTGTGCATTACACCAACTTCCCTAAAAATATGATACCCCAATCTCCCGTTATGCCCAAGGTTCAAGTTTCCTAACTTACAATGAATCTTTGTGCTGGTAGGCAAATTGAACCACTACTCCACACTCATTTAGTTGGGCCAGGTACTCAAAAGAAAATAATCCGGTTCGGGACTGGCTTGGTAAGAGGGCAAAGATATGAGATCCGACATGTCCCTATTTATTGGTCCGGGCCAGCACATACATTATTTTTTGGGCCGGACTCGTGCTGGGGTCGGCCATCTCGGCCCATTTGACATGTCTATTTGTTGGGGATAAAAAGGATTCCCACCTGCGGATGACAGGCTGAGTTGGACCGGACTATTGATCAGGCTTGGACCGATCCAACCCGAATCGTTCCAAGGATAGACTTCAGACACGTTACACGCGTTCATTGTATCTAATTTGCAACTAGGAAACAAGCTTTCGTATGAGAACTCAAATTCCCTTTTCTTAAAGCCTATGACATACATAAAAGTACACAATTGTTTACCATGACAAATAGTATAGGGGTCAAAATCCTTGTTAGCAATTCGGCAAACGGAAAAAATTCGGAACGGCAAAAGTACGAGTATAAATCGACACAATATAAGTAAAATATGGTTAAAAATTCGTCTAACGAAAAACATTCGGATCAATTTTAATTCGTGTTTAGTACGTTTCATATGAGCCAATTCGGCACTAAAATTCGGCATATATAGAGGGCCCATCCACCTCTACTCCTTCATAAACAAGGGTTCAGTGTGAGAATAAGAAGAGGTTGGATTTTCGGTTTTTCTTTGATTGCTGCAAGCAACATGCGCAAAGACTCTTGGGTTTCTTTTTTGGTTACTGTGAGACTTTTTCTTCTTTTCTTTTGATAAATTTTGAGAATTGTGTCAGTCTTAATATCTAATAGCAGCAAGAGTCGAGAAAGACAAGACTGTTGGATTTTTTTGGTCATATTTTTTTGGCCAACTTTTTTAAAAATTCGTACGGTACGCGTTTAAAACGTCACAGGCTTAAAATTCGCGTAGAAATTCGAATTGTACTTTTAGTACGAAAGTATTATACGTTTATGTAGGATACGAAAAAATTCGCGTATAATACGCATTTTATTCACGTGATTGCTAACAAGGGTCAAAATAAGAAGTCATTCCCTCAGAAATTATCTAACAAGTAAAGACAGAATTTAACGTGATAAACAAT